>VZTE01001668.1:1763631-1832203 GCA_013397775.1 Eulacestoma nigropectus
TCCGCACCCCGCGGAGCGGCGCGGAGCGGCCCAGCCCGGCCCAGCCCCGGAGCCATGCCGCTGCCGTGCCGGGGCTGGACGCTGGCGCTGCTCACGCTGCTCGTCGGTTTCCTCATCTTCGCCGATATCTCGGAGATCGAGGAGGAGAGCGGGTAAATCCCCCGTCCCCGCGCGGAGGAAGGGGCGCGGAGCGGAGCGGTGCTGGGCACCGGCGAGGAGGCGGTGGCGGCGGCGGAGGGGGCGGGCGCCCGGACAGTTTCTTTGTCTCCGGCTCTCCCGGTTTTTGCCGTGCCCAAGTGGGAAGGGAACGCGCTGCGCTCCCGCGCAGCTCCGCGGGGCCGGTGGCAGCCCCGGGCGGGACCGCCCCGCCGCCGGGCAGGACGGGGCAGGATGGGGCACGGGGCCGGGGGGCAGCCACGCCGGGCCGGGCAGGGCTGCGGGAACAGGTGCCTCTCCCGCCAGAGACGCGGTGGTACCGGTCCGAGTAGGGATGCTGGAGCAGGTACCGGTCCCTTTAGGGATGCTGAGATACCTGTCCGGATAGGGATGCCAGAGCAGGTACCGCCCCGTTACAGACACTGAGGTACCGGTCCGGGTGGGGGTGCTGGAGCAGGTACCACTCCCATTAGAGGTGTGGAGGTACTGGTCCTTTTAGAGAGGCTGAGGTACCAGTCCAGGGATTCTCGATCAGGTACAGGTGTGGGGAGGGATGCTGGAGTGGGTACCAGTCTGATTAGAAATGTTGGAGCAGATCCTGGTCTGGAGAGAGGGATTTTGGCACGGGCAGTGCTCAGGTGCTGATGGACGGATGGAGCAGGTCCCTAAGTGGGCTGTTGGTGCGAGTGGTCTGCTGGACAGGGATGCTGGAGCAAGTTGCAGCCCACGGGGCGTAGGTGCCACTGCTGGTCCAGATGGGTGTGGTGGAGAGGGTACCAGCTGGTGGGAGTGATGGATAATGGACCAGTCTGCAGGTGGATAAGGGACCAGTCTGTGGGATGGGAGAGACTGAGCAGGAATCAGTTGGGTGGGGGTGATGGAGCAGAGAGCTTAACCCATTGATGTGTCCCTGTGGGATGCATTAGGGGCTTCATGGCCACCCCTTACTGATCACTGTCTTGGTCGGTGTTTACCTTCAGGTGCCATGTATGGCAGGGGCTAAAGCAGCCCCTCAGTCTGAGGAGCAACACCCTTCCCACCCCATAAACCCCATCTCTGAGGTCTGCTTGGAAACTTAGGGGATGAGAAGAACGAATGCAGAGAGGAGGGTTTGCATTAACTTGAGGAACTTGCTACAGCCATGTGGAAAACCAAATAATTTTAGTAATGAGGTGTGCAGTCAGGGCACCCAAATGACACAAAGGTCTTCCTGTTTGGGACCAGCTGGCTTTGTCCACTGCGTTACACCAAAACAAACACCTTGATGAAATGAGAAATGAAATGCAGTGATGTTTGTTTATTGTTTCATTGTTATGTTATGCTGGGTGCCACAGGCAAGAAGTGCTTAAAGGTCAGTAGCCTTGTCCAGAAACATCCAGCACCAGACTGTAGGTTACCAGGGTAGATGAATTGTTGCTCTGCAATGAGCTGGCACTATCTATATAATAATAAAGGAAATTAAAATCTTCTCATGCATCCCCCCCATTGGACAGGCTGCTCTGATCCTCTTGCTTTCTTCCCATCTCCTTTTCTGGCTTCTGTTCTTTCTTCTCTCTCCTCACCTATCTGCTAGATCTACCCACTAGAACTTGCTGTGCCCTTATTGAAAATCTATTCTGTTTTGTTACTTACTTGTCCTGTTTTTCACCCTGGTTCATTAGAGATTCCCAGTATTGTGTCTTTTTTCTCCTCTCTTTTCTGTACATTGTATGGAAATTGGCTGTTTGCTGGCTGCTTATCTCCAAACCCTGGCATCTGAGTTTGTTGCTGTAGTTCCTCCAAGGAAGTACTGCCAAGCGGTGCGGCGGCAGAGACGGCAACAGGGTCAGATGAGTTCTGTAGGAACAGCGAGCAGCTTGTTCCACACAGCATTCAGAAATGGTAGTGCAGGAGGGAACTGGCAGAGGAGAGGAGCACCCTGCACCCAGGGGGTGGAGGAGAGTCCTGCATCCCGTGCCCTCTGATACACGTGAGCGCCAAACCTTTCACAGATCAGTGCCCACGTCAGCTGTGCTTCCCATGCAGGGCATGAACAGAGCAAAGGTCGGACCCTGCTGTATTAATTACATGTTACTTAATCATGAAGTTGGGCAAACTGAACCTTTCTCTTGCTTTGTCCTCTCCCACCCACTTTTCCCCATTGCATCTCTGGAGTGCTTTGGGTTTGATGACCTCCTGCATCCCAAACAATAGTAAGGGACCAAACACTGCTCACCTTGCACAGAAACCTGGCACAAAGGGCACTTCATCCCTGTGTGCTGCCATGGTGCCAGGAATGGTGACCACGATGCTCTGACTTGGCTGAAATGTATGGGGTGACATGGAAAAGGAGTGTCTGCTCTGCAGGTCAGGGGATGATAGAGGGTTTTTAACTTTGGGAGCCACATAATAGCATTTTTTGTTAACAGGTCCTGTAGGTAAAGGGAACTGTGTGACAGCAAAAGTGCACAGCAGTGTAGAGAAGAGATCCTTCCAAAGTTTTCCAGAAGCTCTCTGTGTGTCCAGGAGGGAACAGCTCCTCTCTGTGAGAGGTTTGGGAGATGCTGTGCAGCTTTCCCCCACATCAGGAATATTCAGCTGTTGGATTGTGTGGCTCAGCATCCTCCTTCACAGCCCCACAGACCACCCTCGCTTTGGCCAGTGCAGCAGGGAAGGAAGGAGCTGCCCAGCTGTCCCCTGGCAGGCTCGTGGCGCTGAGGGGGGCTGGGAAACACAGGCAGGTGGGACTCTTTTCTTCTTTTTCCTTGGCATCGAAACACTCTCTAATTACTGTGAGGAGCGAACAGCTTGCCCACTTTTACACGTACCCTGCCCCCTGCCTGTGATTTGGATTGCCTTTGGAAGAACGTACCTCGTACGGGTGGGAGCGGGGTGAGGGGCAGGTTTCTCTCACCTACAAACACTGAGACATTTCAGAAAGAAAACGCAGAATGTTCATTAGGTAAAAAGTAAGAGAGTGTATTATACTACTGGTAAAAGGACAAAAAACCCAAACCCATGTTGTTTCTCTGGACAATAAGTTCCCCACATCACAGGTGAAGGGAGGTAGGAGCTGCTCTGCCTGCCAGAGGCTTCTGAGAAAGATACTTCTGCCCTAAGCAGTCCCATCTCCTCTAGACATCCTTATGCCACCTCCCGCAGCCAGGAGATGCTGAAACAAAGAGGTGTTGGGGCAAGGATGAAAATCCAGCAGTCTCTCGCTCCTGGTGCTGCGTCGCTTTCGCTTAGCCCGTTCCTCCCGCCCTGCAGGCACCCCTGTGCGCGGGTTTTCCCCTGCTGCATCCTTGTCACTGTATGGACGTGCCACCTACGGCTGTGTGGCTTGGGTCGCGTGCCCGGCGGAGCCGTGGGATGCCGGTGGGATACCGGGGGATGCCGGTGGAATGCTGGCGGGATGCCGGTGGGATGCTGGTGGGATGCCGGTGGGATGCTGGCGGGCAGGGACGCGCTCACCCCGCTCGCCGGCGTGTGCTGCGCCCTGAAGTATTGCTGTGGCGAGTGCTCTTGGCACTTTGTTTCCGAGCAGCCACCTGGTTCCGGGCTGCTGAACTTTTCCTGCAGCCCGGTGGCGCCTGTGCTTCCATGCAGCGCTCCCGCTCTTTGTCTCGCTGGAAGGAAACAAAAGACCCGCTCCCGTCTGTCTTGGGGAGCGCTGATGCCACCGCAGCCATTTCTTCATCCGCGCCGGGATGGGGGAGCGGGACGGACCTGTCCCCGCAGAGGCAAACAAAGGACTTGGCATCGAGTGGGATGATGATTGCCGGTGATGAGGAAAATTCTGCTCCGGTTTAAGGGGGCTCTCTTTGTTATTCTGCGCCTGTTATTGCAGTTCTGCAGGGGTCCGGCTGTGTCCTGATTGTCTGTAGAGGGAGCTGGTGACCCGCTGCCACCAGGTGACTTCTCGAATTAGCGTCTGAGCCATCTTAGGGAGCACTTGACACTTGGTAATGGGTTGGTCTTAATATGTCTCAACCTTTTCCCTGCTAGCCTAGACCACATGCCTTTCCATCCTGATTACAAGAGGAGTTATATTCTGCTCTCTCTAAGTGACGAATTGGAGTCTCTGATATCGCTGGCCTGCCTGCCTGGGAGCTTGTCAGTAAATTGCCACTTTTTCCTCATGTGCCCTTTTCTAAGGCCTGCCTTTCAAAGGCTCGGGAAGAGAGATTTTGTGTCCTTTATGGAGGCTGCTGTGCTTGCTATGAGCGGTCTGTAACGGGCTGTAGTCGTAGCGCTCCTTGTCAGGGTTGGTCCATGGGGTATAAATTGTCCTGCTTACGTCTTCCAGGCTGTGATTTACTGTGATTTTTAGCCCAGAGTTAGTCTAAGACTTGCTCTCCACCAGAAAGTTTTGCCGGAGAAAGTGTTGTATTCTACCAACAAGCGCTTTTGTGCGCTCACACAGTGGGTGTGCACAAGCCAACAATTATCCAGGTTGGGCTGGAGGAGGAATAGCTCTCGGCAGGACAGAAGCCCACGGACATCCTGAAAGTATTCATGTAAATGGAGCCAAAGGAGACCTTTTTACTCCTTGGGTATGGCAGGGCTCTAATGAAAGCTCCGTGACACATCTGGCTGGAAAAAAAAAGCAGTGTTGGAGCACTGATTTGAGTAACAAAATAGGGTAGACTTTGATTGCAACTTTTCTGACAATAACCTGAGCACAAGCAGCCCATTTCAGGTTGGCTGCAGAGCTCTCCCTTCTCCCCATGAAACATTCCCTCACCTCCTGCTGCCCTGCAGGAGCAGGGCAGGCTGCCATGAAAACCTCTGTGCTCCTGCCTGGAGCAGGCTGAAGGAGATGAATGTCCACAGCTTGTTTCCTTAAGCTGAGCTCTGAGGGAATGTCAGGAGCAGTGGTACCTGCAGGGAGGGCTGGGAGCAGCAGGATGGGAAGCACTCACAGACCCCCGAGCAAGCCAGTGGAACAAAAAGAAAACCCAGTGCTGGGAACACAGCTAAAGGATTTCAGGTACATCTGTTGAAAAGTTACTCCTCAGTCCAGTACTGATTGTCTGTAGCAGCTTGAAAGACCCCCAGGGAGGGAATTTCTGAGCTTCCTGGTGAGGAGAGCTGGGGTAGGAGGATGCAAATCACCAGCCAGCCCATCTTGGATGCAGTACTGGTGTAGCCAGGCCAGTTCGTGCGACCGGAGCAATGAAGACAACAAAGCAGTTCCCAGCAGGGCTTCAAGTTTCCTTTTTGCCCAGGTGGGCTTTTTGTGTCCCGCCTCCAACCCTGCAAGTGCACAATTCCAGTTGGGAATGCAAAGGAAGCCTTTCTGTCCCAGCAGAGAGCAAGGAGTTGCGAGTGTTGGCTCATTTAGCGAAGGCTGGTTGAGCAGCTGTCGGTGAGTTCAGTGATTCAGCCTCAGCAGTGCCGGGGCTGCTCCTCTGTGCAGCGCCAGTGAAGCCCTGGGACCTCGGCCAGCAGTGACACAGCAGATCCTGCCACTGCCACCACCCCTCCCAGCCTTTCCCAGGCATGGATGAACTCAAGGGGCCGGTTTTCTCTCTGGTGGCAGATGGGCTTTTGATCTTCCAGGAAAAGCATTTAGCACGAGTGCCTTTATCTTTCCTTGGGCTCTCAGGCTGTCCTAATGATAAGACAAGAGGAAATGGTCTCAAGTAGTGCCAGAGGAGGTTTAGACTGGATGGTAGGAAAAAGTTCTTCACTGAGAGGTCTGACAAGCATTGGCACAGGCTGCCCAGGGAAGTGGTGGAGTCATGATCCTTGAAGGTGTTTAAAAGATGTGTAGATGTGGCACTTAGGAACATGGTTTTGTGCTGGACTTGGCAGTGTTGGGTTGACTGTTGGACTCAATGATCTTAAAGGATATTTTTAATCTATATGGTTCTGTAATTCTGTGATTCTACAGGTATTTTGCTTTTTCATCCTTGAGAATATCACTACTTAAATACACCCACAGGCACAGTTGCTGTAAAAAACAGTTGTTCCAAACCAGACTTCTTCTAATTGCCTCCCTCATTTGTTTTCCCTGGGCTTGGGTCATCCTCAGCAGCAAGAAATAAGCCCAAAGTACAGCCTTAGACAACAATTATTTTGCCATTTCTCTGACTTCCATCCCCAGTTGCCTCAGGAAACAAGGAAGTTCCCTGGCAAAGTAAATTCACTGGAGGTGCAGAGTTTCAGGTGTCCTCCAGCAAACACCACAGCAGAGCAGGCTGCTGTGAGCTGCTCAGTCCCTCACAGTGCAATAGAAAAAGAAAGAAAGAAAAAGGAAAAAAAGATGAGTATCTTTACAGCTCCTTTTCCTTCACATTTCCACTGTAAATCCTTTCTTGGCTGGCAGCAGCCTTGATGGTGGTGGCGGCCTTGGGAGATGCATCTTCATCAACAGCAGCAGCACTGGCTCCAATGGGGAAGTGAAAGGACTGATCCAAGGAAATGGGCACGGCACTGCTGGAACCTGCCAGAGCAGTGGCAGCGGTGTGGGGTGAGAGCTCTTTCCAAACTTAAGTCTGCGTACTTCTTGCTACTGCAAATCAAGTCCTTGTTATTGCATACAGAAATCCCCTGGGAATATCCCAAACAAACACAAACCCCACCCCAGGCTCGCTGTCTACATGCTGAGCACGCTGTCCCTCCCTGTGCAGTGCTCTCCACAGGCAGGGCTGCTTTGGGAGGCACATTTTGTCACAGTTTTGAAGTGCTCTCTCAAGGCATCCTCAGTCAGGCAGCATCCCAGTGGGTTCCAGGTATCACCTGTGTGTCTGGCAGCTCTGAATCCAAGGATGGTTCTTACTCTGTGAGCCGGCACCTCCAGCCCAGGCTTTGCCAGCACCTTCAGGAATATCACTCAGCTCTCAGCCAGCAGCTACAACAGGGCCCATGTTTTCCCTGGAAAGGTTAAGCATTGTCGTGAGGCATCTCCAGCGCCTTTTCAGACACTCAGAAGCACACTCGACTGGCAACCAGCAGCTGCTCAGGTGGTAATTAAACTTCTTACTGCTGCCTGGATTTCCACGGTGTAGCTTTGTGAGCAGAGGAGGAGAGAGGAGGTTGAGCTCTGAAACCACCATGGGCTCTTCAATATTTGTCAGCTTGACATTGTGATCTGGGATCTACATCCCTATGAAGGTCCTGGGATGGCTCTGTTGTTGGTTGTAGGGTGTAGCTCTCACCCAAGCACTCCCAGCCCTCTTTGTGTAGGCACCAGATGTTATTTTGGGGATGCTCATACAGAAGAACTGCCCCAGGAGGATGTGTCTGCCCAGGAGAGGTCCTCAGCATCGACAGTGAAAGAAGAAACCACATGAGACCTTCAGTATTCCAGTATGCTGCACAGAGCACTGGGAGAAGAGATGAGAGGGCTGTAGGAGGATGAGCCCAAAGGCCCACAGCCCCGTATGATAATGTTTCATGTTGTACCATTTCCCAAGGTATGTGGCAGCCAAGATGCTGCAGGAGCCACTGGGATTTCTGGCTTTTGGGACATGGACTCTCAGGGTGACAGGTTCTGCTGCAAGACTGATGCTCCGCTGTTTGTGCTCCCTGAGAGCTCTGCTCTGTTAGCAGAAAAAATTATCTCAGGACGAATGTGTAGTGTAGACTTGTTTTGTAAGCAGTGAGGCTTTTGTCTCAGCTACTTCCTAGGTCTTCCCTGGGCTCTTGGGGCTTTTAGCTTCTCCCTTCCAGAAGGGAAGTAAATTACACAAGCATACACAAAATACACAAGAACACACACTGCCCAGTCCCAAGCCCCTCCCTGGATCCTTTTTGCCTGCTTCAGTGTCTGTTTCTTTGCTGGCTATTTCATTAACACAGCCAGAGAAAAAGAGCCGATGCCAGGAAAGTTTTAAAGATGGAGGGAATGAGGTCCTGCCAGTAGGCAGGACGGGGAGTGGGGAAGTGTCTGACATTTGAGCCCTGTGAGCATGTGAGTATTTTGTCTTTAGAGCAATGATAAAACAAGAGCATCTTGAGGTGATTGAGTCAGGCTGTGCTGACGTTAGGGCAAATGCATGTGGATGTGAGAGCTGGCACTCCACAGGTGTGAGAGACACTTTTCTGGCTCAGGAAAAGCACAAACTGGGTTGGGCCCAGAGCTCAAGGCAGGGACAGGGATTTGGTTACCCCAGTGCAGAGTGATCTCCAGCAGTGTCCTGGTGACAGGCTGCCATGGGCATCCCTCCCATTGCCTCGTGCCCATTCATTGTCAGAGCTGCACTGTTCCTGCTGATTTGCCACTGGCTTTGTCTCATAAGTGTTTCAGACTAATTGGCATATTCCTTATTAAGCAATAGTTGTCTGTTTGCAAACTCACGTGTCCTCAGCAGACACTTGCAATGATTACACACCGTGACTTGCAGCCAGAGATGTCAGGGTCAAACCCTGCTCACATTTACTCAGGAGCTGATGTGGAGCCACTGTCACCACCTGACAGGCAGGGGTGCTGAGCATCCTGTTGTGGTCCCCAGGAAGGAGCCTGCAGGATGGGTGATGTTGTAGAGATGAGATTGGGGCGTGGGAGGAGGTGACCAAATTAACAAGGCTGCTTTGCATGGGACTGACAGATCTGCATTTCCCACGACAAGTGCCATGAGCAACACCAGTGAGGCCATTGGCTGATACCTTACTGGTGCTTGCTGGAAGATGCTGCAATGCCAGCCTGGCTGCACCTCATGTACCAGCCCTGCACTGGGACCCCAGCTGGCCCAAGTGATGTTTCTGAAAGCCATAACATGGGCACACTTTCCCAAATGCGATTGTATGACTTGATAGAATTAAGTTTGGAACACTAAAGATAGCACCTGATATTTAGGAAGTTTTTGACACTTGGGCTGCCAAGCTGTGACAGTATAATCAAGTGAGATTTTTTAAACACAATGAAGTGTGATTTCAAACATCTCATCAAGATGTATTGCAGGATCTTCTGTCCTAGCAGACAACTGCTTTAGAAATGTCTTCCCAGTTAATCCCTTTGCTCGCCTGGGGAGTGTGAGTACCACAGCTACCACCCAGCAACCACCACTTCTCTTCATCACAGTCTCCTCCACATCCGGGGATGAAAGCCTCCAAAGACACTGGTGAAATGTAACAGGAATGACCTGCAAGGATCTGATGTCCCAGCTTCCCCTGGTGTGTTATGAGATGGGATGCAGGAAGGCGAGATGATGCTGGAGCCTGGAAGAGTGGCATTCCTGGAGGGGGGAGCAGTGCCAGGAGGTGCACAATGGACTGTTTGAGTGCAGGATCTCAAGGTTCAGAAATGCATCTCTGATCCCATCGCTTCTCATCTAGCTTTGGCTTTTGTTTCTGATTTGCAGGTTGATTTACATGTGGGGCTAACCAGCCCTTCCTCTTTGAATTTGTCTCTCCTAGGACAGCAGAGCATTTGCTGGATATGGGTGGATTTTGACCTAAACCCCACAGTAACCACCTGAGTGTCTAGTGAGAAGCCCACAAGGGGATTTATCAATGAATGTGTCCTTTTTCCATCTTTTGAGCCACACCTTGGTGTGCTGATGGAAAGCCAGGATACAATCTCCAAGGAATCCTGATTTGGATTCTGGACTCGGTTTCTTCTCACTTTGGGCTCCTGGGACACCTTTGCTTGGCCACCCTGCAGGGTAGGGCTGGACAGGTTGGCATGTGGAAGCCAATTACTTCTCTTTCACAGACAACTTGGAAATGTGACAGTTTTTCCCCAAAAGCCCTGGAGTGTGTTTGCTGTTCTGCTGCTAGCAAGACAAACCCTGAAATTCAGGGAAGGGGAAAAGAGGGTTGAAGCCTGTGTCCTGATCCACATTTCACAGCACTGTGAGTATCAGCAGGAGCAGATCTATAAAGTTTGGGAGAAGGAGGGCCATCCATATCCTTCATTTCCAGTGGTTGGGCAGTGTATCCTTTTCCCCAGAACTGTTAGTTACAGTGACTGGGTCACTGGCCACAACACAGGATCCTGCACAGGGGCTGTGAACATCCCACTCTGCATCCCTTCCACACTTGGCTGCCTCAGGGAGAGCCCCTGGGTTGAGAGGAGAGCGGGTGGTCTCTAGCCAGGCCTGGCATCCTGCTCATGTGCTCCTCAGATAGAAAATAGCAATTCTGGTCTTGAGGAAAACATCAGAGCAGTCCTTAAAAAGCAAAGTAAATATAGGTGGTGATTTATTATTTTTTAAAATAGATACAGACTGCCTTAATGGGCACAGTCTGCAGCCATCTCAGCAGACTATTGGGTGCCTCTGCTTTTTGGGCCAGTGAAACCTTTGCAGATAAATTCCCGTGGTCCTCTGGACCCTCTCACCCAGCAAGAGCTGTACCCGCTCTCAGCAAGTAAAGAGCAGCATTTTCAAGAGGACAGGTCTGCTGGAAGCTCACAGTGCCTGCTCCTGGCTTGTGGAACTCATTTTTTGGTGTTAAGGGCCAAGCTGCTTCACCCCCAGTGTCCCAGCTGTAAAACAAGGATCATAAAATGCACCTAACATAAAAGCAGGTTGTGAAAACCTAATTAGTAGGTGTTAGTCTTTTGAACCCCTCAGGTAAAAATTGTGGCACTCTGAACTCTCTTCCTGAGGAATGCAGGTGGATAATTCAGCTTAATAATCCCCCAAGGGACTGTTATCTAACTTTTATGTGGAGGAGGGAGAAGAGGAGGGCTTGGGTTGCCCAAGGTCAGGAAGAGGCAGAGGTTTTGTTCTACCAGGAATGAGCTTCACGAATGTGGTTAAATGCAGGAGGGTTGGAACGAGATGATCTTTAAGGTCCTTTTCAGCCCACATCATTCTGCAATCTCTGAAATGGGTGGTTGGGCATGGCTGAAATTTCCGGTTAGTTCCTGTTTCTCGTGCCCGCTTCCCATGTGCATCACCTGCCACAAAGGCTGGGGGGAAGCAGGACTTGGGGGTAGGCGTTGTAAAATACCCATGGAAAACACATTTTCTAATTTGTGAGCCTGGGAACATGGACACATGAAGTCTGCTCTTAGAGATCCGCTCGCCCAGCGAGGCTGTGACCTACTTGTTCAGTCAAAGCAGCTTTGATTTCACGTGTCGAAATTGCTCGAAGCGAGACCGAACTTACCTAGCAACAATTAAGAGAAGCATTTAAGAAGCGGGAAACAATGAAAAGGGAAGCAAAAACTCTAAACAGGCCCATTCACATGGGGTGAATAGAAGAGTCCTTGCATACCTGATTTGTCAGAAATTATTCATCCAAGAAACCTGACCTGAACCATAAGACAATTTTTCTTTTATATCCTCTGATATATGAATCAGTGTCACTTTACATCTGAGCACAGAATGTTTTGACCTATATAATATCCTAGATAGTGGTAGTGCAGCTTGAAAATCGCGGCAAAAATGAGGAAAGATGGCATAAGTCAGTAAGATGGCATTGGCACATATAGATGCAACTTATCACTGGAAAACATCCCGACAGAAGCCCAAAGAAAAATGTTTTGTAAATAATAGGATTAGGAAGCAGGTTGGTACTTTGTGGAGCTGGCTATACAATCAAACTGATAACAACTAGATTAATAAGGCAATTCAATCCAAACACAGTGTAGCACTAGAAAGCTTTTCAAAATCAATGCTATCTGTGCTATTTTAATCGAGGTTGGTCTTTGCCTTTTGAAGCAAAGAGATTTGAAACCCCAGGTCAGGAAGGTATAATAAAATTGACTGATTTTTAATTTTTTTTTTTTTTTAACATGTGTTTCTTAATTAGTACCCTCCATTTCTAAATGTTTTCCTCTTCCCCGGTGGGGGAAGCGAAGGCATACAGGGGTAGTGGCTTGCCTGTGTCGGTAATGAAGTATGGCAGACCCTGGAAAATACTGTGCTTGGCTCAGTTCTGGGTGTTTTGAGCAGCTGGTTTGTCTGGCTGGGACTCACCAGTGGGCTGAGCCAAGCAGGATGGGTGGACAGGGCCACACACCCCACAGCATCCTACAGCACATGCTACCTTCCACTGTACAGAGGGAGATTGTAGGGAAAACGTCCTGAAGTTGTAGTGTGGGACACAAAGCACCGAAAGACTGACAGTTTCAAGCATTTTAAGATTCACTAAACCAGCTCAGACCTTCAGCCAAGTATCATGTCTCAGCTTTGGGCAGTCTCCCTGTGCTGGAGAGAGAAACCAAGCCTGGCACAGGGAGCAGTCTTTGCCAGCATCTCAGGTGTCCACGAGAGCATCGTGTCTGCTGCTGGCCAGCAGAGCAGTGATCCCAGTGCCATGGGAAGATGTCTGGCAGAGCCCTGCTCTCCTCCGCCAGTAAGCTGCCCCCTCCATGTTCATTTATGACAGCAGAGCACTTCGTGCCTCTGTTTGCTTTGCAATATTTTTGCTTTTCACAGTGTGTGAGGGGGAAAGAGTAACCCCTGACATTGTCCTTGAGGGGGTTCTCAGCTGGCAGCCAGTCCCCTTCCCCACCAGGCTGCACACAGGCAGCTGGGAGAGGTGCTCTCAACTTGTCTTCCTCACGTCCAGCATCTCCAGCCCCAACACCTGCCTCAGTTCAGGAGGAGACACACGGACCTGTCGCTGGGGGCATGTAAAGCCAGACTGGATACATGCATTTGAATAATACATTGTGATGCTCTGAATCCTTCCTGCTGTAGCCACAAAACATGGATGGAATGGGAGCTAACACCTAAGGAAAAGTCTTCTCTACTTCCTAATTTCCCTTTTTTCCTTTCACAGAGATTGTGAACCAGCACATATTCAGGGAAAAATAACATTTCTCTCACTAGGCTTTGTCTGTCCTACAGCAAGTGTGAAGGAGTGTGAATCCCATTTGGAAGGCTCCTTCAGAGGAGACCTCTCCGAGGGGGTGCGTGGTTTGCACACTAATCCAGTCTGCTCCCACACCCCGCCGTGAGCCCCATTAATGTGGAAGCTTGTTAAATGCCAGTAGGCTCCAGGAATGAGCCAGTCCTGCTGTTCCCTTGATGCACCAAAAAATGAAACAGCTCACAGGCTCTCGGGTCTGTCAAAGGGAGGAGGACATTGCCGGAGTAGGAATCGCTCTGACTTGGCCGTGGATGGTCTCTGGCAGGAGGGAGGAAAGGGAAAGCCATCGTGGCATTTCCAAGGGTTTGATGTTACACGGTGCTGAGGGCTGTGCTCAGCCTAATGAGGGGATTTATGTTGCATCCCGCGAGTCTGAAAATCCTTTTTAATGGCACCACACACGCTCACGCACGCTTTTTCTCTTTCGTCTAATGCATTTGAGGTTTTTTTCCCAGAACTAGTAGAAATACATTCTCCTGAGATACATTTTCATTAAGGTATATATTTCTGGGTAGCAATATTTCTGCTGGAAGAGAATTTGGTTCTCTTTATGAGTGTGCTCATTGGGATATCTGTGCAATGGGAACAATAAAACAGAGCAATGAGTACATGGCAGTTAAAATGGGCCTGACTGGGAGCCCAGCTCCCGCAAGCATCACAAGGTGGGTGACTTGTTCTTTGTGCCCCCTTTGAAAACAGCAAGGTAAAGCAAGAAGGGGCTCTGCAGCCAACTGTATGCAGACCAATACTTGTATGTATTTATTTTTAAGTGAGGGTTCACAGCTCGTGTGAATGGTGTGGTTTTCTGAAGGGGCTTGGTCCAATCCGTTCTTCAATATAGCATCACAGAGGTGCTGGAAACTCTGGCTGTTCATTCCCACAGGTCTTGGTCAGACTGGTCTGGCATCTGTCCTTGTGTGGTGGTGTCAGGCCATGGGAGTGACACTGCTGTCACTTCAGGTCTCAGCTCCAGCATGTAAATGACTGTGGTGAGTTGGCCTTGTAGCTTCAGCCAAGCTACACCAGAGGTGAGGGCAACGGGCTTGAAGGCTCTCACAGGATTGGAGTGGGCTGGAAGGGAGCTCTGGATCTGGCCTGGGTCCCTGGGAGCTGGGAGAAGGTACACTATGAGGATGAGGTCTCCACAAGTCAAGGAGGCTGGTTATTCAATCTAGATAAAACAGAGATCTTGGATGTTCTCAACAAAAATCCCAGGTGAAGACAGTGGTGGGAATCCTGTCCAGATCATTCCGCTCAGTCCCTACCTGAAAAGGACTGGGAAAGTCCCTTGGCATCCTGGAGATGGAGGAGAGCCTCCCTGTGCACTGCTAGCACCTGACTGGTAAAGAGAAGTAGAGCTGTATTTAGTGCAGCTGAAGGGCGCGCGCTGCTGTGGCAGCGAGACCAGATGTCTGTGATGGCTGTTAGATCACACAGGTATTATTAATTGGGGTGGCTCGGGGCGTTCTTTGCCGGAATAATGTCACGGTCACAGCAGGGCAGCGGTGACAATGGATGAAAAGCCCTTCAGAGGCATCAGGACATCTCCCTTCTGGATGGGGTGGGACACAGGCGGCGTGGCAGTGTCTCCGCTCAGAGCGCTTCAGAGCAGGATCTCTTGACTGTTGAACAATGCTTGGCAAAAAAGGAGCTGGATTTATAAATAATGCATTTCCTTTGTCTTGCAGGAGTTCTGGAGGCAGAGGTACAATCAGATCAGCTGTGAACAGCTTACATAGCAAATCTAATAGGTTTGTAAATTAGATTTTGTGTTCATTTGTTTTTGCTGTAAGGCAGCTATTAATCTGCTTCTCCTCTTTGCTGGATAGTGCTGTTCTTATTTAGCAAATGTATCTGTTTCTTTTCACTTCTGCTTTGCATTTTCTTAATCGTTTCTCCCCCTCCTTCTTCCAGCTCAGTGCAATAATCATTTGCAAATAACCAAGGATCTGGAAGTTGCAGTGATTGAGAGAATGAGAAAGAGTTACTTATTGTGAAAATAAGTCAGTGATAGAGTTGCTATTTTCCATAGTTTTAAGTGCTATTAGAGGAGAGATCACTGTGTTTGGGATCAGAACTCTGTTCAGTTTTATTGCAGTGCATCCCTCCGTGGCAGAGTCATTCCCTGGCATCCCAGCCCCATTCAGTGTCTCTTTGTGTTATTTTTACAATGATTCCCTGTCAGCCCAGCATTGCCAAGTGGCACGTTTGAACAGCTTAGTGACACCATGCAAGGAAGAGTGATACCACTCTGTGATGATGTCACCACCCGTGATCAAAACACAGAAAATGGACAAAACCAAAAAAAATCCTAGTTATTCCCAGAACTGCTTTACCCTACTTCCATTATGATTTTTGACACCTTCTAGGTAAGCTTTCCAAGACATGAATGATGCAGCAAAATGCAAGAAGCAAACAAATCCAACAGACTGGCAGCCTCTGGAGAGGTACTGTACACACACACACCAAGACACTGGCAGCCAGCATTTATAAACACATTTCCTTGCCTTTTTGAAACGTTATACAGTGTGAGCCACAATGTGTCCTGGGGAGCTCTTTCCCTGGGCTGGAGATACGATCCCAGGAGCTGGATGTTTGTCCATGAGCCTGGGCCACCACCTTTGCCCCATCTCTCACTGTGCTCCCTCATCGGGGTTTACATGCTTTATACAAGTGCATTTATTTACAAAGCATTTCCCAGCTGGAAAAAGGCCTTTGCAGTGGAGAGGGAGATTCCCTTTAGCTGATAGCAAGTGCTTTGGCTGTGTATTTTTCAGAGTGCTCTGAAGTGTGAAGGCTTTTTCGGGGCTGCAGATACACACGCAGCTTCTTGATGAGATGCTTGGCTTTTCTTTTTGGAGGGCAGCTGGCTGGAACCAAATATTTGGAGTCTCCTTCAATTCATGCAGTTTGATTTAAATGGCACAGAAGTGCTGGCACGGATTTTCTTCTTAGGGCAGGGATTAAACACTGGGGTCTCCCAGTGATCATCTCCAGCATCTGGCTGCTGCTCATTTCTTGGTGTGGAACAGGTGATAGGGATGCTGAAATCCTTGTGCTCAATTCTAAGCAGGGAAAAAGTTTCCAGTGAGCCAGTCTGCTCCTCTTTAGTACAGGATGCTCACAGCCCAGTCTCACAAGCAGCACCCAGCGGCTCAGCTGAATTAATTTCTCCATTGGATGAGGAGAGGGTTGCTCCTCTCTGGTGAGGATTTTAATCTTCTCCAGGAGCTGAGCTGGTTCCGCTTTGGGATGTTCATGTGTGACCACAAGGCAACAAAGCAGCAGCCTTGGCTAGGAAGTTTCTTAATGAATTTCGGGGGCTTTGGGGTGTCTTGTCTGCAAGTGCCCATCTGTCAGCCTGTCAGTGTGTGGGTTTTTGTGCATGCCTTCCTGCAGCTCGATGTGTAATAGTGTGTCTTCTGTGAAGCTGTGCCTGGCTGTCAGTCTGTGTTCATGGAAGCGAGCGAGTATTTAAGGATCTCTGTCTGTCTGCTTGAGTGTAGCAGAATACGAACAGGCTTTCAGTTCTTGTTTAGCTAATAACTACAGTTTTGCTTTTCTGATGAAGTTTGAATTCCAGCAGCCAGAGCTGAAGACGGTGATTAGAAGTGCCATTGGGATGCTAACGGATTCTGTCTCCCTCTCCCCGACTTTCTTTTCTCTAGAGCTGAAGTAGTAATAAATGACTCCTCATCTCCAGCTGTTGTTGACAGAAGTAATGAAAGCATTAAGCACAACATTAAACCAGCCTCATCCAAATGGAGACACAACCAGACACTCTCTTTGAAGATCAGGTACTGGTAATTACCTATAGGACAAGAGACAGATTTGGTCCTCTCCATTGCAAGCTGGCAAATTGCCTCCATGTATCATCTAAAGAAGTCAAGGAAGAAATAAAAAGACTTATCTCCTGCTGAGCTAGGCTTCATATCTGTAAGCGATCGCTTGGAAATGAATTCCCAGCTGAGCCAGCTGGCCTGGCAACGATGAAACAAGGAGCACTTGAGCCCCTGTTTTTCAGGCCAAGTGGAATTTGCATGTGCAGGTGATGGGTCACAGAGGGAAGAAGACCTTCCCAGGGTAAATTCAGGGACCCTCTCTCATGGTGGGCTGACTAGGGGAGCCTGCCCTGGGCAGGAATGAGTGGAGAGGGAGCAGGCATTGAGATGGAGATAGCCTTTTGTAAGCTGTGCCCAGAGAGCATGGTCAGAGGGACTGGCCAGAGAGTGAGGGCAGCCAGGAGGCAAGAGCTCATCTTATGTCTGACCCACATTATCTCTGTACCTCACCTGATAAGGCTGTTTTCTTCCCTTTCCCTCAGGAAACAGATCTTGAAGTTTCTGGATGCAGAGAAGGACATTTCAGTGCTGAAGGGGACGCTGAAGCCGGGCGACATCATCCACTACGTGTTTGACAGGGACAGCACCATGAACGTCTCGCAGAACCTGTACGAGCTGCTGCCCCGCACCTCTCCCCTCAAGGGCAAGCAGTTCCCCACCTGTGCCATCGTGGGCAACTCGGGGGTGCTGCTCAGCAGCGGCTGCGGCCCCGAGATCGACGCGCACAGCTTCGTCATAAGGTACGAGGGGACTGCTCCCTGCAGCACAGTGCGGCCACAGGGCCTCAGGGCCTTTGGAGCAGTGCAAGGGGCTGGAATCCTGGTCACCTGGGGCAGCACGGCCTCACAGCCCCATGTGCCCACAGAGTTCACTGTTGCAAATGTCCTGCTGAAAACCCTTCCACTCATCCATCTCCAAGTGCTCCCCACGTGTTCTTGCAAATGCACCTCGTCTCTTCTCATGGCGCACCATTAACCCCCTCCAAGTGCTCGTTCCTCTTCTCCCACACTCGCCCTCTTGCAAACAAGCCCCATCCTGGGCTCTCACAAACCCTGTTCTTCCCCAAATCACTTCTGCCCTCGAGCACAGGGTGCACCACACGATGCCCTGGCACCACACTTGTGCATGCCCGGGTCTGACACTCCCCGGTGTCCCCCCCATCCCCAGTGCCGTTGTCCCTGCAGCTGCACTGCCCCAGGGACCTGCAGCAGCACATCCTGAGCCCTGCTGGGACACGCCAGATTCACTGCTGGAGGTGTCTGAAGTGGAGAGGAGGAGCTCCTGCCCTCCCAGCCCAATGCCCTGTTAGTTGCGAGGCTGTGGAATCCACGGATGATTTATGTATGTGCAGACGTTTGTTTTCTGGTGAGTCTATTACGAGGACAGCCCAATCCATCAGCAGCTCACAGAGGCGGTGCTGGTGTGACGTGGGAATGAGGATAATGTCACCTCTGCACCCTGCTCACACCCTGCTGCTCCAGCTGCCTGGCTGCTGGCAGCTCCAGCCTGTCCACAGGGGACGGAGCATGTTCCTTAACTGGAACCTGAGTGAGCAGAGGGATAAACTGCTTATTGCGGTTCTGGCAAAGTTTAGTGAGGGGCATTCTTGTCAGGCAGCAAAATTGCAGGAGAAAAGCTTTTCTGGATGTGAGGATAGGGATTTTGAGTGACTTCTCTGCAGCCATGTGCTAGTGCAGGTCTGGCACAGACACACTTCCCACTGTAGGTTGTCTGAGCCACTCCTGGAGCCTGCATCTTCCTCGGGAAGGTTTGCTCCATCCAGGCAGCCTTTTCAGCGGGGTTGGCAGTGACCAGTGATTGGGTCTGTGTCCAAGATACAGGTCCAATGTTTATTTTCAGTGAATTTACTCCTGCAGCGAGTCCATCAAAGGGCCCTCATGCCAGTAGCTGGATTTTCTTCCCACCATTCCCTTAGTTTCCCCATCTATAAAGTAGGGAAAACAGTAATAATGGCTGATTATCAAGGCAGATGGTTAGGTTGCAATTTCTGCTCGTTAAATACTGTAACTTCACTGTCAAACACCACAGCAGAGCACTCAGTGTGCAAACACATGAGTACCCTCTGGTTTTTTGGATGCTGGGGGAGCATCCCTCTGCATCCCCCCATCAGCTGGTTGCTGGTGCCGTTTGCCCTGTGCCATGTGCGTGGCACAGGCACAGATTACCCCCCTCATGCTTTTGGCATCACACCCCCCTCGTGCCTGTCACCGCCCTCTCTCAGTCCATTGAACAGGGCTGTTGGGTGTTTCCCTGTGCAGGTGCAACCTGGCCCCCGTCCAGGAGTACTCTCAGGACGTGGGCATGAAGACGGACCTGGTGACGATGAACCCCTCGGTGATCCAACGCGCCTTCGAGGACCTGGTGAACGAGACCTGGAGGGAGAAGCTGCTGCAGCGCCTGCACAGCCTCAATGGCAGCATCCTCTGGATCCCGGCCTTCATGGCCAAGGGGGGCAAGGAGCGGGTGGAGTGGGTGAACGAGCTCATCCTGAAGCACCACATCAACGTCAGGACTGCCTACCCCTCACTGCGCCTGCTGCACGCTGTCCGAGGGTGAGAGCCTCTCTAGCGTGCTCCGAGCCAGAGTTTCCCGAGCTGGAGAGCGATCCGTGGGTTTGTGCTGGAGGAAAATAGTGCAAGCTGTTTCTGCAGACCCTGAGGGCTGGGTGGTGCATGGTCCCTAGATAAGGACTGGAGACCACCTTGTGAACAGGGGCTCCCCACTGTGCTCTGTGAGTGCGAGGGCTTTTAGCAATATCCAAGCCTCAGCCTTCCAGCTTTCCTGGGGTGTCACCGTAACTCCCCAGCCTGTGGTTAGGGCTTTCCTTGGAGAAACATGCACTGAGCTAGCAATGAGATTTGTCACCTTGTGCTCGAGTGACACGTACAAGTCTCACACAGCTCCTCAAGGCAGGGACCTCCTGTGCCAGCCTGGGTGGGAGGGGAGTGACGTGGTCTGGTCCTGCTGATCAGGTAAACAGGGCCAGGTGGTGGTGACTGGGTTTACTGTGAGGGAATGAAGGGGTCTTTCTGCTCTCTGCTTGCATCTTCAGGTGTACAGGAGACACAGGTGTGGTGGGGATGGGGAGGGTATAAAGAAAGAGAGCCCCAGGGGTGAGACTTTCACGTAAATAACTTGGGCATGGGGTTGGCTCTTGCTTTAGTGCTTTATTTCTCTAGGAAGATTGTGATTCCTTAGGCATTTAGAGAGTTCAGGCAGACAGTGACTTTTGCTGGAGATGACTTATGACAGTAGTTGTCCTCTGATCCTGACTAGACCCCGTTAATCTCACAGGATGGGAATTTCCATGTGTAGCTGGTGCTCCCACTTCTAAGCCTCAGCATGAATTTTCCTTGATTTCTTTGAGCACTGCTCCCCTACACCTCTGAGCCTGAGCTCTGCTGGTCAGTGAGTCCCTGCTGAGCGTTGCCTGTCCCAGCTCAGGTTGTGTGTCAGTGCTGGGGGTGGGTAGAGGACAGGTTTTGGGGTCATTTCCACCAGGACCAAGCCCAAGGAGGGGCTCCAGGGCAGTCTGGGGGGGAGCTGGGAGGAGTGAAGTAGTGCCACCGTGCCTCACAGGCAGCAATAATGAGCAAGTACCACATCTGCCCCAAGTGCCTGTGTTAGAGGCTTCCCTGGGCCAGAGAGGCATCTCACAGAAAACACTGGCTTTGAGGTAAAGAGAAGGAAACGATACCACAACTCACAGAAAGGGAAGACAGGAAGAAAAAAATCCCCCAACCCAAATTCGGGGCTATTTCTAGCTGTAATTGACTTACTTTCATCTGTCAAAATAGAATTAAGCTCCTGTAATAAGCCCTCTAAATCAACAGGCTGCTAATCCTGTGCTGGCAACCATTCCCAGTGCCAGAAACTTCCCATAGGAAGCTTTGCAGAGGAGTTGGCAAGGGTTAGGCATCACTTTCCCACAGGAGAGGAGGATGCCTCCACAAGCTCAGCTGCTGAGCTTATTGTCCAACTCACAGCATCTTCCTGGCCTTTCTGTGTCACAGCCCTGCGGTCCAGATGGGCTGGCTGGCACGCTGGTTGTCCCTGTGCAGCTCCAGCAGAGCAGTGTTGGAGCCACCACCTGTGGCTGGCAGTTCCTGCCTGGCTGGAGGAGATGCAGGGATTTTGGGAGAAGCCCAGGGTTTCAGTGCTGTCGGGTGCATGGAGCACCCTCTCTCCCCCATGGCTTGGGGGAGTGCCTTCCTTTTGCACGTGTTTTAGTGTAACCAGGGACTTCACTGGGGTCCCGTGCAAGGAACATGGGTTTGGGCTTCTCAGAACCTCCTGGGGCTCAGAGGGATGCAGCCAGTCAGACCAAGCAGGTGAAGTGAGCTGGTGGTGTCGGGGATGAATATGGCACCAGCACGTGGCTGGGCAGGGGCTGATGCCGATGGCAGACTCCAAGGTCCTGGCTGGACTTACAGCCAAGACCTCGATCCTGTCCCTTGGGGTGGTCACCATGCTGGGGGCACTGGAGAAGGTGGCTCCTGGCAGCACAGAGGCAGCACTAATTCAGTTATAGCCACGGAGGCCAGTGCAATCCTCATCAAGGATTGCCCTCTAAGCCAAGGGAGCTGTTGCCTGACCTGCCCTCCTGCTCTCACACTTATCAGCAGGAAAACAAGGATGCCTACTGATTAGCAATTAATCTAATGAAACCTGCAGCCCCTTCAGAAAGCCAGAACTGATGGGAGCACTTCAACACTGACCCAAGCGTGTTGTGGCCTGGCCCAGGAGCTCGCAGAGAGATCACCCAGGGCTGGGGGGCAAAGGGCTGTGTGGTTCTGGGGGAAGGCTGGAGTCAGTGTTAACCCTTTCCTCGGTGCAGCCTCCTCTGGTTTGGACTTGGGTGGATTTGAGAGTGATTCAGGCAGAACTGAGTGAACTGGGCACAGCTGAGGGAGGTGGCTGGTGCTCCTGGTGCTGTGTAGGAAGTCTCTCAGGTACCAATGGGGTTGTCTTGACCATCTGCTCAGGGTCATTGATATGATGTGGTTTGGGGTGAAGGAGTCCTTCCTCAGGTCAAACTGACTGGAAGCACTAGGAGTTTGCTTATTCATCTTCTGTGACACTGTCCAATTCCTATGATCATCTCATATTTTTGCTTCATGAGGGATATGGTCTCCAAAAACATCCTCTGTCTCTCCAGCTCTCTCTGTGCCAGTTCATAGCACTACACTTTTGTTTGCCAGATCTGAGATTTGTGAAACAAATACATTTTGTGGCATGGGGTGTGCAGCAGAGAACTGATGATCCACAAAGCCCCACAGCACATCCCTCTGTGCTGCAGTGGGCTGCTGTTGCAGAGATGTCCCATCTTCTCAATTTTTTGGATAAAACTACCTTTTATCATCTACTCTGAGTTGATTTGGAAGTCACAAAGAAATCAGAAAGGGGGGAAATCTTTCAGCCAAGGCACCGTTTTACGTTTTTTGTTTCCAAGGAATAGCACTTTCTACAAAGGCTGACATCGCAGCCAACTTCAATTTGGCCACAAAAGTCTTGCCTTTTCTTTCTCCACTACCAGCAAAACACATTTGTGAGCCCTTGACTCCTCCTTGAACCACAGTATTTATTGTCCTCCTCTGCTTTCCCTCAAACCAAAACACATTTCAGTGGCAATTGAGCGTTTTCCCTATAATTTTCAGTGCATTTTGGGGCATTTGTAAAGGGTGCATTGCTGAGGTAAGTAAAAAGCATTTGGTTTTGTTGTCCTTAACAGCATCATTTGAGACATCACCTTTCTAGCTGTGAGGGTGCTTTAAATGTTTGCTAATAGTTTTTTGTGTTGATGATTCTGGATAATCGGTGCAATAGGACAGAGACTCTTCTCACACGGTTCAACTCACACCAGGAGGGGAGAGAGCTTTCAGCATTCCAATGGAGGAGCTCAGAAGGAAGCACAGTCACCCCTGGGGGTGAAGAGGGGAGCAGTTTGGTGGCAGGAGCCAGCTCCTGGGGACAGTGCTGTGTGTTTCAGAGTGTGTGTGCAATTCCATAAAGTGTCTCCTGAGCAATTCATCCGGCGAGCCCCGTGCTCCTTGCCTGGCTGGGGAGCAAGCAAGCCCCTAATAAGTTGCCTGTTAGTGTCTCCAAAAAGCCTTGTAATCCCTATTGCCAAGCAGCTTTGGTTAGAGAAATAACATGAAATGCGGGAAGAGAGGGAAAATAATTGTGTCTGGAGGTTTGTCTGTCACTCCTTGCAGCGAATTCATGGGCACGTTTCACTTTGTCTAATCTGGTCTAGCATTTCTCACTGTGTCCATCACAAGAGTCTCTTGGCAGTAACCAATTCCAATCCCATAAGATTTTGTTAAGGGCTTCTTGAGAGGAAAAAAAAAAAAAATTAAAAATCAATAAACCTTGCAGCTCCTTGGCTTGGTCTCCCGTTAGGTTTAATGTCCAAACAGCCGTGACAGTTGGCGTGCGCTCGTCAGGACAGCGATGGCCTTGCCCAGGCTGCCACATGCACTTGGAACTGCAGCCTGACAGGCCACAAGGTGCATTCATCTTTGCCTTGGATGTCTGCCTGGGTCCTCACACCCAAACAGGTTTGCTGAGTTTTCAGGGCACGATGCCTTTTCCATCCGTCAGCCTTGGGGGAAACCCTCACCTAGTTCCTCCTTTCCTTGTGTCCCTATTATGCCACATCCATTCCAGCATCCTCTGGCTCACTTGCAGCCACATAGGACACGTGTGCAGATGATTCTCCTGACGTGTTGCTTTGACTGAACTCTTGCATCCCTCCGCAGCCTCTCCTTTTCTCTAATACCTCAAACCTAAGCTCCTGCTTTTCCCTTTCGCAGCCCTCCCAGCTCAGCTTTTCTCACTCTCTGTCTCAGGATCGGTTCTGCTGTGTCTAGCAGTGTCTGGGCCAGCATCACCCACTTGTGGGTTTTCTAAACCAGCTACTTCATGCTCCCTCCCTTACGGAGTTTCGTGCTTACAGGGGCTCCTCTGAAATACCTGCTCTGGGGTCCTGTGCCTTAAAGCCCTTCCCCTCTGGTCCCACAGATGGTTTAAGGACAGTGGTCCTGTGCTCAGGTGAAGGAAGAAGATGTCCAAAGGGCTTAGGGGAAGAAAACAGCCATTCACAAGTGTGTGATTGGGCGGGGTTGTAGGGGGAACTCCGAACAACCCATTTAGCCACATGTGGGTTAGATCAGTGGATATCCCATAAAGAAATCCTTGTGTGAGCTATTGCTCTCACCCCTTCTGCACTTGAGGCACACTGAACCCAGGCTGTGGTGTGTCTGCACTGGGGCCCCAAGAGAGTTAATTTGTTCCTGTTAATAAGGAAGATTAAGTCTTTTCTTTTTCAAAAGAAGTGAAGGGGCATGGAAAGGAAAGGTGAAAGGAATAAGGTTAGTCTCAATTATTTTCCTTTTGTGTCTGTTTGGAAATGCTTTAACTTGAGGGTGTTGAGTACCATGTGTGTTTGAAAGGGCATCGCAGAGCTCAGGACCTGGAGGAGGAGAGAGTTTTTTATCTGTGGCTCAGAGTTGATTTGCTTGTGCCAAGTCACCAAAACCAGAGCCAGGCCACACGGTCTGGATCCAGCCTGGACAAGGAGGCTGGGTTTGGTGTTTGGGCTTTGCCCAGCCTGTGGATAAAGTTCAGCTGACACCAGATCCAGTTTTTGGAGTCAGTGTTAGCATCTGGATGGGGACATGCCCATTCCTGCTTGTCCAGCATGGCTCTCATTGCTGTACGTGGCTCTTGGCTGTTCTGGTGGAGGTGACAGAGAACACTCAATACCTGGACAGAAAAGGGCTGGAAGAAGCTGAATGGGGGGATAGTAGTTGCTCTCTGGGCTCCAGCACTTCATCCACCCAGCACTGGGATATGTTCTGTCCTCTGCCAGCACCAGCGGGTCCTGTCCCCACCCGCACCAATGTCACTCAGAGCACTCGCTCTGGTTATCTGTGCCTGGTTTTTCCTGGGTATTACTGGGAGCGGGATGTGTGTGGCAGACTGATAATACACTGCTGCCAGTCAAGGACTAGCACCTCCACAACAGCTTGTGTTTATATCACACTTTTATGAATTAGCTCTTTTAAAAGAGTCTGAAATTGCATTATTTCAGCTATTCTGATTTGTATCACGAAATAATGCAGCTGATACTGCTGAAATTTGATTTCTTCATTGACCTAAGTCTTTTATTCATTTCATGAGGGCAATGGATTTTCTGTTAATTTTATCCTGTGAGTTAACCCTTACCTGGAAGGTACAAGTTATTTTAGCTTTTTTCAGGCATGTCAGGAGGTGGTTGGTAAGCAGAGAGCAGGACCCTGCCCTCTCTAGCAATCCTTGAATGCTGCCTGCAGGGAGGAGTTTTGCACCCAGTGTTCCAGCTCAAATCCAGGCCAGGCTCTTCTCCCCAAATTCAGTGATGCTGGGGGAGGATGAGCACTGTCAGTGTGGTGGTGCATGTACTCCAGGTGTGCAATGGGGAGGCTGCCACCTTCCTTGGCTCGGGTGGCAGCTGTGGCTTCCTAGGGGCAGTTTCAGAGTGTTGCCTCTTGAAGGGTTCTCAGTGGGCTTTAAGGTCCCAAAACAGCAGTTCCTTTCCCTGTGGCTGCAGAGCAGCCCCCTCACAAGAGGCACGCACTGATGGTCAGGCACCTGGCAGCAGTTCTGCTTAGGAGACTTCTAATCATCTCCAGTTGATGATTAGGAGATGAGGAGCAACCAGAACCACCTCCCAGCTGTAGGATGAGACTCTCTGAGCTGCTCTTCTTAAATCTCAGTTCAAGAAGGTGTTAGGACTTGTGTCTAGGCTGCCTTCTTACAAAAGACGGCCTTGAAGATCTGATGGCACTTTCCATCTGTCACTATCATGATCTGAAACCAGAGCTGTCTCAGGCAATTTTTCCTTGACAGCATCATGGTTCCTGTTCGGAGCCACATCTTGCTCAGGCTCCTGCCTATCTTGGGAGCTGCATCCACGCCTGAGGGTTTATTTACAGACACCAGCTTCTGAAGGAGGTCCTCGCTGGGAGAACAGCTCTGAGAACAGAGGTACTGGGTTTCAGGACTGCTCTTTGCTTTTCTCTTTTAATTGCTGTCTCCTTCCATAAAATGTTGCAGTTAATAGTTATGGTGATTGGTGTAGCCAATTCGAAAAATAATTACTGCCTGCTTCGAGATTATCTTTCCTCCTAATTAAAATCGTGGACCTCGCGTATTAAAGGTGCGCTGTTGACACAGCATCCCATGTGCGCCCAGACAACCTCATTTGGATTTACAGAATTAATTAGGTTTTTATTTCCATCCCCAGCTGTTCTCTCCTGCACCAGGGTTGTGGTTGCTGTCTCAGCTGGACAGTGGTGGGAGAGATAAGAGGAAGATCTTGCATAAGTCCAACACTCCCATCACAAACCAGCCATTAAAAAGTATTTCCCAGACCTCACCAGAGGATTTCCCACCTTCACTGTCCAGGAAACAAATTGCAGGAGCTGTGGCATGGCCTGTTTTATGGATTGGGCATTAGGTGTTATGTTTTGTTATGTCATCTCTGTGGGTGGTTTGGGACAGCCTGGAGTCCATCACCCCCTCTCAAACCTGTGGTGAGAATTTATAATGCTGCATGAGTGAGGTTTTTGCAATACCCTGCCTGCAACAAAGGGAAATACAGACAAAAGAGCCAGGTTTTAATTTTCATTATTAAAAAAATTAATTTTCAGTGTTCCCTACCGCCAGTGTTGCCAAGTAAGTGCTCACTAGCTGCATGTGCTGAGGTGGATACACTGGTTGGTTGTGGTAGGGCTGCTTTTGGGTGGTGGCTTGTGCACACTTGTTGGTCTTGGTAAGGTTTTTTGGATGTGCTGGGTTGCAGAGGACAATGTGTGTCTGTAGGGTGCTTCAGTGTCTGACTCAGGTCATTTTTCTCATTGTTAATATGCATGAAACTGGTGGTCACATGAATGTCCTGTGCCTGTGTGCAAGAGTCACTTCACCATGCTGTCAGGGTCCTTGGACGTTCATAGAGTATTTACAGCCTCAACAAAACACAAAAGTTAATATTTTGGGAGGACAGGAGGTCACCAGTATTTTCCTGTGTGCTCCAGCTGGTGAATTGATAAAAGGAGAGTTTTAAGGCTAAAGCAGCTGCAGGACAAACCCAGACAGTTGTCCTCCCCCAAAGCCAGCTGGTTAATATGGCTTGACAGTTCTTTCCCAGGTGGCTTCCCTGCTGCATGAGGATACCCTAATTCACAGTGTTAAATGGTTGTGATAATCTCTCATTTCCCTCTGCACACAGGGGGTCTAATGTGCTTACCCATAAACTCATCAAGGAGGCTGCTTTATGGCTACCTGTGGGAGCAGGTTGCCGTGGCACTGCAGCGAGCTCTGCTGGGTCCCCACAGCACAGCCCTGTGGTTGGGCAAGCGCAGAAAATGCTGATGCTGTGCCACTGAGATACTGCTTTTCCCCCAGTTTCTTGCTCCTTTTTCATGCTGGATGCATGAGCCAGGCAAAGATCTCCTTCCCACAACATCATATTCATCCTTTGCTAAAGCCCCATGTGCTTGAAAACCCCTGTCTGGCACCCCAAAAAACTCCCTGTGCCCTTCCTGCACGTGCCGAGGCAGCCACTCTGCTTCCAGAATTTGATTCACCAGAAAAGTCAATTTCTTCTCTTATCTGGCTGAGAACAAGCAAGCACGTTTTGTGCCTTGGTTGCTAAATTTTAATGGCTTTCGTGAAAAGCTAATTTGCAGGATTAAGGCTCAGCTCTCCCAAGGGCTCCTGCTGTCTGAGCACCAGACCCTCAGGAGCCCAGCAGAAAGTGCAAATGAGGAGCAAGACACTTCCTGGGGCTCCACTGCGAGAGCAGGACCTGGCGCAGGATCCCAGACGTCTGGTGAGAGCACAGAAATGCCACGTGCTCTGCTCTGCTTCCTCCTGCCTTTTATCCAAGGTGCTGCCAGTCACTCACCTGAGCTCAGGCCCTTGGAAATATCTGTTAAAAGTAATCCAAGGGCTCGGACAGGCTGCGGCACAGCGGGATGTGCTGCCTGCACCAGCCCTGCCTGCTCTGGGGCAGTGCTGGCATCAGAGACACTGGGGGAGGAGGGAGTGCACCTGATGGGGACATTTTCTACCTCCCCAAACCTTTTGCTTTCTGATTTTGCTCCTCTGACAGTGTTTTCCTGCTGAGCAAACCAGATAAGTTGCCTTTGCAATAAAGACAGGGCGCTGGAAACATCTTACGGGATGTTGATGCTGCAGTAACTTTCATCAGCAGCCCAAAATACCACGGCTGATACCGTTTCTGCTCTTGCATCACTACATCCTTCCCCTGTTCTTTTTGCCATCTCTCATAGAAACTAACGTGCTTCCCAGCCGCGAGCACAGCTGACCTCCATATCTCACATTATGTATTGCAGTGTGCCATATTGTGTGTCTGATGGGCTCACGCTGCCGAGTGTGGTGATGTATCTTGGTCCAGGATCACAGCAGCAGTTGCTGGGTGTAATGGGAACTCAGCAGTGCGTTTTAGCTCTCTCAGCCTGGTGACCCTTTGTTCCAAGGCAGATGTTTTTCCAGCCCTGTCGTGTTTGCTGTCAGAGTAAAAATCTTCATTCATCAATGAAAGTCATCAGCATGTGTATGGCTGTGTCTGCTTCGAGGGGTTGTTGGAGTCGACTTGACATGTGGATGCTTTGGTCTGTGGTATTGATCTCCAGGGTTGATTGGAAGATAATTGTAGGCTGAAGTACCAAAGGCCGCTGTTACAAGCAATTTGTTTTTCATAAAGGATTGTCGAGGCATGAGATGCTTCAGTGCCATGGCAACAAGTGTGATGTAACCAGCAGACAGAGAGCAGGAGGATGCAGTCCCTAGAGAGGCTTTTTCTTGGCGTGGAGAACTCTGCTAGTCAGAAACCTCTCACTTTGAGTTGCCAATACATCTCGGCCAGAGGCTGGAGAGGGAAAACGTGCGGGACACGAGCTTGGTGTGCGGGGGGAGTAACAGGCTCCACTGTCCCTTTGCAGGTACTGGCTGACCAACAAGGTGCACATCAAGCGACCCACCACCGGCCTCCTCATGTACACCCTGGCCACCCGCTTCTGCAACCAGATCTATCTCTATGGCTTCTGGCCCTTTCCCCTGGACCAGAACCAGAACCCGGTCAAGTACCACTACTACGACAGCCTGAAGTACGGCTACACCTCGCAGGCCAGCCCGCACACCATGCCCTTGGAGTTCAAAGCCTTAAAGACGCTGCACCAGCAAGGAGCCTTGAAGCTGACTGTGGGGGAGTGTGATGGGGCCACGTAGGGTGGTCCCGGGCCACGTTCCTGCACAGCCACGGGAGGAAGGGGAGGGGGCAGAAAGGACGAGTGGTGCCTGGTGGGGTTGGTCGTCTTTGTTAACGCGCAGGACAGCGACACAAATATATCTACGTGGTACCTATATATATTGACCTGAGTATTATAACTGTTCGGTGTTCACCAAGGGAGGGGCAGGAGAGATGCAGGAGCATCTGGCAAGACTGGCCTGGGCAAGACCCCTTGCCGTGGGGCTTGCTGGACTCGAAGGGTGTTTGCCTTACATCCGAAAGGTGTGAAGGGGGCCTTGGTTTTTGAGGGTATGTTAGGTGATGGGTAAACGTGAGCCGTTTGTCGTGACTGGTCCGAGGTTGGTAGTTAGTTTGTTTGGCCAAGGGCGCCGGCAGCGAGGCGCGTCCTTGGCCCCGTGCTCGTGGCGGGGAGGGGAAGGGGCAGGGAGCGGGGTGGGCAGGGAAGGTTTGTTGGCGGCTCTCACAGCCCAGGGACTGCCCGTGGCACCGAGCAGGACCCGGGTCCTGCCCTGCAGGGACCAGTGCCCAGATTCATCCGAACACGGAGCAGCGGGCTGGCCACGGCCTTCAGAGCGGTGAGGGAGAGGCCTCCGGGGCTGCAGCTGGGTCTCCAGGAGGTGGCAGGGAGCAGAGCTAAGCTGATCCCAGTGACACTCACACACGTGAGGGCCTCCAGAGAACGAGAGCATCGAGCGTTGAGCCGACGAGGATGCTGAACATGTATTTCTCTTCCTTTTCTAAGGAGCGTTGTGGGAAGGAGCAGAGATGCTGGAACATGGCAGAAAGGAGCTTTGCTGCCACAAACCAGCACCATTAGTGTTGAGTGTCTCACTGTGCCACAGAGACACTCAACAGCTGTCAGGGCTCGTGAAAACCATAAGTACATCCAGCTCTAATTCCTCTAATTCCCAACTGCTACCTGCTAAGCAGCCTGCCTTCTCTCCCCCTCCAAAAACTGCCAAAATATGGGTGATAGGCCTAGACTCAGCCAAGCAGAAAGACCACAGGACTTCAAGGGACTTTTTCAAGTCTAAATAATTTATTTTCAGTTTCTCCTGGAAGAACCAGCACACAGCGCTGAATTCCTGGAGTCCCACTCTGTCAGTCCTTTCAAGCCCTAATTATCTCTCACTCTCAACAGTTAAATAGGATGTCAGATGGATCTTGATGGGATGCTTGCCTAGAAATGAACATCATAGAAATAATATTTTCCTTTTTTTTTTTTTTTTTCTCCCAGACAGAACCCAAAATATAAAGAATTTTTCATAGCCACATTTGTTTTTCTCTGATTTTCGGGTGTCTTGAAGGAAGCAACTAGATGGATCTGATGATTCTGTTTCATTTTCTGCCTCTGTAGCCTATTCTGTTTGTCTCCTAATTAGCACTCAGTGCAAGAATGCAGGTGAGCCCCGGGTTCAGCGAGGGCAGTTTGGGTTTAATTTGTGGGAGAGTAAATAACACTGCACAGGCAGACCTCAGGCATGCATTTCACTGCTGCCATGGCTGGGTATCATCACCTCTGGGCCTCCTCCTGCTGCTGTGTTTTTTAAGTTAAAAAGTGTACAGTTTGGGGCTGAAATACTTGACATTGTCTCTTTAAAAGCTGAGTGCTTCAAGTTGTAAAAGGAAGAGCTCACTTTCATGTTTTGGGCCGTAGAAGCTACTGTACCCATAGGAGCCTGCAGCCTGCTAATTAGTGTCAGATGAAGATGGCTAAGATTAAGGTATAAGCAACATTATAGTGGATAAATGTGGGCTAATCTGCCACTGAGGGGATGTTTCTTTCCAGCACCAGAAATTTCTTTCATGTCTTTTTTTTTTTTTTTTTTTTTTTTTTTTTTTTTTTTTTTTTTTTTTTTTTACAAAAAACCAAAATTTTCNTTGGTCTTATTTTTACTTCTATTTAGTTTCACAATAAAGCTAAACTTGGCTGTGAAGCTCAGCTTAAGCTGAAACAGAAAGAGACGGAGAGTAAAACTGCAGGATGGAAGTAATGTGCAATCCCAAGGAGCTTCCCGTGATTCAGGAGTGGTTCTTAAAGCCAGATAATTCCCAGGTTTGTCCCCAGAACAGGGGAGGGACAGAGCAGGGATGGAGCTTCAGGGACTGCTAAAGCCAACTGTTGTATCGAGGGGCCTGGGCCATGGTACTGATTGCTGTTAGCAAACCTTCTTTTTAAATAAAAATAGAGGAAATTGAATAAATGTGCAGGGGTTTTATTTTTATTCTGTATTTTCATGAAATAGAAGGGCGAGAGGGGAGGCAAGACCATGAAGTGCCGTGGGATTAAATGGGGAGACCGTGGGACCCCCTTTGCTGGTGAAGGAGAGGGGAAGGCTGGGCTTGTTTGCCCACGTGGGGTGGATGTCAGTGCTGTGCCAACGAGACATCCAAAGCCATCAGGATGTCCTCGCTGTGCCTACAGAGATTATTGAGCTGAAGCTACAGCAGCACAAGAGGGGTGTGCTGGGGGCTGAAAAGGGGATGGGAGAAGGGTTTTTTTTTCTGGTGCCCTTGAAGCAGCTGCTTGCATCAAAGCACAGGCAAGTTATAAGCAAATTATTCAGGGGGATGAAATTGCTGGTGATGTTTCTATTCCCAGAATGGGTCCTGTTCCACCCCCGTTGTAAAAATGCATTAAACCATGAGCAAGACCCTGGAGCTATTGAAATCCCTGGCTGAGCTCCCATTTCACCTTGCTGCCATGCAGGCTGGTCTCTGCTGTGTTTATATGCACAAAAACAACTAGAAATTTCCCCTTGCTTTAGTGTTTTGTGTCAAGCCCTCTGGTCTGGTTCTCTGAGCAGCTCCTCAGGTTGGAAACATAATTTATCATCTCGGTTTCCAGCAAATAGCTGGGACCTGGCTCCACCAAGCCCCAGTGAGCCATAAAGCCCTTGTGCTGTTCATGAGCAGCAGGAGCAGAGATTCAGATTCGCCTCCCGCAGCAGTGTTTGGGGTGGGTGGATGATATTTGGGCTATTTTGGGGCAGCCGCCAGCCCTGGAGCGTCACGGCAGCTGCCAGATGCTGTGGGGACCCGGCGGCTGCACCAAGCTGCTGCTTGATGGATTTCTTCATGCCCAATTAAGGCTCTTCTGTCATCAAGAGTGAAACAAAATAGAGTATTGATGCTACTTAGGCAGAGATGCAGGTGCACGTGTTGCACCATGAGTGTGGTGAACTGCCCTAAATGGCAGCAGCAGCAGCTCCCCTTGCTCTTCCCTCCTCCATCCCACCACTCCCTCCAGCAGTGAGGCCGGTCCAAACTGCTGGTGCTGGTGGCTCTGGGACGGGAAGCTCCCTCCCATGGGTGAGGCACATTTGTGCCAAAAGGCCTCTGGATGGTAAGAAGTGACCTAAACTTGCAAAATAGAGGTAAACTTGAGTCTGCAGCTGGCTAAGCCCAGAGTCTGGGGCTGTTGCCCAGTGTGGCTTTTTGGGGCAATGCTCTAAAAGGTGCTTCTGGCCAAACACAGTGTTCTCCTCACCACGGGCCCCTGGGGCATTTTCCATGTACAACAGCTTGGGGATAAGGGTTGTGTGTTGCCTGCTCCCCACACCGTGGTGAGAAGCTCAGCTGTGTGAATGGCTTTTCATTTTAACCATGGTTTGCTGGGTTACATCCCAGCCTTGGAGTCTGCCACGGCTTTGGCATATTTATATATGTATATATATATATATATATATATGTAGGGTGACATGGCTGCTGCTCTCCTGGGGGAGATCATGCCCAAATCTGTCCCTGGCACCGAGCACATCTCCTCTGGTCAAACTGCAGAGCCCGCAGGCTCCACTGCCAACATCCTTTGTAATTAATAGCTGCACTGCCTTGTTTAAAGCTGACTGGGGTGATTGGAGTTGCAGCAGCTCCTCTGAACAGTAGCAGAGGATCCCCTGGCTGCTTCCCACACTCCCCAGCCCCTCGCCCAGGCAGGGCTGCCCGAGGCACCACTTTCCTCCCAGCCCCACAGGAGAGGAATGGAGGAGGGACAGTCCCCTTCCCCCAAACTCTCCATCAGCCAGGGCTTGCTGCAGGTCACTAACCAACCCTCTGCTTCAGTCACAGCCCAGATAATTAGTGAGCGAAGTGCAAATAGTCACTGTGATTCAAATTAACTTCTAATTTCTTTTCAAGCTGCCTGAGGAGCTTCTTTAAGTCCTATGAAAAAACAGATTTTTTTTTTTGAGACACCAGTCTTGCAAACCAGAAAGACATAATATTTTGTATTCGAGATGTAATGAAAGTTGTTTGCATTTTTACATTGCATTTTGGATACTTGGGAATAACACTGAGCACTTCAGTCAGTCTCAAATGATACAAATTATTTCAGTTGATCCCAAAACAAAATCATTTTTAATTTTGTGCAAAATAGTCTCAAAAAGGTTGCACCATCTACAAATCATGACATAGATATTGTTTTTTTATCCACCACTCCTTTGCAAAATTTAAACAATCCAATTTCGTGCTAGAGAGGCTTGAAACTATAGAGATTAAAGCTTAAAGCTTTGAGAGACCCACAGGGGACAGCAGGGAAGTGGTTTGATTTCCTCCAGAGTGCCCCTCAATGTCAGGAAGTAAAACCAGGCACATAACCATGGTCTCCAATGTAATGATTTGTCAAACCATACATTTTTCAGCTCTTTTGGTTGCTTTAATTTTTAGGTTTCTCACGTTTACGAATGGTTTATTAGCACGTATTTTCATCTCTCAGTGTTACTCTATCACCCTCTGCACCAGACAGCAGAACTCCATTTTGGGGTCACCTTTTTAACCACATCAAACCGTTTCTAGCCACCTTCTTCTTCTGCTTCTCCTTCTTCTTCTTCACTACTACTTAATCTTATTTTTCTCTGTGAAAACAATTGGGCACCTACGAGCTGGCAAGCTGCTCTGCAACCCCAGTAGTGCTCATGTCCAAGTTCCACATTGGGTCATCTCACTGTGGATACCACCAGCAGCAGGGAATGGACTCCATGTCTTATTTGTGCCCCCCAGATGGTTGGACATCACCGATGTAGGCAAGGAAGTTACTGAGAAAGGTCTCAGACAGAGGCCTGAATGAAAACCAAAAAAATAATCATCCACCCAAGAGGATGGACTTCTCTCCCAGTATTAGCAACATCAAGGCATTCAGCAATGAGCTCCTTTTCCAGCTGGAATAACTCCTGTCTGATGAACTCCTGTTCATCAAACCTAACCCGATGCATAAGCAAAGCTGTCACAGGCCAGTTCCCTTCACAGCCCAGCTGGAGGCAGATGCATTTGGCTGCTTAACATCATCTCCAAGCAAATCTACCAGTGCCCCTACGAGAACCAGGATCAGCACCCACTGACCCTTCCCACTGTGATGACTGCATGAGCTGAGAACAAACATGAAGTAACAACATGGATGGAAACATCTCCTGCTTGGTTAACGAAGGAATCTTCAGCCATCTCCAACCCCCTATAGAAGGCGCAGGCAGGAGGAGGACAGACCCCAGGGATGGTCAGGGAGATGCCATCCTAAAGGAGATAACAAACTCCTTGAACACTGCACAGTGCACTGAATTTACTGCTCACATGCTCAGAACAGAAGTGAGGTGTATATGTTGTATTGTATCCATGAGAAAAGCACAGAGTTTGAGCATGGATTAGGAACAAACACTGTCCTTGAAGGCCAGAAAGCAGCCGGGACCGTTGTCCCCTCTCAAAGTGCCCGGCCAGGACAAACCCACGGCGCTGCTGGAGGAACGCTGCCAGCAATAAAAGTTAAGTCCCCTTGTGCTGAGATGGTGGCAGGCCATCTGACACTAATCCTGTGCCTCCAGCAAACAAAGCCTCCCAGGCATTGTGAAATATCCTCAGCTGCTTGCTGGCTTGGTTGCCTGGAGAAGCTGCTCCGGCGAGCCGATGGAGCACTCTGTGTTCTCACACGACCCAGGCAGCAAAGGTTAAAGCACATTAGAGCAGCGTAATGAGGTTTTTAACCACTGCTCTGGAAAGCCTGACGCGCCGCTTTCTAGAAAATGTTGCAATTTAGGCTTCAGCAGGAACCACAGAGCAAGGAAAATATTATGCTTGGACATCAGTCTTGCAGTGTCTTGCTGCACCGCTTCCAGATGAACTTGCTTAACTCGGCTTGCGTCTGGAAACGACTTTGGACTGGAGATTGCTAGGAAGAGGAGAAGAGGCATGCTCTATTCCTGGACTGCATATTAGTGTTCCATATGGGTGCAGAGCCAAAGCATATGGACCTCCATCTGTTAGGCAGGCCTGGCCTGGCCCCATGGATGGTTTATAATGCGCGTAGATTCATCCAGATTTGGGATTCCTCCAAAGCAAGACGAGAGCCAATGACTCAAATATTGTGCAAAGCCATTGAAACTAATGGCACTAAACAACAATCATTTGTCTCCTGTTTGATTTTACTTGCTGTAAAATAATGAATTAGTTACGGGGGTGGGTGAGTATTGTGCTGTGTATGGAAGCTTTGAAGGAAACATGGTTAAAAGAAAGCAAAACAAGAATCATCCTAGTGGTTCTGTATCAGCTTCCTCCAATGTATTATTCCCCAGAAAGTAAGCTGTGTCCTTCAGCTTCAATAACATGGCATTTATGCTCCATCTGTGATCAGATTTAAAGAGGTTTGCAGGCATGATTCAGGGAACTTTCAATGACAAATTCAAGGAAGCTCAGGAAAGAACTCTTGAAGCTCTTCCACGACTAAAACAACTCTAGGGAAAATGAACTTTGCTCCTACAAGGTCTTTACTAACCACAAGCTCCAGACTTGTATGTTTTATTTTCTTTTAAAACAAATAATTAGCCCCAAAAGACTCCAAGTCTTAGCATGCTGTGCTGTTTCTTGCACTGAGAAGCCAGCATGTGGTGGGACTTGTCCTGACCTTGCTGAAATCAAGAGGCACTTGCAGCCCAGCAGCACCACGACTTCATCTGCTTCTTCAGGTCACATTTCTGCTTTGAAAGATGGGCCCCAGAGGCTGAATTTCAGGCATCATGCTGGAAACATATCTGCTGAATTTTCCTGCAGAATTGTGTGGGACACATGATTAAAGCCATCGGATGACCGCCAAGGAGATGGGCTATTGTGGCAGCCCCTGGGAGAGCTCATAGCAGAAAAAAAACCCTCTCTCCACTAAATTAATTAATTGCCATGCATGTTAGCTCTGGGGTTTGGGGAAATTACCGTGGCCTGATTTCCTTCAGCACTTTTATTCCTGGCTGGAGACCAGAGGAGTTGTTGAGGTTGCTGACTTAAGACACCATAACAAATGGCTAGAAATGACCGGGCAGGCGTTGTGATTTGTAACCTGTGCGTCTCACCTGCCTCGAGCACGGGTTTCACGGCACCTTTTCTCAGGATTTTATGGAAGGGACAGATTTATAACCATGCCAGCCTCCTCCTGGGCTTCCCAGGAGAGACCAGGAGGGCACGAATTTCTTGGCCGAAAACCATCTAAGAAGCCAGGCAGCTCTGAAGATTCTGTGGTTCATTTTTGGAAGAAGCCATTTTGGTAATTGCAGGCATTAAATGAAAGGCAATTAGGGATGGAGGGAAGATGTTGCCTGTGTGTTGGAATAGGAGCCAGTCCCAAGCCAAAGGGTGTGTTAAAAGCGTGGACCCCTGAGTGTGCCACAGGCCAAAGGAGGCTGGGAGGTGCTGAAGGGGTGTGCGGGTATTTATGGGTGTTTAATGTGAAACAGGGCATGGAAACACCCGTGTCTGTGATGTGTCTTTTATGGTCTTCCCAAGGTTTTAATTAAAAACGCAATAAAAGCACGACTAGAGGAAACCAGGATGTTTTAACAATCATCTGTTATAAATTGTTTTGTAGGGGGGGAAAGAAAATCAAAGAATGATTGTTCGTGTAAAAGAGTTTGGGACACTGAGTTCACACGGAGAAATAAACCCTCTGGGAAAGGTTTTCCTGTCAGGAAGCACGTGCTGCACAGACAATAAAGTGCAGGGGGGCTTCCATGCTGCTGTGGGCATCTGCCAAGTGGTTGTTTCCCCATCAGGTCTGTCTGCCAGAAACATGGTACATGCCAGAGGATTGGGAGCAGGATCACACGCCAGGAGGTGGGATGAGGAGAATGTTGGATTTGGGCTGGGATGATCTTTGGATGGCTCAGAGGAGTTTCAGCTGTAATTTCTGAGACGACAGAGCACGATGCATTTTGTGCTTGGTGACAGGCACACTAAAATAATTTTGTGCAGCACCTGTTGCCTCTGACAGAGGTGACAGCAGGGAAACACTGAAACAGGATGGAAGGGAGTTAATGAGGCCCAGAGAGGCGGCTGCAGGGCATGCAGGCATCATCTCTGGCTGGTTTTAAGAGATTATGAGGGTTTGGGGTTGTCCATGGCCTTGGAAAGGATCAGGGGTTTGCTGCCTACTGCTGAGATGCCAAATCCATCTGGAGATGAATGCATCTGGACATGTCTGTGAGCTGGGCCCCTTCCTCGTGTCTCTATGTTCACATTCGCAGTGGAGAAGGGAGCCTTGGGCCAGCCACAACAACACTCCTGGGCGTTTTCTCCATCTCTTCCACGACCTTGATGCCTTTAGACTGTTTTCTCCACGTGTGTTACTTAGTTTTTTGCAAGAAGAGAACTGTCTATGCCCCCAGCTCGTCCTCACTGCTCCCACAGAAGTGTTCTGGATGGGTTTTCTCTCTGCCTTCCAGACAAATTCAATGATAGCCCACAACAGCCGTGGCTCCCAGCAGCCCCCAAGGACCACGGTTCCCTGAGCTTGTAGTTTAAATGGAGATTAGCTTCTAAAATTTAACGAGGATCTCTGTGAAAACAGAGTCCCAAGGATAAAACAACAACCAAAACAAGGAAGCCCATTGAATACCCATCCAATTAAGGCTTCCAACTGATCCTCATTAAACATCCGTTCCTGACATTTGACAGCGCGGTTTAGATTAGAGCGGTGAAAAATCCCCTTGAAAAGGCAGATTGACATTTTGCAGAGGAGTGTTTTCATAGTAATACTAATGGCTTCAAACCCCCAGCTTATAACCTAACACGGAAAAAAAAACCAAACCCAAAACAACCCACGTTGGCTTGGCAAGGGGGTAAGGAACAGCCAGGCTGGCTGGCAGGGAAACTCCTGGTGACCAAACTCCTGGCTTTAGTGAATGCAGGCAACCCCTGGCCTTGGCTCTCCATGTGTAGGGTCCTCAAAAGGCAGCATTTAATAAGATACAGAAGCTGGGTTTTTTGGCTGAGCTGAATATGAAATTGCCATGGCAACCTTTCTTCCAAGGTGAACTGAGTCAGGTAGCAACAGCAGGGATGAGTTAAAGGTCATCCCTGCAGAGGAAGATGGGCACTGATAAAGCACTTTAACAAGTCCCAGGGGAGGTGGCATTTAAAAGACACTCAAAGGGCTCAGCCAGAGCCGCAAAGGGAGAGAAATCCAAGAACAGCAGTGATTTGGAAAGCTCCTGGCTGGGAAGGCGGCAGCACCAGCAGTGCCCAGAGGTCACTCCCATGAGGGCACTGGACCCACGAATGTGTGTCCAGCCTCAGGCCTCCAGGACCTGGAGAAGGGCTTGTTTAGCAGCTGGGTAGGAACTGGGGAAAACCTTTGCAAGCAAAAGATCCTGTTCTAGAGTGAAAGCAATAACTCCATGTAAGGGATGAGACCTCACCCTCCAGCAGAGAAATAATAATTTCAAAAATCATCTAAGACTAATTGCAAACTGATTTTTACCAGGACTTAAGCTTCCAAAATGCCTGAGGTTTTTCGAGAAACATCCCCTCCCACCTCAGACGAAGGGCTCAGTGTGATTTGTGACAAAGAGCCAATGCTATTATCCTCACTCCACAGAGAAGGAAAACAGAGGCGTGGAGGGGGGTGCTGTCATCTCCACAGCTAAATCCAGCTTGGAGTCCAGTGACAGCAGCTGCTCTGTAGTTTGGCCAAGTGCTGGCACATGACATTTTGGGCATTACAGGGTTGGGGTGGCTTGGTCTGAGTGACCCAACACAGATCAGGCAGCAAGGTAGTGGCAGGGAATTCTTTTGCAGAAATACCTGTGGGAATCGTCCTATATGCCATCTATTTTTAATTTTACTATGGTTTTTTTTCTGGTTCTCAGGGTCTCTTTTCAAGTTTTTCCCCTGTAAACATGAGGGCTAGAAATTCACAGCTTTAGTTGTATTAATGAAAGCTGAGCATCCCAAATAATCTCGGGTTCAAGAGCTGTGACTTCAAAAACCCCACAAATAGCATGCCCTGTGAAAAAAACCATAGTGCAAGCTCACAGCACCCCTTTTCCCCATGCCTGCAAAGCTCAGCTTTTACCTGGAGCTCACATCCCACTCTCACCCACAGCTTACTTTCATCTCCTCCATGGCTGCAGCTCCTGTGTCAGGACCTTCACTCTCAGAAGCCAGGGGGTAAACCTGATGGCTGTGAGAGAAACCAGAGGTTCGGGAGATCTTAAGAGCTTGTTCTTGCTGCTGTACTGGTGGGAGCAGAGACCCTGACAGCCAGAGCCTCCCACAGCAGTTTTAAGCAAGACCCAAATGGAAGTTTCTGCCCTACCCTGCCCTGTGGTCTCTAAGCTCACATTGCAAACCCTGCTGCACACATCATACCACTGGATCCGTCCAAATCAACACGTATTTACTTGCAGGAAAAATGTCTCCCTAGCTTCTTTTTGGAAGGAGAAGATGAGGAAAAGGTGGATCTGAATTGAAGCCCAAAGAAAGGATACTGGGGGAGCATGGTCTGCAGAACACATGGAAGTTCCGGCCCGCTCCAGATCCCAGGAGTTTGCTGGCTCCTGCTGAAATTTCTGGTTCTCTGACCAAAGCCACGTGCTCACTGCTGGCCCCAGCCCTCCTGGCTGCCAACCCATCTGAACAGAGTGTTACGCAAGTGCTTTGTGCCCTTCCTCTGTTCAGAAATTGGGACAAAACAAACCATTCTGCTCTGCTTGCGAGGAGGGTCAGTCTGCACCTTGCTCAGCCTTAGGAGTTGCCATTGACTTGTCATCAGAGCCAGCTCTAATTTGAACTAATGACTGGGAAACTCATTGCTGATTACAGGGCACTGCCGGGCTCCGGCTGCCAGCACACGAAAATCCAACTGCCCCCGCAAAGCCTGGTAGGATAATATCTCATAGAATTGCCAAAATGGACTTCAGCCGTTCGTTTTGACAGCTGTAGTTGTAATCATTTATGATTAGGTTTTACAGTGTGCCGGTGAAAGGACCACAAGGCATTTCATAAAGAAAAAAAAAGAAAGAATGAGCCTCGTAGGCCTTGTCTCAGGGCTGTGATAAACCAGGAGGGAGGAATGGGGGAAGGCTGTGCCAAAGGACTAAGACTGGGAATCTTCTACAGACCACAAAGAAAAGCTATTTCCCTTTGGACACCTCAGTAATTATCATTAAGCTGAGTGAATGGGCGGTTCAAAACTTTGAGACACGGCACAGGTTTGCCATTTTTTAGACCACAGACTTGTTGCGGGAGGCAGGGGACCTGTGAGCAGGAAAATCCGTGTGCTCCATCCCTTTGCCAATTTAATCCCATCCCAGCCACCAGGAAGAAGAGCATTTCCCCTGCAGTGTCTCAGCATTTGCCTTTTTGGGGAACAGAGACAAAAGCCACACACTTCACAGAAGAGAAAGTGACACAAATGCACATAAAGGGAGGGGGAATTTGGAATGACTAAAAAGGTTCCAGCCTGTCCGACATCCACCCACATGTTGGAGAAGAGCCCCACTGGCATCACAGTTTGGATCCAACGCAGCCTAGTGCTCCTCTCCTCTGTGGGGTCCACAAGACAGCTCACAGATTGGATAATCACACCTGAAATGTGCAGGTTGGGTCATCTTGATCTTTTCACAGTCAAGAACATCTGCAAAATTCATGTCATTCCCATGGAGAACTTCAGGCACGCAGAATTGAAAATTTCATCAGAAGTATATTTAATGGGAATTATTTTCCCAGTGGTGCTAGGCAGCCCTTAAAACGTGTGAACTTGAGGACATAATTTAGTATCTCTGCCGCAGCTCTTGATTTTCCGAAGGAGGAGAGAAAGAGTAGCCCACCTTGTTAAAGCTCTTGGAGACAGATTGGTGGAGAACATTAAATAAAAGCTCCCTGTTACCGTCGTACAAGGGAGCATTTGAGGTCTTACCATTCTCTTGCGAGGCTGAATTTGCACCATAACTGGTGCTTGATGAATGTGAGCCCATGGCAAAAGCCGTCCCAGAGATAATACAACCACCACTTCAGTGTTGGTCTGAGGGGACCCATTACTTCAGAGGTGATTTTAAAGGGGAACATGAAATGAGCTGAGACTTAACACCCACACATCAAGAGGAGATAGATGTAAAAAATAAATCGGTTTCTCAGGCAGGGGGTCAGGCTAATAACCAGGTTCTGTTTGCTCGGGTGTGTTTCTGACACAGCAACAGGACCAGATTTTTGCCCATGTTAAAAATAAAAGCAAGTTAGGATGTCTGAAACTTTGAGACGGGATTCAGGGGATTTCCCCTTGCTCTCATAAGTGCCTTCTGCCATGGTTTTCCTCGCATGAAGAGCAGGACGTGGCTGTGCCATCCTCACACCGAAAGGCAGCAGCCACTCCACAGCCACTAAACTTCACTAACTAAGCCATCCCTGACCAGAGTGTGCCCGTCTCTGCTGCCCTCCATCTTCCGTGGTCAGTTCCATCAGTGTGAAGTCTCACCAGGTCGTTTCCATGGTCATACAGAATTGATACAAATGACTGCAGAATATGCAGGGCAGAAGAGACTCGGCTCAGCTCTCAGCAGAGCGTTTTGCAAAGAGGATTAGCAGCTGTGGGGGATGATTATTATCATTAATGATGTCAGAAGGGAGGCAAGCAGAGAATTCAGTATTTAGTATTTTGACAAAAGCCACAGGGTTCAGATTTGCAGTCAAATTCTACAAAATGTTCTGCACCAAAGGCTTAAAAAACAAGTTAAATGTTTATTATACTAATAATTCTTCAGTTAACGTCAAGGCAGGTGAACAGGGGATCTAACACTTGATCCCCTGCTAAGGCTTTGGCAATTGCAAATGCTGGAAAGCCTGATGAGACTACACAGGTTGCACAGAAGTAGCAGCACACTCTGCTGGGGACTCAAAAAGGGCTGCTAATTGCCCAAACCTGCCAGAACACTGTTTGTGCCCTGGCTCCTGACCTCCACGCAGCCTGAAATCCAGCGTGCTCCAGCTCTACAGCATCAAACACACCTCAGGAGGATGTATTTGGAGCAGGCAGGATAGCTCTGGCTCTCATGTGATGCCCTTACAACCTGAGCACATCTCTTCAGAAGACTGTGATCCTCTGAGCCTCATATGCCTTCAAAGAGTGCTTTTTTCTGCAGCTCCAGCTCCTGAGTCTGAGTCCATGCTCATTTTTCACTTCCAAACCCCAAGCTAGAAGACCTTGCAGGTGACAGGGTGTGCAGAGAAGTGTGTAAATAGCTGTCCACTGAGATGTTCAAGTTAATTAGGAGACAACATTATATAAAACACAATAAAGCACTAATGAATAAACAAACAAGCCTCGTTTGGGATCTTTTCAAACCCTTTCAAGCCAGTGTTTTGACTTTTGGACGCTTGAGAGCCTGAGGAGTGGCAGAAGCAGCAGCAGGGCAGAAGATGGGCTTGGAAGAAATAGGTGTGAAGGAAAAACAGAGCTGTAATTCAGAGAGAGGAGCAAGACTCAGCATTTCATGCTCCCTGGGGAGAGATCCTGGTTCACTTCTTTGTTCTGATAAAGACAACCAGCTTGGCCTAGGGCAAGACTTTTAACTTTTCCCATAGTAGTGAGCCTTGATTGTTGCTGAAAGGATCAGATGGACAACTCCCATCAACACCCTGGGTTCCTCACCCCACGGCTGCTCCAGCGTGCTCACAGCCCTTTCAGCACAAACACAGTACTGGCCTACAAACTGTAATTCTTTCAAAGCATCCCAGTGCACCTCAGTTTTCCCTAAAACAGGCCGTGTCCGTCCTGTTCTGGATCTTTGAGGCTGGTGTCCCCCCATGGCAGAGACAGCAGCAGGATGCTGTGGGGCTCGACGACTGTGACTTTCTTTATTCTGCAGTTTCAAACCTGGGAAATGTAGGTCGCTGATCTTCAGCATGACCTACATTCACAGCTCCAAATAAGCCCCTTTTGCCAGTGTTGATGCTTTCTAGCCTCAAGTTGAATCTGGAATGCACACATGAGTGCCCTGCTTTGCCTGGGTGTCCAAGGAGGGAAGTTATGACTGTGCCCAAGCAGATGCTGCCCAGACCATGTGTGTCCTGCACACATGGCTGCAGTGAGGCCCTGCCTGAGCCAACAGCAAACTCAAATCTCTGCAAAAGCATCTCCTTACTCAGGGCTAGCTGTACTCATGCCCTGCAGGAGAAGGATGGACAACAAAAGCAATTTTAGCATTCCTGTTTTCTTTCTAGTGTGTTGGATGGGGCTGGCAGGAGCAGAGGAAAATGCACCCACACATGGCACCCTGGGCAGAGCCTTGGGCAGGCAGCAGCTCCAGCAATGATTGTGGAATCCCAGAATTACAGGGTGCTTTGGGTTGGGAAGGACCTTAAAAATCATCTCGTTCCAACTCCCCTGCCATGGGCAGGGACACCTTCCACTACACCAGGTTGCTCAGAGCCCCGTCCAGCCTGACCTTGAACACTTCCAGGGATGGGACACCCCTGTGCCAGGGCCTCAGCACACTCACAATAAAGAATTTGTAAATCTCTAACTCTCCTCTCTAATCTATATCTCTCCTCTTTAAGTGTAAAACCGTTCCCCACTGTCCTGTCGCTATCTGCTTCTGTAAAAGGTCGGTCTTCCTCTTTTTTAGAAGCCCCTGCTAGGTATGGAAAGTCACAATGAGGTCTCCACGGAGCCTTCTCTTCTCCAGGCTGAACAACCCCAGCTCTCTCAGCCTGTTTTTGTGTAAGAGTTGCTCCAACCCTCAGACCATCTTTGTGCACCCAAAAATGTCCTGCCTTGGTTGCCACTGGCAGCATTCCTGCTGTTGTCTTCACTGGAGGCAAGCTTTTAACTCCGGGTTTCTTCTTTCTTCACATAGATGAGGAAAAAGAACCTGTCAGATGCTTTTAGTGCATAAGGGAATTCTTTGTATGCCTCATCTGTCTTTTACAAAAGTGCCACCTTCACTGATCCTTTCAGACCTCGTCACCACTCCATCCATCACATCACCTCTACACCTAAGATACCCAGAAAATATGAGTCATACTGACTGGATTTTGTGCACAGGGAGAAAGGAAAAGCTCTCATACACCTGTTACTTTCCCTAAGTTTGGGAGGATATTTTAAATGGTTCTTGATCATTATTAGCTATTCCTTTCATGAGCTAAATATGAAAGAAAAGACAAAAAAATCTGAAGGAGGAAGAATGGCATGAGAAAAGGGAGAAAGAAGAAGAAGCATCCTTGTATGCTCTGGAGACAAGGCATGGAAAAAAAACATTATTCCTGGTACCTACATGCCCTGGGGAAGCTCACAGCAGCCACTCAGGTCACCTAGCTGTGCTTGGTGGCCTTTTAGTGACAAAAAAACATCTGAAAGGGCAATGATGTTCACCCTGGGAATGTCTCCAAATCTTGGATAGCCTGGCATCAGGGACACAGCATGGCATGAACAGCTGGGGGAACAGAAATAGCCCAAATTCTCTCCTGAGCTGTTTATTTCAAGACTGAGATGCTTTGGACAAATCACCATCGATGCTCCTCTTCCTGCCTCCCACAGCTTTCTGAGGCTGCCCAGGGAGAGCCATATCTGTCACTGGTTTCATGCTACTACTGGCGGATGGAAAACAGGTCAGGCACCCCGGCTTGGTTCAGGACCAGCACACTTGGTGCAGCGCTGATCCCAACCCCGAGGGTCTGGCTCTGACCAGCGCAGCCTCCCAGAGCCATCCTGGGAGCCACACACCACTCCTGCCCTTCCCCAGCTCTTCCATCATGTCCTGTGTATGTTTGCATCCCATGTATCGTGCACAAATGTAGGTCATTGCAAAGACCATGCCTCAGCAAACTGTGAAATCTCAGCTTGGCCTCTTGCCTTATGTGCAAGAGGATTTTCTCACCTCCCATCGCTCCGGGCTGCTGCCGCACTGAGTTCTTCCTTCTCAGTGAGTCCCTGCTCCCCAGCAAGTGCCAGGAAATCTCCCGGCAGCAGTGATGGCAAATGCCCTGTGACAGGGTGAACACTGAGGGCTGCAGGCTGCCTCGGGCAGGAAAAGGGGGTGAGGTGTGACAAACTCCAGCGTCTCACCTGAATATCTTCCGTGCAACCACCCATCCACCACCCCCACTGCCACTGAGACCCCTCAAGCAGGGTCCCTCCTTCTGGCTTTTTACTGCAGGGTGGGCAAAGTCGAAAGACCAAAACAACTTGTTCATGTACTGAGAACAAAGTAAGGGCTTGTTGGCTGGGAGCTGGAAGCACAGGAAACCCTCCTTTGTGTTGTCTCAGCAGAGCCACAGCTGAACCAGCTGCATTTTTGGCAGGAACCCTTCCTCCTTCCCTCACTCGTGGTCAGTATGTGCTGCACCGAAGCCTAATGCAGGCTGAATGACACCAAGCTGTGACATCCTCTGAGTGCTTGGAGGTGCCACACCACATTTCCAAGCACCCCAGTGACGAGAGCCAGCCAGTGGAGTGTGATGGGGAGGGAGCTGGAGCCATCGAGCCAGATGATTTAATGTATTGGCCATGTTAAACACACGTCACCAGGGCTGAGCTGACCTCCACAACAGCAGGAACAGATTCTTCCCCCAGTGCTCCAAGCCAGGGTGTGTTCCCTGCATCTTCTACCTCCATCCCAACAAGGTTTCCAAGCCAGCAGAATTAGTTCTGCTAGATAAAGGTAGCTCCTAACAAGGACTCTTGGTCTCTGACCTAGCATGGTTTTTTGGGAGGGTCACAGACATGGTGTACAAAAGCTCAGTGCAGCACCGAAACCACTGACTAACCCCACACCTGCTGCACACTCGATATTTGTGAGCTGCATAAAGGTTTCCTCTGTTTGCCCACATTTTTATTAGCCCTTAATAGGCTTCAATGAAGTATTTTCAGGTTCTGCACAAAAACAAAATGCCAAAGGAAGCCTAAAATTCCGTGTTCCTGCATGTCCTTCCTCAGATTTCACCTTTTTAGACAGCACATCAAAAAAGGAACATAACAGAGCTGCTATTACTGCTAATGCTTTTCACATTTTTCGAGGTGCAGGGAACAATTATATGGCATTAATGACATGTTGCTACACTCGGATCTGCCGCCAAACTGCAGCTCCATTCACCTTCTCCCCTCCACTTCTGTTCTTCCCCACCTGCTCCCCGTCAGAAGGCGAGGCACAGCCGGTTTGCTCTGCTTCCTCTGAAAATCCTATCAAAGAAAACTCCAAACACTCCGAGTTCCTTTCAGAAAAAATAAAATAAAATGAGCAGAGGAAACGTCACCTTTCAGAGGCTTTTGCCCCAGAGCAGCAGCAGCACCTTGATGCCTCCGGCACAGGGCAAATTGCACAGCAGCTCCCCGTGATGGGAGCAGACCCACCTTGTGCCTGGCTGCCTGTTCTGCTGATGAAGAGCCTGGCAGGTCTCCTCAGTTCTCCTTCCAAGCTTTTATGAGCCAGACTCATTAATCACCTCTCCCTTACCAAGAGAGACCTCACTACACACTCCCTGCTCGCCAGCTTCGGAGCAAAAAGAGACAGATGCGGTTCCCAGGCTCTTGACCTGAGTTTGTGGGAGCTTTAGGTTCTGCAGCCCTCTGTGCAGGGTGGTGATGCCCTGGCTGACTTGTGAAGCCCTGGTTAAGGGATGGAGCTCTGAGAGGTCTTTCCTGTGGCTCAGGCTGCCCAGGTTGGCACAAGCTGCAAGCCCAGCCTGATGGAAAGCCAGCCAGCCGTGCAGCGATTCCAAGCCCAGCCACCCAGTTAAACGGCTGAATAACTCTGCCCTGGTGTGGGGGAAGGAAGTGCCATTCATTTTATGGCTGGAAGGAGCCAGGAGAAAGCATCTTCTAGGGGTAAGAAATGCACTCAGCACCACTGAAGCTGTTGGAAGGTTTTGTATTGTGAAGTTCTGGACACACAGGTTCCAAAAATGCCATGTTTCCCCAGAAGCACAGCCACGGTGTGGTAGGGCAAGCACCCGGGCAGCCTCAGCATCCTTGCACTTAAAGGGGTGTGATTTGGTGAATCTGAATAACTAAGAAACTTTCAGCCCAATGCTGTGTCTTTACACAAGCTGCCAGCTCTGTTTCGGATCAGCAGCCTTGTGCCTTCTTCATTGGGCTTCCTCCTCCACCTGGGTCTCGTGGATAATGATGGGGGTGGGAGGAGCAGCTTTAGAAAGGATAGCACTTGGCAGGGGTTTGGTCACTTGATGAGATGGGAGGGAGGAAGGGTCAGGACCAGAAAATGATAAAGGGCACAGGTGGAGCAATCACTGCAAGTGGTACAAGGTGGCTGGGAGGTGTTTTATTAGCTACCAGCAAATGGAGACCAGCAGAGCTCCACACCTTACCACAGAGATCTCCAGGGGCTTCCTAGAGACAGGTAAGGTAGAAAAAGTAGCTCAGAGGATTTGTTCTGAGCACACAGAAGGTGTTTTGGTTTTAAGTGAAATAATGGTGCTATCAGACACCACATTTGTACATGTGATTGTTTGCTCCTGGCACTCCTCTCTGAGTGGTTTGATAATGCTTAGGGTGGAGAGGGGATTCCTGAGACATCCAGATTTGAGACTGGAAATGGGTGAGGGATCTGTGACTTCCAGCAGTAGTGAGGTGATTGGTCACCTGTATCTGATCTTCAGGCTTGAACCCATCAAGGTGAACATCAGGAGTCTTCAAAATTCTGAAGCTTAAAATACCTGGAGGTGGCGCTTCCAAGGGCAGTAATGTCAACTTGGAGAGTGAGCTCTGGGTGTACTGAGCCAGTGGTTTTACATGACTGAAGGGCTGTGCTGTGTTCTGGTGGGTTTAGAGCAAACAGGGCAGGAATTGATACATCTTGAGTGCTGTGTTCTGCATTTGACATCTCCGTGCGTGCACCTCGTGTGCGTGTATTCATCCTGACTGTTTGCTCTCACACTAATGAGATATTCTCACTCATTTCTTTGTTATGCCAGCTCTAATTTCCAGCTCTTTGACACAAGCAACCATTTTTCTCTAAAAGGCTGAGATCACATGGCAGGATTATAAATTTGCTCCTGAAATGCACCATTAATAAATAATAAAGTGTTTATAAATATGCAAAATAGATTATTAGTCAATTCTACAAAATCTTGGCTACAGGAGCATAAAAGTGTGCCCTGCAGCTTGTATATCTATTATAAAAAAGAGGAAGGAACTAAAAAGAAATTCAGATTCCCTTTTTAACTTCCAAGCAGTAAACGCTGAATAACTTATTTCTGATAGTGATTATGTTAAAAGCAAATCATTTGTTTCCTTGAACAGCAATGAACAATGCACTGCAAATATGTGATTTTAGAAATATTATGTACGTGCAGAGGGACAGAGCATGTCCTTCATTTGAATAGCTCATTAAATAGAAGCTCTTCAGCAAGAGCCTTGCCCTGTCTGTAAGCATCCTGGGCAGGACCATTCTTTTATTTAAGCTTAGCAAGGCTCAGGAGTGCTAAGAGCACCTAAATATTCCTCCCTCTTAACTACAGGAGCTCAGATTGGAGCCTTGAATCATGGAATCACAGAGTGGTTTGGATTGAAAGGGACCTTAAAGATCATCCAGTTCCATGGGTGTGTGCGTTTGCTCATTGAGTCAGACGTGGGAAGTGGCAGCTCCTGAGGATCTCGGCATTGTTCTGGATAACACCCGCCTGTCTAGCAAGACCCATCCTCATCAGTAGGTTGTTGCAGCAATGTTTTGCCTTGTTAGTCCAAAATAAACAGATTTATTTCTCCTTTGCCACAGCTTTATTTACGAGGGCGCTGTTAATCTGTACCGCAGGTAACGCACAGCGGTCGGGGATGGGAGTGAGGAAACTGGGAGTTTGGTGACAGATGTACCACGGGAAGCTGGATGGCGAAAGGGGCAGGAGGGGAAGAAGGGCAGGGACCACTGCGTTCTCTGCTGAGCTCTGAAAGCATTGCTGCACCATCAGCAAGAGGAACTGGTCTGACCCCAAAACAAGTTTTCATACACAGCAAAGGAAACAGGAGAAATTGCCTAAACAGACTGGGGTGTTTTCTGTTCACCTGAGAATCATCTCAGTGCCACTGGGATCTGTGCTGTAGGAGTCCTTATGCAAGGCCATGGAGAGAACCAGGTAATTTCAGACCCTGTCCAAAAGGCGCTACTGAGACAACTCTGCTGACAGCCAGGCAAAAATGAAGTGGGGAAATGTCAAATGTTCTTGACCTGAGCTTAAACCTTTATGAATTGAGGGCAGAGGGAGAGAAATGTGTCTGTAAAGAAGAGCTTCTCTTCAGATAAATATGTTTGTATCGAGGCACAGACAGTCTGGAAATCTGTGGAGGGGAAACAGCTGGGGGAGGCAAAGGATTTGGAAGTGATGCTTCAAGGAATTGATGACAAAGAGTTTATTTTTGCTCAGCAGCAGTGCAGTGGTTATTCTGGGCTGGCATCAGAGCTGATGAGGACCAGCCACATCAACACAGGTCCCTTTAACAGACGTTCCCCAGCAAGAAATGCACATCTGAAGCTCACAGCTGAGGATTCACTGCGAGCAGGGCTGGTGAGTCTGGAGGAGAGGTTGGCTTCTGTGATCCTATAGCCTGGAGAGAGTCTCTTACCAACCTGGATGTAAGAGGGAATTGTGCCAGTCATTCCACTGGCATTTAGACTTGGCAGAGGAGTCCCCAAGGATGTTCTGTGCTGCTCAGCACAGGTCAGAGAAGTTGTTTAAACTGACTCATCTGGCTTTTGGAATTGGTAAAGGTCCTGGGCAGGTATCTGGTGCTAGGCTGTTGATAGGCCAGAAGAACAACATGTACACTGAATTAAATTATCTACGAAGAGCCACTGCAAGAAGCCCAGAGGAGTCAGGAAGAGCTTTAAGCAGATGATGTGTTACCCTTCATGGAAAAGCCTTAAAATAAATCGCCCTGGCTGAGGTGGTGCAGTAGGTCATCTAACCCTTATCCCTCCTCATCCTTCAAACCAACAGTCTCCCATCTGCACACGACAGCTGAAACCCTGGCCAGGGAATCTGAGTCCTTGTTTCACACTCAGATCGGTGGGTTCCCTCCATCACTGGGCAGGATGGATTGGGCAGAGACAGGCAACAACCAGGAGTGTGTTCTCAAGCCAGGGCTGGCAGCCTTTGAAGGTTGGCAATTGGGATTGCAACATCTTCCAAGATGGAGATTAAACATGCTGGCTGAAGTTTCGCAGCAGCTGCTCAAGCTCCTCAGGACCTGCCTTCTCCTTCCTTGTCCATATGCAGCCTAAGTGGGGTCTCCCCATGGGGCTGGGGGGAGCTGGGCTCCCCTGTGCTGTTGGTCCCCCAACGTGGAGGCAAGTGAGGGAACAGGATGGCTGGAGACACCAGGATGAGGGGAGAGAAAAGCCTAGAAACCAGCTTTATGCCTCCTAAGCCATCAAAAACTGCATCTGGATTTTTAACACCCTTTGCTTCTTAGCTTTAAAAGCAACGGCCACGCCTTCCATGCTGCTTTCTTGAGCTGAAGAGTTGTTTTCCATGAATTAGAAGTACTGTTTTGAAATATATTTGGCTCATCTAACAAGCTGTGAGCAAATGGCCATGGGAGAAGCGAGCCAACCTGGAGTGGGTGTCTGTTTGAAACCAGAGCTAGAAGAGTTTCTGGCCTCTTCGAAATTGGTAATTGCCAGCTGATAGGGAGATTAACTATCTTCAGTGTTTCTGTGCAGCCTAGTTACAGACTATTCGGCCTTAAGCAATTAGAGCTATTCCTGTTTCATACTCTTAACAGAGCTCGTTGTCAGGCATGATTCCAATCATCTCAGTGTTCAGCTCCCGTCTCTGATAGCATTTGCCACACATCGCTGACAATTTTGCAGTGATCAGTATCAAGGCATCCAGAGATCACTGACACTGAGACACAAGGAAGACACCACCCCCTCCCCCCGCCTTTTCCAGGGTTATAAATGTGAATTAGCTCTGTTCACTTAACCTCACTCTTGCACACAGACTCGCTAATAAGAGCAGCAGCTTGTACGAGGGTGGTAACAGCCACCCACGGGAGAGGGGAAGCTCTGTTGTACTCTGGCCCATGCAGAACTCTTCTAGATACCGCAGAAATAACCCTTTAATGGGATTCATTTAGAAAAAAAAAAATATATATGAAGACTTGCCTGAGAAAATCTTTGTTGCAGCTTTGGGCTTCCCCATGTCAAAATTCAGAAAGGGTTAAGCTAAGTTTTGCCCTTTCCTCACACAGCCTCAGCTGCAATCACCTTCATCAAACTCAGCTCTTCAGCTCTTACTTAGGTAATAATTTCCACCAGATTTTTGCTCATTTGCTCATCTTTCACTTGAGACCTCATCAGAAAGGTAAGTACACCAGCGATTACAGCCTCTGCCTTTTGTTCTGTGACATTCTCACTGCTGCAGCCTGTGCTACGAGCAGCCTGTCCTGCTTAGCCAGCATTAGGCTGGGGCCCATCATGAGGGGTCTTACAGCTTCCTACACAAACCAGCTTTGCTGCTCGACAGCTGGCTCAAGGCTGACAGCATTCTGTTGGGTATTTTGAATTAGACTGAGGTTTACTTTGCTGGCAGGACATAATTTAAAAGGCAGAGGTGCGACAGCAGCTGCCTCTTGTCTGCAGCACTGAATTACTCTTAGACTGTTCCTGAAGAGATGAAGACATCAAGGCAGAGATATCATGTGGGACATGGCAGAGGAGAGAGGCAGGGCTAATCTCTGCACAGGGTGCTGGACCAGTCTGTCCTGTAGCTGCTCCAGAGCCCAGGAGTGTCTGCTCTCCATAACCAGGAGGGAAAACAGTCCTCTGAGAACTGCTAAAATGGATCACACAGGTACTCTCACATCCACCTCACTCCAAAAAGCAACACGCCCTTCCCATTCCTGCCCTAAACTTAACACACAGCACAGGGATTTCAAGAACAAGTTTAATGATGGCAGTTTCTACTGAAACACATGAAGTCCTTTCAAACGCAACCAATTTTTCCTTAAAAAGAAGCTTTGGTCACAATGACAAATTCTTTTTTAAAAAAACTTCAAAGCAATTGCACGAAACTGAACACTTGGTCCTGATACCCCCTGACACACAAACTGCAGCAGCAGAAACTCATCTAAAAAGGAAAAATCTTTAACAAAAAACCCAGCCCACCACCCTGAAGAGATTATATCATATACATGGAATTAGAGGGAACAGTTATAAACAAAGTGTTTGAGTTGATTAGTGTCTATGTGTTCGAGCTTCATTAGTGCCTGTAGACTCCTACAAGTAAGTGTGGCCTTAAGAGAAACACTAGGGGATCACAAAGTCAGTGTGCTAAACACATTTTTGCAGTCATCTCTGCAACTTCCAGGGAACAAAAGGGGGAAAAACGCAAATACAAAGCTATCTGTGTACTTAGTTCTGCAGGTAAGCATGGCACACTGACTTCTGGCTTCTCAAGTGTAATCTCTGGTGACAGGGCTGTGTCTGGAGTAAAGCAGCTGCAATTCTGTGCAGAGTTTTCCCTCCACGTGCACAATGGGAAAAGCCTCTGATTCACATACTCTGTTTGCCTCAGCCAGGAGTCAGTGGATTCTGTAAGCAGTAAGTGAGCTACAGGCAGATAGCTGTAATAACATTTCTGTTTTCATTTTCTGTAACAAAAAAATACGCCTTTAAAAATGCTCTTGAACAAAGCAAGTTTGACTACGCAACTTAAAATAGCAGCAGATACTAAGACACGTTACAGTCACAATCAGATTAAATCTGCAGTCTAAGATACACAGAACATAAAGGTAAAAATCTCATGTAGTGGTTAATGGCTATTTCTTCTCTGATGAACTCCTAAAACTACCTGAACCAAACAGTTCAAATTATTTAAACTATGTTTTAAACTGATTTCTACTATTAAAAAAATATTCATATATATATACTATTAGATGAGTCACATCAAGTGCTCTTAAAATCTTAACTAAATATAGCTATAGAATATTTAACCAGACACTTTAAATCACATACAGCAAGTTTTGTAGAGGTAAACATTGCCTCACATTTGCAACAGCAACTGAGTATCAGACAGAGCATTCGGATTATTTTCAGGACTGTGAGCAACTGGTCAGGTTGACCTTTTATTTCCAGCAAGCAGCTGCTGCTTCCCTATAAGCACTTTTTAGCTTATGGCACAGTTTGGGACCTCCCTGAGGAGCCAGGAAATCCCAGCTGCCCTTGAGCACCTCCATCTTCAACATCTTAAATACCTGGTCCCTGCCCACCATTGAGATTTGTGAAAATTGTGGGATTTTTTTTTTTTTTTTTTTAGCTACAAGCAAGGGGAGCAGAAGGCCTTTGCCAGCCTAACTCAGCAAGTGACCTGAAGTTGCTGGAAAAACTGATTTCAAGAACCAACTTGCCCTCAGAAGGGAGAAGTGCCCTTTATGCATCTTTTCTTCTCATCTCTCTCCTACATAACTTGGTCTTGCCTTTCTTCTGTGCAGAGATGGTTTCATTCCCTGTCCCCCACTCTGAGAGTGCCTGATGCTCAGTTTAATAAGCATGGCAGGACAGTGGACATGAATACATTGCCGTGGTGCCTGCACAGACAGCGCAGCCACCTCACCCTGTCCCCTCCTTCCACAAACGCCAACAGAAGCTTTTAACCTCCCTCTCTCCTCTCAGCATCGCCACTTCTCTGACTTCAAAAGGGCTTGGTCTGGCCAAGAAGTTCAATTCCCAACCTTCCAAGTCTTGCAGCCCTGAAGAAATTCAGCATTTCCTTCTGAAGCATCCAGCCTAGAGCCTGAAACCCGTTTTACCGAGGCGGGGAAAGAGCTCCAGACCTTACCTCAACCTGCAGCATCATTCCACTCTCTGCTCCCTGTGGTTCCTACCAGCCAGAACAACCTGCCCAGCCCATCCTCACCTCGCAGCTGACATGTCAAATATTGCTTGGTAACAGTGGCACAGAATGACTCAAACTATTCCATGAATGAAAATAACAGAGCATTTTATATTGCCTTGATGACTCATATTAACACAACAGTCTGCTTTGGGATTTTTCCATCCAGGCTGAGTTGGCTGCCTGCAAAGCCTTTGCTGAGTCACAGCTAGGGAAAGCAAGCTGTGGTACGGCAGCTGCTGGCATGAATGCTGCTGGAAAGGAAAAAATTTCCCCTTCACCTCCTTTTACTGACTGAAGGGCCAAGGGGAACCACACAGAACTGGCACAGGTCGTGGTATCGTGACAAAGCAGTTCGGTGTTCTCAACAAGCCTCAAATCTCAATAGGGCTTTAAAAAAAAAGATAAAAATCCCAAAAGCGGCAGCCTGCTGCAAGGCTGGTGCTTTGCCAGAAACTGCAGTCTCCTTGAGGGATTGCAATTGCAAGGCTGGGAGAGGGTCAAGCAAACAGTGGGACGATCCTAAAACAATTGGAAAAGATGTGTTCCCCAAGAAAAGCAAGGTTCCAGCCAGCTTAAAAACTCAAAATAGAAGGTGTTAAGGAGTGCAGTAAACAGTGAAGTCTGAACTTCATCTGCGGTTACTCTAAAGGAAAACCACAAAGTAGAAAAACTAACCCAGTTAGGTTTGCCCTTTCTACCGCTGGCCTGGAATGCCTGGATGCCTGTGGTCTCCCAAACCTGACCTTTCCAGATGCAGCAATCTAATTCCCACAGTGTCATCCCACAGCTCTGACCTCTGCAGCACGAAGCACAGCAGGGAGCAACGGGTAAAAACGCATCCTTGAGTTAAATGAGCTTTGTCAAGCAGGTAGTAAGGGAAAATTTCCAGTTTGACAGAGAATAAGATCACTTACATGAAGCTTCCATGAAAATAAGACATGTTCTCTCTGCAATCCAATCATTCCACATGAGGACTTACTTTGCTTAGAAAAAGGTAATATAGATGAATTGTAGACAAGTTACAGTCAGCACAGGACAGTACAAAACACTGGTTTTACTCCCAGTGGAAGGGCAGAAAATTACAAAAATATATCTTCTTTAGTCCAAGATTGTTGTAGTTTAGAGCATGCCGGATTCCTCCTATTTCCCTGTGGTCTCACTTACTGAAGTTGGTCTGATCAGAGCTCCTTGGGACAATGAGTGTCATCATGAAAACTTAGTGCAATTATTGTTAAAAAAAAAAAATCAGTAGCAAGTCAAGAAAATTTCCTACATGAGTCAACCTCCCAAACCCTTCCCACCCAAAACCCTACACCAAACATAGTGTGGCATTTCAGCATGGCTTACATTTTTACCGTCTTAAGTCCTAAGTCGCCTCTGGAAGGCCCAAAAATACTTCTTGATTTTTTTTTTAAACACATGATCTGTTTAACAATGACCAAAGTTTAACAGTGACTGAAGTGTTGAATTAGAATTTCAGAAAATAAGTCCTTGGGGCAGCTCAGTTTAATCTTCCTTGTCTTCCTCCATCTGCAAAACTTATTTAGACCGTGAGGAGCTGCACCTTGTCATGCTTTGGTGACACTGCAGCCCTCCTAAAGCAAGAGAGCCGAGTTTGCAAAGAGGAACTCTGGTCATTCCAACGCGGCAGTCGGGACACCAGGGAACCAGATGGTGCTGTTTTAGTCAGAAGATCCACAGCCTGCTGTACAAACAGCACCGCGAGGAGGTGAGGCTTGGTTTGGTTATAACGCTGCAGAGATGAAAGCCTCCCTTTCACAGTTATGGGTTCAGCAGGTCCCTCGACAGCAGAATGACATCTCGCAGGGCACCGATGCTCCACGGAGCTGCTTTACCTGGAAAGCAGAAGAATTAGTACAGCTGGAGATTGATTTGCAGTTAAACAGCTCACAGGCAGAGATGAGAACCCACATGCGAAGTGGAAAAAAATATCCCAATGGCCACACAGGAAAAGGCAGCATCATTCACTGGGATTGCCACCGGTCTCCTCCAGCACTGACGGGATGTTAGTGCCATGCCAGGAGAAGAGATACCAAGGGAATACAAAAGCAGAGTTAGATGAGACAAAGGCCAGATGCTGGAAGATCCTGTGGCCAGTCACTGTGCAGAGCAGAGAAGGGAATGTGCACAGGAAGGCACATGAAACCACATTCTGGACTTCACAGCTTTTTCACACCGGTGCACCCTTTACCCATCAACACACATGGACCATCCTCCTTGCTATGGATGTTCCTCCTGACACCCTACTGCCTTAACGGCTTCAGGGTTCAAAAAAAATCTTAATAGGAACTTGTTACACTCCAGGAAGGAGGCGAGAGCCCTCCCGTAGGACTGCAGAGCAGCAGAACAGGGTGTGCTCTGCAACAACTGTTACAGCAGTGTCAGGGAAGAACTGGCCTTCAAAACCCAGCAAAAATTGCTTTTTGACTATCTCTTTTTCTCCCCTGCTGTGGACCTCTGGGAAATCCTTAACAGCAGCACCAAAGCTTTGGCAATTTGTTGTATTTATAGTGAGCTGCTGCCTGTGTTGGTGATTTGCACCCCCTTCAGATGAGGATAAACAATACCCCTCCATTTACACACAACTTGTCACTGCTGCCTGCTGGGAAAAAAAAATAAGCTGCTATAAACCCCAGTACAATTCACCTGGCATCATCCAGAATTGCCTGCAGCTTTCACTGGAAAAAAACCCCATTAGACCTGCTCCCTTGAGAGTGAACACCTCGCAGTAACAAATGGAACAATTCCATGCTCCATTCAGAGCTGCACATGCAGCCAGGATCTGGAAAGGAGGTAGTCCTAGAGAAGGCACCAACACTGTAACCCATATTTTACAGACTCCCAAGACTCAAGTACTTCAAAGGCTGAGCCCTGCAACTGTGCTGAAGATGTTTCTATACAGTTCAATGCTATCAGTGCCTAAAAAAGGGATGAATCCAGAATCCAGCCCTCACATGTGGTGCATCTTTCCTCTAAAACATCCTGCAAGCTCTCAAAAGCCCTTTAGACCCACAGTGGTTGAATAAATATTCCTGTCCTCTTCCCTCAGCCTGCCACTGCTCCTTACACATAAATCTTTCTCCTTTCAAGAGCACTTTGTAAGATGCATTCCTAAACCACTTCTGCGTTCTGCTGTTGCTGCTGCTGTTAGAGGGAAAAATGACAATCCACAGGGAAAACAAACTGAGGAATTTTACTCAGCCGACAGGAAGGACAGAGGCTTCAATCTGCCCCAAGAAAAACTTTCTATCGGTATTTATTTAGGAGCCTGACATCAGGACTAGCATTTAAATTGCAGGTTCTTTCCCCAGCTCTGGGCTGTCACATGGCACATACTGCCCTGGACAGTTGTGAAATTCCCCCAGCTGGGCTCAGCAAGCGAAGCAAAAGCAGAACTCGCTGCCTCCAACAGCTGCAAGTCAGCAGGGAGAGGAGTCACTGCTGATATCCCAGATTACTGAAGTGCTTTCAAAGCCTTTCATGCGCAAGGCGCCACAGATTTTATTCAGAACTTGTTTTCAGTTTGCTATTGAAGCTGACAAGAAATCCCCCAATGAGCTACGCTAGAGTTAATAAGCTTAACAAGCTAACAATTTTATTTACCTTTTCAGAAACTGGTTCTTTTTGCAGCTGTTTTAATATCTTTTCTCTTATCACACAAAACAGAGTGTTCTGTGGTGAGGGATGGACACCAGCTTGTTGGGGACGTTTGCCTGTAACCTACTTTACTTCACTGCTCTCTACTCGAGTATCACCCAGTGCCAAATGCCTGATGAATCAATGGCTTAGCTCCGTCACAGAGATCACAGAACCCGTACAAATTCCCCTTGCCTTCTTGAAAGAAAGTGCTAAAGGAGCAAAGAGGAGAGGGAAATCTTCAAACCAAGATCTATTTGTGGGATGAGAAAGAGCATATTTGGAGGATGGGATTTAGCTTTGCACTAACTCATTTTTGAAGATGTGCAGCAAATCCCATCATAAAACTTGAAAAAACATCTGACATCTGGGAAATTATGACCAATGCAGTTCATGTGGTCCAGGAATCAACTGGACAAAGATGCTTTCCGGCCTTCAGCACCGACTGAATTGGTGATCAAGAAACAAACACTCTTTCCCTTGCTCGGTTTGCTTTCTTTGTGTAACTCTATAATAATTTCAGAACAATTCCTGAACTTTTTATCCAAATGCCTCTCTCAATACCAGAGCAAATACACACAGAAACATACATATTAAAACAGTGGTTTCCATGAAGCTTTTTAAGGAGACGTCAATGTCCAAGTGATCTGGCACCTTCACTCTGTGACAATCTTTGATTTATACTTTCCGCCTCTTGTCACACAGGAATTGTGCCTGCAGGATTAGAGAGGCCATTGACAGAGCTGCTTCCCTGCTACTGGAATGAGGTTGCAAAGAGGGGACCTGATCCAGCACACACTGGACAGAGGCAGCAGTGGGTGCCCTTTTGCATGCATGGAAAGGGCTGTGTTTGGGTAAGATTTTGAAGTGGTCTCATTAGTCTGCCTTACTGGAGGAAGGTGGTTATTTCTTGTTGCTCCACTGCCCAAGGGGGGATCTGCTGGGAGCCTAAAACCTTAAAGCCTCCTGAAAAAAAAACGGAAAAAAATAGCAACGACCTTCATCCAGCAGCCCAATTTACACTGCCTGCTGTTCTTTGATGCCTCATGTAAGACTGGAAACAAATCCGCACAAGGACAAAGCATTAAAAGAAAGAAAATTAACTGCACGAGAACAATTGGAGAGGTAAATGTGGCTTCTCCCCTGTTGCTGCTCCACACCAACTGCCTTTTAATTAGAGAGCTGTTTGCATTACACAGGGAGAGACCACAGAATGCCAATTACTCCCCCAAACACAGATGCAAGCGCCAGCACAGATCTTTCGGCAATGGGAGGGGATCTCAAATAAACCAGCCCAGAGCCTCCCACACCATGAATGCCAGTTTGGGGATAGGTGAGGACTGGGGAGGACTGAGGCAGGTCCCTCAACAGAAGACCTCTTAGAAGTTTGTTCCCTGACTCACTGTGGGCAAGTCTGAGCTGCCCTTTCTGCAGCTCTATCCCTCTCTTCCCATCTGAACACACAAGCACCTATGAAGAACCTCCTGACTAGTTTAATGGGGTTGTCAATGGTCAAAACTCAGCAAGTCAAATTTGCAAACTCTCTTTACTGGAGACAGGATTTGTGAACTGTTTGGGATATAGTCTCCAAGCTGCACAAAGGAACCAGAGAGCTTGACACCTTTTACAGTAAATGTATCCTCAAAGAAGCTTTTCCAAAATCAGCACTGCTAAGGGGCTGTCTGTAAGATGATCTCCCCCTCTAAACTGAGCAGCTCTGTCTGAGCTAAAGAAAAGTATGCCTGAAACAGCAAGGACTGCAGAAAATGTGGAATTTAATAGCTGTTGCACTGTGGCAGAAGGGAGGAATTCCCACAGCTGAAAAGAGGACTGGTTGGCCAAGAACAGGGACCCAGGATGAGCTGATACCTTCAGTGAAAGCAGCAGAGTGCCTGCTCCAGGGAAGCAATGTCAGATAACACGAACACAGCTCTCAAGAGACAAATGGTTTCCAGAAAGCTCTCTTTGTTCATCCAGTATTTTACTATTAGACATCTTGTCCTGAAGCACTGCCATGATTGAGATTCTTCTGTTCTCATTCTTGAAGGAAAAAACCCTCTGATCCCATTTCCAAAAGTTCACAGAGAAAGTACGGAGTTAAAAGGAAAAGGGTGGGAGATGTGGGCCGTTTAAGCAGGTCATGGTGACTCAGATCTCTGCACTCTGGGTTTAACAAAGCTCAATCCCAAAGTACAAACTGCACAAGCTGAAATTGATAGAGCAAACACAGGGCAGCTACAGGGTACAGCAAAAGTCAGGTAAGGACTGATAGGAGTCTTCTAAATCAAGAACTAATTGTTTGTACATAAAGGCTTGACTCACACCCTTCATTGTTTCATGGCTTCCAACTATTTCCTGATTTTTACAGAGAACTAATGCAGTGATTTTGGAAACAACCAGTGGAACATACGGTGGTGCGTGGTTCACATGTTGGCACACGTGCTCAGAGCAGATGTGGTGTTTCCCCCTTTCCAGGGTTAGGAGATGGGCAATATGAGTAAAGTCTGTAAAATCTCCAGTTAGAAGTTGTCAAGATCTGCATTTTTATAATTAGGAGAGCTTATTTCAGCCAAAGTAGGACAGATCTTAGAGTAGGCCTTATTTGGATGAGAACATAACTTGAATAGTGTGGATGACTTGATGCAAATAAAAATAAGAGATGCAGATACCCTGATGCCATAAATCAACAAGCAGCATCTCTATGTGCTGAGTTGTTGCCATAAATCTTCAGGCCCAAAATAGGCACCAGAAGTTTTGGGTTGTCACACCACTTCCATCTCAAAAAGACAAACATATTTAAGGAAAGTTTGTTGCTAAGGGATAACTGCTAACAGCATCAGTGAGGGACCACAGTCCTCTCTGTGTCACAGACCAACAAGGGAGCACTCTGGTAGAAATCTCGTGGAGATTCATTCTCATTTCCCTCCCAGGCTCACACCAACAGCAGTGCCTGGGAAAGCAGCCCTGGATCCACAACTCTTGATCCACAGCCCTCCATCCAGTGTGAGCACACAGAATGACTGCCAGCAGCTGCCCGAGAGGAGAAGTTCAGTCTGTCAAACCCTGTCAGCTATTTGGGACACATGTATCCTGTTGGGCTGCTCTGCAGGGGAAAGAGGAGGGCAGACAGCCTGGGGGCAGTGACGTGGTTATTGCAGGAGCAGGGGAGGACAGAGCCATGTGTACTGGGAACAGGCTGAGGGGCTGTAAAGGAAAGGGATAATGCTTGGGCAAAGAGGGAGACTGTGACTGCCTCATCCCTGCCAAGTTAGCCCAGCAGAGAAATAAAGGAGCTGTCTTCACTAAAAAGAGCTCAGTGAGCAAGTCTAACTGGATGGATGGCAGCAGTACCTGTATTTCACATCAAACACTGTTGAATCTTCGTCCTCATCATCTTCTTCATTCAGAGGAGCCATTTCTACCCGCTCGGCCGGGGTGGTGATTATGTCGTACTTCCTGGTCTTCTTAATCCTCTTGCCAGACCTGAAACACAGAGGTGGGAAAGACTGTCTTTATACAGTATTCCTTGGAGAGGCTGGAGCTGCTCTCATCAGCTCTGACTCTGTTTGATTCAGACCCCCCCAACAGGAACACTGCAGAACCAGCCTCTGTCCCCTCCTGCTGCCTTTCCAAGGCCACTGTTTGTGCCTGTCTGTGGAGCAGTTTCTCATCAGCTGCAACCCAGATCAACGTCAGTCTTTCCACTGCCAACAAACCAGAGATGCTCTGGCACCCAGGGCAAGCACACGAACTCTGCAGCCGCCACGTCCTCCTGCTGCCACACTCAATAAGTGAGACATGGGCTTAATCAGATGCAGCAGCCACTGGTTTAGTGAACATGTTCAGATGAGAAAGCACAGGTTAAGCCCTGCTGAGCCACGGGAATGTTCTAGGCAGGATTAGGAGCAAGGAGGTGATGATGTCTGGGTACAAATAGCCTGCTCTCTTTCCTTGCAATCAGGCCAAGCTCAGGACTCCCACAGCAACAACCATGAGTCTCATCTGAGCAGTTTCAGGCTCCATGCTGTGTAGGTGCTACGAAAAATAATCAACCATCGTTCAAAGCTAACTGTACCTACCACCTCTCCTCCCACAGATGCCAGCCTTACCTTCCTTTGGAAATGGAGATGCTCACACACCTGCGCATCCCACGGTTTTGAGAGATCTATTTTCTAACACTTACTTTCAATTAACAAACACTTGGTGTGTGGCTTTTCAACTTATCCTCTGCCTCTAGCTTCAATTGCATGGGTCCTTTTTTTTTTATTTCACCTACTGCTTTCATGCACACTAGGAAGGTCACACTGCTCATGCATGAATGCATTTTCGTGATTATATATTCAAGAAGGTGTTGATGTGTACCCAGCCAGCCTTCGGGGAGAAAAGTGAGTGGTTTTGGTTAACAAAATGCAGGATTTCCCCCTTCGCCTTTTATAAAACAAAACTGGCACCTGCCAAGCATGAGAAGGGAGCTGGTGCAGGCACAAGCAAGCAGCCCTAATTTTTGGTAATCACAGCTAGTGCTCTGAGCCGTCAGCACGTCACAAGTGCACCTTCACCATCAAGAAGCCTTGCCCTGGCACGTCACGCGAAGCATGCCGGATTCAACAGCACAGCTTTTGCCTCAAGATGTCTTTAAAACAGTTACACAGCAATAAGAACTGAGGTGTGAGCACTGCAGAGAGACTGGGACTCCAGCCCTGAGTGTGCATCTCCACCACAGTGGTTCCTTCCAAGCTCAAAGTTAAGGAAATTTAAATCAGTGACCAGCTCTGAGGTGGAAATCTCAGTACCTCTGCCAAGCACTGCTTTTGGGCAGTAGTCCAAGGCTGAACAAACAGGTCCCAGCCCTTGGGATGAAGCAGTTTGCATTCCCTCCCTGTTCTGAAGGCTGAGGTTGCATCAGGAGTGAGGAGAAAGTCACCTCCTGGTCTAATCTTTAGAGCAATCTGTGCTGCTGTGTCACACAGAGCACAGGGTGGTTCGTTCTTTTACTGTTGTTGTTGAAACAAGCAATTTTATATCCAGAGCAGTAGGACTCTTAACCCAAACACTTGAAAATACTTTTGAAACCACTTCTCTGTTACTCTGCTTCCCTGCAAAGTGATGCAGGGAGGTCTCCTCTTGCAAGTAATGCTTTGTTTTCACAAGAAATATTTACTCATGCTGGAAAGCCTAAACACAAACCAAGACTAACCTGTCAGGACTAACTAAGCATAGCTTTACCACTTTGCATTCACATACAGGCTACAGGGGGTTTCCATGGATTCCATTTAAGATCCTACCCAAGTATCAGGTCCACTTTACTGGGACTCATCCTCCCTCATTCCCTCCATTAGAAAACATAACTTATTCCAAAGACTTCATCTTAAAACAGTTAATAATGGAGTGGTTGAAGAAATTACTGCAGAACAGATATTTTTAGAAATGGGAAACTAGAATCCTTTTGCCTCCAGCCATTAATTAGTCTATTTGGGCTACACTTTCAAGAGGACCTGGAGCAGAACTCACTGTACAGTGACCTATTAATCCCCACAACTTCACTTAATGATGGTGCTCATCCAGGATAGGGAGGAAGCTCATTTTGCTGCTGGTTTTTGGCTAAGCTGCTACAACCAGTTGTTTGCCATCTATAATGCAAAAAGGTCTTTCCTTGCCACCCCTTTCTCAATCCATTCCACTCCAGATTATGTAGCTAATTTGTCATTAATCTGCTTTCCAGCTGTCCATTTTCTCATTTGCTCATTTGAAAAACTCCCCCAGGCTTCACAAATACCAGAAGAATTACCTGAGCTAACTTTGCAGGAAAGCCTTGGGAGTTTCCCTACATGCACACAGAATAAGGCTGCCTGTCAGGAAACTGTTTCACATTAAAACTCCTGAACCTCAGTGGAATCCCTGTAACCATCAGCAACAACAGCACAAAAAGGAAAAGCACTTTATTCAGCAGGTGGGACCAGGCAACAGAGTCAGCGGAGCAGCACAGGGCAGGAACTACAGAATACAAATGTTCCATGAACTTTGGAGACCTCCTGGATAGGATCAGGACACATGAGACCTCACGGGCAAACAAAGCATCTCCTTTCCAGACACATTCATTCTGTGTGGGTTTTTTAAAAGCAAACAAGAAACATGCTGGACGCTGTGGTCAGAGTGTGGCCCTCGCACAAAGACCATGCACTCCCCAAGTGGTTTAGCCAGGGTAGAAGTGGTTCTGGGTAGTTTAGCACAGAAAACCATCTTCCACTTAAAAAAATCCTGTTGCTTCTGCTGATTCAGCCACCCCCTGTAATTAGGAGGGAATGCTACAGGTCTTGCCCAGAATTATGAGGAAGAAAGAAAACCCAAGTTAACGGGAAGCAGGGATATTAACCTTTGACTGCAGATCCAGTGCTGAGGCACCACACACCACACCAGGGTCTGCCTGGTCCACCCGAAATCAGACGTACATCCCTCTCCAGACCGCAGGGAAGGACAACGCACAGAGAGCAGAACGCTGACTTTGTGTCTGTACTTTGACCGGGGGCTATTTTGATCAAGCACCAGTCATATGCAGCACTTCATCCTCCTTTCTGAGGCATCATGTGGTGGGATAAGTGCTCAAATAAACTCACTGGTTCATTGTATTATTTACGCCTCTAATCTATTTTAGTCCACAACCCTGACATTCAAAGATTATTCTTTTCCTGACCCAGAGAGAGAGGTCTCTGTATGTCTTACCTCCTGCTAAGAGATGTAGAAGGAGGGGAGGGGACCATCCCCTGGGGGGGAAAAAAAAAACAAACCTCAAAAAAACCCCTTATCCCTTCTAAGAAGGGTGCTTACTGGAAATCTAATTAAGCCAGTCTCTCCTAGAACTGCAGCACTGCTATATCTGGAATGGAATTAGGACCAGTTTATTTCCAGTTAATGGACTCCCTTAGCAGTTAAAAAAAAAACTATGGAACTATAAACCTCAGGAAACTCCAGGCTTCCTACCAGCTGATGAATTAGATCAGCAATATTTCATTACTGTTGATCTCTCCGGGTATCTGTGCTCTCTGGATGGTGCTGTACACAACGAAGCTGAAGCACTTAGCCAAGTCCTCATGAGCTTTCAGGAGATGAGGCACGTAGTGACAGGACAAGGAGGAATGGCTTCCAACTAAAAGACAGCAGGTTTAAATTAGAGATTAGGGTGAGGGTGGTGGTGAGGCCCTGGCACAGGTTGCCGAGAAAATCTGTGGCTGCCCCATTCCTGGAAGTGTCCAAGGCCAGGATGGATGGGGTTTGGAGCAACCCGGGATAGTGGAAGATGTCCGTTCCCACGCAGGGGGGTTGAAATGAGGTGATCTTTGAAGTCTCTTCCAGCCTCAACTGTGATTCTATGATTCCACAATCAAGGCTGCTGCCTGCCCATGGCTTTCAACGTAGGTCACAAACATATGTTTTGGGGTTGGATGTTTGGTTGATTTTGGTTTTTTTTCTTCTCCATTTAATGTAATTTAATCTGAGTTCTTCTTTCCTGTTGCTGGCAGAAGTCTTGTCTTTGCTGGAGTACTCAAACTGGTTATAATACAATGAATTTTAAATCAGTAAAACTCTCTGGGGTTAAGCCTTGGATGGCCCAAAGCAATTGTTGAGCTCATAGAACAAAGGGTCTTGTATCCTATGATCATATGCTTGAACCTCTCTCCTCAATCTCAGTCATTTATACCAGTTTTGCTATTACTGGAAAACTAAGCTTAAAGTGGTATTTGAGGAAGAAATCAAAATTGAACAAGTAGCAAAATTACAAAGCAATGAGATGCAAAATAAGCAGGTAGCTTCCCTCTAAAAATCTAGATATACAGCAGCTTTTCCAGCCTGGATTCTGTTTGTCCAAGGGCAGGTCAAGACATGAAGCACACACTTACAGAGCAGACTTTTCTGCAGCTAAAGCTTTGGGTTGCTCTCAGCTGGCCCATTGGAGCAAAAGTAACTTATCAGGTTTCCCTAGAAGGCACATGGTCTGCCAGCACAGTTGGCCACATCTGAAAAACTGTGTTTCCTGTGAGCTGATCCCAAGAATTGCCTTTCAACAGAATGAACCGAGCTGCACCAGGAGAGAGAAACACGGCACAACACTGAGGTAAAAAGGCAAAATCCATAACAGGGATCAAAGAGTGAACTAAGCCACACACAATCTGTTGCAAGGCATTGGGCTTCTTGGTAATGCAAACTACCCAACTATTTGATTGAGAATAACACAGAATTTGGTTTGTTGTGGAAATGGTTTTGGGTTGGGAGCACGCAGAGCCCACGTGTATAGGAAAGAAAGCAAACCCAGAACCCCGCTTGCAAAAAAGAATAAATAAATAAATAAATACTATAGCAAATTAGACCTTGCCACATGCAGACAAATAGCAAAGTCTTGGCTGGCCTTCATAGACCCCAGCAGCCACAGAGAGAAAGGAAATTCGGACCACTTTGGGTGATACCACATTCTGAACCAGAGGACCATCAGATGAATTCAGAGCTTAACATTTCCAAAAGGAATGAAGAGGAATCTCTGAGTGTTGCCTTAAGAACTGAGATGAAAACTGGAGAAATATATATATTCCTGCTCAAACATAAAAGGAAAATAATATAAACAGAAATATATGTAAAAATGAGATGTATATGAAAAATAAAATGTATTAAATATTAATCCAATACCTGTGACAAGTATCTGGCCACTCATTGGTTTATTTCATCTCTACAATCCACGTATAAAAGGATAATTTACTTCCAGCAACCCAGAACAATTTCACAGTGAAAGTCTAATCAAAGACTGGATTTCAGCAAAATCTCTTTAATAGGAATCCATGACTCTTCAGGAAAAAAATCACAATGTTTTTGACTAAGTGTGAACAAAGCTCTTATTCTGACGGAGAAAAGCTTTACATTTATTGAGGGTAAATCCCTTATCTCTTCTGCAACAGAATCTCCACTGATCTGTGCTGTCAGCTACAAGTGTGACGCTGTACAAACATACCTGTTGGTATTCTTGTCTCGTCTGCAACTGGGATAACTGTTTACAAACAAGTGCTCTGTCAGATAAAGACACATACTCAGAAGCCAATAGCTTCATTTTCCACTTCCCCAGCAGGTTCTACCAAATATATACAAGACATCTCAGAGGCTGTTTATTTTAACATATTTTTAATGCTGCATTAACTCTGATCAGCTGTATAATGACGACTTTGGCACAGAAGAATTAATCCATCTTTCCCAAGGTGACTTTAACCTGGACCTGTTTTTGCTGATAATGGTAACAGGGAAGGCCTTTAAAGGTTATCAGTTTGCCTTCTTTGGCTACAAATATTCAGCCTTATGCCAGGTCTTCTTGACACAAGATCTTGCTTTATACTCAGGAGAAACTGTGGCAAAGAAAATAAACTGTCCAAGATAACACAGAACTAGGAGTAGAAACTTAGCGCAGAATGAAAAACCTTGGTTATAGACTTCCTAATCCTAGCTCGTATAACCTCTACCATTTCTGTGGTTTGTCCATGACAACTTTGTACAGCTGCAAAGCAGGTATATTGATTAAAAAAAAAGAAATCTCTTCAATACTTTATTGGGCTCTCCCAAACCACCTCACTTTATGAGCACATTTATTTGCATTGCCTTTGCCAGCTGCTGCACACACTTAAGCAGAATACAGCTAAACGTCGATTTCTTCAGAAAGTGTCAGCCCTGATCATTTCGGTTTATAGACCATACTTTGGAATACTACCATCGTGAGCGCTGCCCTTCCTACACGGAATTAGTTCAGAGTAGGAGAAGCAGAGCACTCAGCCATGCACAAAGGAGCTGCCTGAAGACAGAACAAGGAAGAATTTGCCAACCCCACTTGTTTAACTGCTTCTGTCACCTGAGCCGTGGCTTCGCCTCCTCCCGCCGCCGAGCACCAGCTGTTCCCATCTCCCGTCTCTTCCCGGCCCAGCAGTCGGACACTGATCTGGGACACTTCGCCATGTCACAGCAGATCTCCGGCTGGGCTTTGTGTGTCTCCATGGCCAAGCACCCCATGGCTCCTTGGGCACCCATCCCAGTGACCCACCACCACCACTGCCAACAGCCCCACGTATTCCCCAGCGTTCCAGCGGAGCCCCACGCGTTTCGCTCCGTGCCCACTCCAGTTCCCCGGCGCCCACCGTGGTCCCACGCAGCGGGTGTACCCCACGCTGGAAAATCCCCCTTGGAACCCAGCTCCTGCCCTGATTTCCTGCAGGAGCGGAGGAGGGCGCGGGTTTGCCAGGCCGGCAGCCCCGCACGGCTCCCCGGGGGCTGCGGGGCCAGCCACACACGCTTGAGGCCGGGCTCTGAACGCATCATTAGCGGGCAGGCCACACTATTATTATATAACATATGATTATATATAAGACACGTATTATATACACAAATAAAAAAATAATAAAACAGGAGGGGCTTCCCCCCCTCCGGCCCCTCGGTCGGTGCCCCCATCGCGGGTGTCCCCCCTTGCCCCGACAGGTCCCGGGTTGCCGCGGGCGGTCCCCACCTGAACACGCGGAGCAGGAGGCAGGCGATGAGCGCGGCCGTGAGCGCGCAGGCCCCGATGACGGCGGCTTTGAGCGCGGAGAGGTCGCGGAGCATCGCGGGCACGGGGCTGAGCCGGGCCCCGCTGTGGTTGCCGGGGCCCGGCGCGGCGGGCGGGCGGCTGCCGTTGCCCGCCGGCGGCTCCAGGCTCCCGCGGGCGGCGGGC
>VZTE01001668.1:1832482-1851309 GCA_013397775.1 Eulacestoma nigropectus
CGGCCCGGCCCCCGCCCCCCCGAGAGGCACCGCCTCCCGCCGCCGCCGCCTGGGCCCCGCGGCCGGGCACGGCCGGGGCCGGGGCCTTCGCTGCCTCCGCCCTGGAGCTTCCCGTGGCCCCGCCGCTGCCCCCCGGCAGCAGCTCCCTCGCTCAGCTCTTATTAGAGAGGATCCAAGGAGGCTGCGATGGTGGGGAAGGGTCTGGAGGGGCCATAGGAGGAGCGGCTGAGGGCGCTTGGTGGTTCAGCCTGGAGAAGAGGAGAGGGAGGGCAGAGCTCTCCGCGGGCTGCAGCTTCCTCGGGAGGGGCAGCTCCGAGCTCTGCTCTCTGTGCCCAGCGACAGGACTCGAGGGAACGGCTGGAGCCGGGTCAGGGGAGGCTTGGGATGGATATTTGCAAAAGGTTCTTCACCCAGAGCGTGGTCGGGCACGGAACAGGCTCCCCAGAGCAGTGGTCACAGCACCGAGCCTGACAGAGCTCAAGCAGCATTTGGACAACAGTCTCAGGCACAGGGTGGGATGGTTGGATGAGCCTTGTGATTCTCCTCCAGCCCAGGATGTTCTACGATTCCTATAATTCTATGATTTATGCTCCCTGTCTGGTTTGGCACATGGCAACACTCACGTGCTCAGTGCCCCAGGATGGTTTGCAGAACCAGGGCTGTGATTTCCATGCATCTTACATTTTTAAAGATGTGAAACTTCTGTAAATATATTACCCTGGAAGCAGAGCCCTGGTGATCTGCGGAAAGGCAAAAAGACATAAATCTGATGTAGGAATTGTTGATGTAGCAGCTGGGCCGTGCTGACCCAGCAGCTCAGGAGGTCCGTGCCCTGTTTGATGGCAGTGTGAACCATGTGATGGTGTTGCAGCTGGGCTGATGTTGTGTGTTGTAATTAAAGGTGGCCACAGAATCACAGAAACAGAGAACTTTGTGGAGGCGACCCACTATGATCATCGAAGTCCAACTCCTGGCCCTGCAGAGGACAGCCCCCAAAATCCCACCCTGTGCCTGAGAGCATTTTCCAAATGCTGCTTGAACTCTTGTCAGGCTCAGTGCTGTGACCACTGCCCTGTTCCAGTGGCCAGCCACCCTCCTCTAGATCCTCCACCATCTTCATAGCCCTCCCTTGAACACTCTCTAAAAGCTTTGTATCCTTCTTGTATTGTAGCACCCAAAACTGCACACAGCGTTCGAGGTGAGGAGTAAATGAGGGAGCAAAGTGCCTGTGTCACAATGCTGCCACACACAACTTATTTTTGCTTTCCGTGTTCAGTATTAGCAAAAGCTTCATAGCTGCGAAATAATTGTATGTGGGGAGAGGTGCACATTGGCATTGAAATGACGTGAAACAAAGAGGGGAAAGATGAAAGAGCTGATTTCTGTCCTATTAAACTCTGTACTTCAGGGCTGGCACGGCAAGGTACAGTTTATAGGAACGCGTGACTAAGCTGTGCAGGAGATGACAGAGGTGTATTCCTGCGGGCAGTGTCCCACTGGAGAGGTGGCAGTGAAACAGTGCCTGGTTCATTGGCCTCCCTGCCCAATTGGGATGCCGTATCAAATGCCACCCACTCGGTAATAAAAGCATCCTGTGTGTTTTGCAGGAAGTTCTTTGGGATAAGGAAGTTTTGACGTGGACACTCTGCAGAAGGCCCCCTAGACCGTCTGAATTGGGCATTGTTCCAGCTTTATTTCACTGCTGACTTTTGTGCAGTTTCCCATTTTCCAACATGGGGCCTTGGTTTATTTCTGTTCAGAAAAAAATAAAATAAATAAATCAGTAAAAATTCCATCTGGGCAGGAGGTCAGATTGGTGGTACGGGCTATTTCCCAAACACTGGTGTGAATGCTGCTCACATGAGTTATTATTTGTAAACACTGACCCTGTTGCTGGCCCTGCCTGTTCTGAGATGTTTGCCAGCTGCTGCCTGGCCTCTGGCAGATCTCTCTGGCAGAGCAGTGCTTCCCCATAGGAGGAGGGAAGACGTGTAAAGAACTTCCAAAACAAGAACCACCTCCCGCAGTTTAAGTGAATATATCAGAGGCGAAGAGCCATTAACACAACAGTTTTGGAGAGCATAATTTGTTTCAAGTGGCTTCAGGATTTCTTGGTTTGGTTTGGTTTGGCTTTTTTGGAGGTTTATTTTTTTTCTCCTCAGATGGTTTACTGATATTTCACATGTCATTTGCCTAATTTGGGAATCATTCCTGGATCCTGGTCTGGAATGTGGGATTTCGCAACTCTGTTCTTCAATGACATCATGTGGTTTGTTCTGAACACAGCAGTAATAAATGAGAGCAAGGGGGGTTTACCAGCCCTTCTATAATAAACATTTTATCTGAACAGTCTTTTTTTGGGGATCTGAACTAGTTTGTGGGGCTTAGATTTTACCTAGTAAGTCGTGTTTTCCATGTATATAGGACAGAGAGTCCCACTTGGATAACAAGGAAGCAACATCTTGGTTTCATCTCCCCCTTAGCAGTGGCGGCTGTGAAAGCCAGCGCTCCCGAGAGCTTTGGTAGAAGAACACGACTTTGAGAAGTCAAGAGGAAATTCAGTCACTGAAAAATGCAGAAAGTATTTGGTTTCCCCTCCGATGAAGCTTGTGTTTCATTCCTGACACAAACGCACTCCTGGAGGAGAAGGCTCTGCGGGTTGCAGGGGTGGGAGTTGGTGTAGCTTTTCTCCCTGCTGAGTTTTCTTCCCGTTTACACCTGTTCGGTGTCATTACAAGTTGGAGCTCTCAGTAGCAATTGCACTTTCTGTAGAAGAGTCTGTGCTGGCTAAATAGAAGGAGCGAGTGTGTTTCTGTACGCAATTGCTTCTGGGAATGGCAGATTTCTGTATTTATGGATGCCTGTTACAGGAGCAACCCTGTTTGTGGAGAAGGCTCTTCATGCACTGCTTAGCAATGCATATGAAGCTCTGGCTGCCCCTTCCTTTGTGCTCTCAGATGGCCTCTAGGCAGCACTCAGATGTATTTTTAGCTCTCAGAATAGGGAAAAATTTGCAAGAAATTGTGCAGAGAAGAAATAAGCAAAGGAGTTGAAGCTGGCTCAGTCGTCAGATTTAGGCAGGCTGGATTTGCAGGAATAAATAAGTGTTTCTGTGAGAGAAATGAAATGTGTACAAAATGAGACAAACTACATTCCCAAGGATTTGCTGCAGAAGTAATACACCTTCTGGAAAAGACTAGGGTCCAGCAAGGAAGGAAATAAAATGGAACTGGTACGATATCAGTGCTCCATGGGCACACCTCTGACATCTCAAAACTAAAAAGCCAGGCTACTAGCAGAGATATAAATTCAAGGAGCAATCACTTCTCCATCAGAGGGTGTTTGAGCTTGGATGTCAGACAAGAGAGCACAGAGTAATTGCAAGATTTAATCATTCTTCCAGTGACTATCCATAGATAACCTCAACCAGCAGTGCAGTAAAACTGCAATGCCTCATCTATCACGAGTGGTCCAAGGGCTGCAAAGGTGTCCAATTGCTAATTAAAGACCAGTGGTGTAGAGCAAGCAGGAGCTTCAGATATACTTGGACAAGTCTTTGCACATTCCTAGTTAGCACATTACATTAGCCTGTTATTTCTATAACCCTCTAAACCATTTATGGCTTTTTGCAGACATTAAAAGCCGGTGTTACTGCTGCAAAAGGCTTGTAATTTAAGTCTATGATAAGCAGCAGATTCCTTTTAAACGAGGTTGGTACAGTCATTAAGCTGGGGTGCAGAGATTATCTCTTGAGCAGGCTCTACAATATTGCTAATACACACCATGTTGCAGTGCAGCAGTTAATCTAAAAAAAAACAGGGAAAGGAAGGACAGCAGTAAACCACAAATCTTTGTTTAGTTTGGATAACAATAATCAAAGAACACAAAAGCTGATTACGACTTTGCCTTCCACTGCTTCACTGCCTATTCATGCAGTCTGTCCTGGCTGGCCTGCTGAAGTGCAACCTGAAGGAAGTTGACAAATAATTCAAGCCTTTTTTTTTTTTTAAGATAATTTGCAAATGGTGTCCTTAGACTGGTTTTCTTAATTTCAGCTGCATGAAATAAACTCATCGGGGTGGTAGTGGCTAATCTTGCAGCCTCAGATGGCTTTAGAGGTTCATTGATGATGTTAAAGTGATTACCAAGTAGCAGGACTCCATCCAGAACTGCAAGTGACCGGGATATGGAATAAACAGAATTGGATTTAACCTCTACACTATCTCCCAGTCCAGCTGAACCATCACCAGACATGGCACTCATTTTGTCATTGCAGGAAAATAAGTCAGACCAGCTCAAAGGAGAAATATCTGTGCTGTGATAGTGTTTCTCATCCATCAGTACCTACTTACCCATGTATTAGAAGTCCTGCACAGGCAGAAGAAGCATGGAATCCACCCGAGCCCTTGTAGGATGCTGCTCTAACACATCGTGGTCATTGCGGCTGTGAGAGCAGCTTGGGATGTCCGTACAGCCCTCACCAGGAGACATCCCTCTGGAGTGTGCAGCTGGTCTCCAGAACGGCTAAAGGGCCCAGAGGTGCCTTGTCACTCGTCTGTCCATCCCATGTGGAGCATCTCACCCTGGCAATGCCTCTGGAGAGGTGATGCACTCTCCCTGTCCCACACCATGCCTGTGATTTGGAGCCACTGCTCCTGGGTGCTCTTTTGTAAATCATGAACCACCCCAAAGGGCTACAGAACAGCGAGTTCTTGGGAGTCACACGCCTGGCCAAACATCTGTTTGCAGCTCCCAGGAATCCCAAACCCAGCAGAACAGGGAGCAGGGATGAGGCAAACTTTGCCTCCCGGCTCTCCAACACATCCCCCTTTAAGCAGCAGCCAGCTGTAATCCTGGTTTAACTGAGCAGTGCCTGTAACTGTCATCCCAGCACCGGCCTTCTCCCTGGAATGATGACAGTGATCCTGAGTCGCCTGGAATAAGTCTCTGTGTGAAGCAGCTCCCCTGGAAGCTGTGAGATTAAATCCTTGTGGCATCTTGTTACAGGGATCAGCTCATAGGGGATTATAGATGCACTAGTGGCACCCACTCTCTGGGGAAAGTAGGGAAACATCTGTTAACATCTGCAGCCAGGCTTCCAAATCCTCAGTGAGAACCACACCTAAGACTGTCTCATGGCAAGACAGATATGGGGGGAGGGCATCCCAAAAGGTGTGCTGACAGCAGGAAATCTGTGCATTCTCACTACAGTTTGTTGCTTTCTAAAAGGGCTGAACCCTGTGGTTTGTTAGTGGAGTTTTTGTTTGGTTGTTTCTGTTGTGATTTCCAGAGGAGGATTTTTCTGGTTTTACTTCAGCATCATGAAGCCTTATCTTTGTGTGGCTGGAAGGTCTCTACGGATGAGTGAAGAAATAGTAGGATTATGACCTTACTAGATCCAAAGATAAAAGATAAGCAATCAGGAGAGGAGGGATTATTTCTTAAATTGCTAAAAATTCGCTGTTGCTTGTTATCATCTATTTAATTCAAATATCAGAAAGACACCTGGGGTAGGAATCGAGCTCCTCAGAAGATTCAGGTATCTCATCACTGTGAGAAAACCTCACACCTACTTTCCACTCCGTTTAAAAAGCAAAGCAGAAAGGGAAAGTGTCTTGATAGTTCTCCAATAGCAAACCTGTTTTTTTCAACTAAATTTTGACACAAGAGGAGTGGGTGTAAAATATATTTGTTTCCCTTCAAACCAACTAAATAAATGTCACTTCCTACCACACAAATTGTCACTTAAGCCAGCCTTTGTGAGCTGCAGTTTCTACCCATCTCTTGTTTTTGCTTCCTGAAACACCATTTAAAATATTTGCAGCATCACCCCAAATACAGCTGATGATTTTTGGAAGCAGCACTTCAAATGAGGTTGTCTGTGAAGAATTTGCCTGGCACTAAACATCTGCTGTCAGTGCTGTTATCAGCAGAGTGCCACAAACCCTTCCCCACCTGTGGGATGCTAAGAGGTTTACTGCAGTTCAGATGAAAGATGTCTAGTCCATAAGCCTATACTGTTTCTCCCAATTTTCTTTCCCCAACCCAAACACCTGTGAAAGAATGTGGTGTTTATGAAGTTGGAGTCTGATAGCACTATTTGGAGCCAAACATAACATACAATCCTCCCTAAGGATGCACTGGGGTTCTAGTTATGAAGATTTGCTAATTCAGTCCCTCCTCCAACTCTTGTCCCTGCCAAATCTGCCATGCCTCTAAATCCTGAGCACCAAAAACCCTGTGAGCCCTTCTCCTGAGCCAGATGTACTTACTGTCTTCCAGTGTACCATAAATTTCATTTCAAATCAAGCCCCTTAAAATTTCAGTCCTAAATTCAAATCCTTACTGGTAGAGTGAACCTTGTTAGAGCATGAAGCCTCACCCAGTGCAGGGAACAGCGTACCCATTCTCTAGCAGAAGGGCTGATACAAAAATCAACTCATTTGAATTCAGCTCAGAAAAATTTTCCACTTTATGTCATGCTTCCTGCCAGCAGAATGCAAAGCCTTTTTAATCAGACTAAACATTCTCCAAATCCCTGGGCAGTGGGTAATAATGCCTACTTCTATAGTGTACTTCAAAGCCTCTCTTCAAAGCCTTCACTACCTGCACAACACCAAAATGACCTTTATTTCACAGAGAGATAAAGCCACGCTGGGCAGCAGTGCCAGCCAGGAGAGGATGGAGCGATGGCACGGGGTGCTCTGCACATGGATTCATATCAGCTTCAGTCAGTGGCAAAGTGGGAAGGGGCTGTAGGTCACAGAACAGTGAAATCATTCAGACAGCGTTTCCACAGGCGAGTGGGCTTTAGCTAATGCCAGGCAGGGTGGTGTGAACCGACAGGCAAACGTCATTCCTCTGCTCCCACGTACTCCAAATCCTTTAGCACTGGGTGCTGTGGAGCAGTCTGGCACCAGGTTCTCTGGTCCCAGTTCCCTGGCTGCACTGTTCCATCCTACCTCTCCTCCAGAATGTCCTTCCCTGGCTGCTGGCATAGTGTCCTGAAGGGAGGGATGCCACAGCATGGCTGGGACACTTGCACAGAAGAGCTGCTCTAACTGGCTAAATTTGCCCAGTTTCCCCAGGGCTTACAGATCAAGGATTCACTTGCAGTTGAGAGTGTCCCTAGGAGTCCTCTCCCTGTCCTAGCCCCCTTCTCATCCAACCAAGAGGTGCTGGGAGATGGGTTAAGGGAACTCAAGACTGCCTGCATACCATGGCAGGTACCAAGGCCTAAACCTTGTTTGGAATTTCCAGAATCCCTCTTTAAATCCAACCCCAAACACCTAAAGCAAAGGAAAGGCAGTAGACTTTTTCACTTCTAAATTTTCATCTGCCAGCAGAGGAGAAAGCGTAGATTTCAGGGAAATAAGAGAGAGTTAGTTACGCTTCCCTGAATAATCCACTCTTGTCAACAGAGGTGGCTGATAGAGGCTCTGCCTGGGCATTTGGATGGAAATTAATGCATGGAGGAGACAAAGCCATGTGCAGTTTGCAGACATGACACCAGCTCGGTGAACGGAAATGATACATCGAGTTTTATTAGAGAAGATTCTTGGTAGACATGTTTATTAAATGACCTGCCTGCCAGAAATGCTGAAGGACCCTTTGTTGTTTTCCTTCTGGCTCGCTGTATCACATTTCTAGGGCTTCACATGGAGCATCTCCCCACACACTGCACTTTTTAGGTTTTTCACCCCATGGTGTGAGCCTAATGAGCATCACCTTTAAAGTCTATAGGCATCTTCAGAGATGAAACTTTCAGCCTGCTCAGGTCTCAGATTCACTGCACTGGGGAATTTTCGCCCCAAGTTTCTAGTCTATCCAGATTCCTTTGCATTATCTTTCAGCTTACCCTGGTGTTTGTGATCCCTTTCAACTTTATGTCACTGTGTGAATGCCTGTCATCCTTTTGTTTAATCCTTCCTCAGAGTCATCAATGAAAATGTCAGTAAAGACCAAGATCTCTGTGATCCTCTAATAAACATAATTCTGTAAGAGAATCACTCCCTGTTTAGTATTCCTCTTTGTCTGCAGCCACTCAGCTGAGATTTGGTCCATGGATTATTGCATTCAGATCATCCAAAGAGCTAAATTTTGTGATATGTTATCAAGTGCTTTACCAAATCCAAAAAGGCTCACAGATTTTTAAGATCAGAAAGAAGTATGAGAACATCAAATCTGCTCCTTTCAATCCTCAGGTGAGCTTGCTAAGGTCATTTAAGAGATGCACTAAAGCATCTCTTCTAGAATGGCCAGAGTTGGAGACCCCTTGAGATGAAAAATCAAACACTTTGCTTCATTAATCACGCATATTTCTTTTTTTATTTTGTTTTAAAATACTTATTGTTAAATTTAATCAGGCTTTGCTTTCTAGACATTGGGTTTGTGTCTTTTTTTCTCAGATTAAAGATTGCCTGGTATCCTGTTGTTTCTCGCTGTGCTTATTGATGTTTCATGCAGTGATCTTTGGGGTTTTTTTCTTTTTTTTTTTACTAACACTGCTCTTGATTCTACAAACTCTTCTTTTCACATGTGCCTGTGTGTAGAATTCAGTCTCTGTGATGAGGAGGCCCTTCTTTCATGGGGCAATTTGCAGACTTTGAAGTAGAGCTTCTAATTCTCCCCATAAACAAATACCTGTCAGCTCTGGCAAGGCTCCCTGTCCTGCACATCTTGCTGTTGCCTGTGGGTTCCCTGATGTACTTTAATTTTCATGTCTCCATACATAACTCATTTTCAATCATTTCAAAGCTTAGGTAAGTTTCAAGACTATCTTTAAACAATGGTCCAGATTCTCAACTCTTTCAAATGTGGGCAAATGCAGAGCAACTGCTTTGAAGTCAGCTTTGGAAAACAGGTATAAATGTCAGGGGAGACAGCCACAATCTCTTTTGATATCTCTGGAGCAGGTCATGCAGAAATAGAATCCCAAACAATATCTGTGACCAGCTGTTCTGTTCATCCTGTGCCTCCAGTTAGTCTCCACATACATCAGATCCCATCTCCCAGCTGACAAGAAAACCAACTAATCCAAAAAATGGAATTACCTAATTTTCTTCCCCATTATCTGAGGCTCATAATAGAAATGTGAAACGACCTGCTCTATTTCAGCAGCAAAAGCAAAGATGCCAGTTGACTCTCAGCTCTCAATTCTCACTACATCATATTTCCATTTGCAAAGGTCAGGGTCAAGCCTGGTGGGGATTTTTGTTCAGGGAAAGCTCCCTTCAGATTAAATGGGATTCTTTCAGAGTTAAAGAGGGAAGGGGAAAAAAGAAAGAAAGAGCTGCAGGATTTATTTAATGGAAAAATCCTGCTTCTCAGGTGGGGGCAGTTCTGCTGACAACACCAGTTGAAGACTGGGAGCATCCTGTGCCTGTGCTCCACTGTCTCATCCCATAAATTGTGGCCAGAATGACCTAGGCTTCACTCTGTCCCTTCTTTTCCTCCAACTAGGGCTGTGCCATGCCTTTCTCCATGGGAAGGACAGTGACTCACCCACCATGATGTGGATTCGGGGGTTCCCCAGAGCCATCAGTGGAGTAGAGGGGGGCAGTTCCATCCTCACGCTCGTACCTGTGACCAATAGTCATCTCACAGGCAATGAATCAAGAGGAGGGAGAGATATTTAAACATTTCCTTTACTTGCTCAACCTCTGAGCACAAATATACAGGTGTCTAGGTCTGGGCTTCCTCCTGTGAGCTGTAAATAAGGACCTGTAAGCTGTCTTAAGCTTGCAAATCTCCCTGTCAGCCTGAGAAATCAACTGATGTCGTCAGCCCGACCCAGCAGAACACATTTCATAACACTCATTCCTCAGGGCTGAGAGCAAAACTGGCGCTGCCTGCGGAGCTGGGGCAGAGCACAGGGAACAGGGAGAGCACGGACCCATGCAGAGCCACTGTCACCACCAAGGCCACCAGCAGAACTGGGCTGCTTCCTCTCCAGGCCTGGAGCACTGGATGAACGCGGCCGGATGCCGTGCAGAGCCAGTGGCATGTTCGGGTTCCTGGCATCGAGGTTGCCAAGGAAGCAAAGTCGCAGGATCTCCTCCATGACATCTGCATTGTCGCGTAAGGCATCAAATATGTCAAGGACATTCCTCCCCTGGGCCATCATCTAGATTGGTGGCATGTTTGACTTGCATGGTACTGAAGGTGAGAAGCTCTGTGCTGTGAGCTCAGTGCCACAGCAGTAGGAAATTATTTTGCTCTTGGGTTTGAGTTTCATGCTGTCAGAAAGGCCCACACTTTATGTCTGAGCACCAGACCTCTACATCCTCATTCGCGTGCCTAAAGGAGTGTCAGCCCCAGCCTGTAAATTCAGGCCAGGTGGTTTGGCAGGGCCCTGTAGCAGCTTTTCATAACATGTTGTTCTCAGAAGAGCTTCCTCAGCTGCACGGCTCCAGGGAGGTGATGGAGGGCACAGGACCTGCCTGCAGCATGGTGCCAACAGTGCTAAAGACATCATTTCCTGGCCATCCTTCCTTCCTTCCTTCCCTGGCCGCCCGTCCACAGCAGAGGCTGCAGCAGGACTGTGGAGGCACAGGTTTATCCAGGGACTGTGAAGCCAGAGGGATGAAAGGGAGCAGCTCCCGCAGTTCCCGAGAAGTGAGGAAGGGGACAATGAGTCGGGGGGAGCACTGATCCACATCATGGTGAAGCTGCTGTGCAGCACATCAGGGGCTTTTTGGAGAGAGAGGCCAAGCCCTGGCTGGCAGAGTCATATCCAGACCGTAGTGGTGATGAATGGGATGTGATTCGTGCAGCAAATGTGCTCCTGTGATGGAAATCACTTTGCTGGAGGATTGATGATGCTCGGCATGGGTCAGTTCATCTCTCCCAGCTCCCTCTCCTAGATCCTGCCAGACACAGAGACCACAGCTCACCCTCCACCAGCCCCGAGCATCGCTCACATTGTAGGAGTGACTCAAGGCATCTGCAGGGGATTGGCTTTTTGGATGGAAGATTTTCCAGATCCATTTGTTGGGAGCTTGGGCAGCGCAGCTGAAAACAGCTTTGCAGCCCCAACTGGAAGCTGCCCAGGGCTGCAGGGAGGCTGCAGGGACTATGACATGGGCTATGCAGTCGGGGGGAGATAAGCAGATTTTAAGGGATCAAAGTGGTCTAAAAGATGGTGTTTCTCCCTTTGGCCTGCAAATAAGAGTGGAAGTTGAAATAGGGCAATTCCTTGCTGGGAAACAGTTGGAGGAATGAAAGCTGGAGAATTCTGTGCTACCAGGTGAAAAGGTGTTTGGGATCCCAGGGATCAGAAGTTCCTTTTGAGCTCCTACTTCATCCTGCATCAGGACTGCACTCAAGAAACGATATGAGAATGGTGATATCACCTGGGAACGGGACTCCAGTTCCCAGTGAATAAGTGGTTAAATCTAAGCAATTCTGTAACTTTGTTTTTCCAAGTTCAGGACCATCCTGCAGAACCTCTGGGGATAACAGAAGGAATTTTTCCTGCTCGTTGGAAGCACCATTGCCGTGTGATACAGGCCAGCTGGAGAGAACCGCGGAGCCGCATGTGGTGGGAGAACAATGCCAGCCTGCCTCCGGGATTGAGGCTGCTGCAGCTTTCTCTCCTGCTGTATTTCAAGAGGGTTTTAGTAACTCTTGGGACCTCTTAAAACAGATTGTCTGATTCTTGGCAGTATATTTTGAGCGCCCAATTTGTTTCATGGCACAGAAGCATTTGTGGACCATGATGTTTCTATGTCAACATGTGCTTGAGGTTTTTTTTTTCAGCAGAAGTGGCAGGTGTTAGACTCCAGATCAGAGCTCTCTCCACATCATTATTTTTAGAAAAGGATTTTTTTTTAATAAGACATGTTGATATGTTTTCTCTATGTGGGATTAAAAGCACTTCAGGCTCATGCACGGAATTTTGCTTTATAAATCTGCGGGAGTGCAGATTTCCTCCACTCTTGTCCACTCTTGTTATATTGCCTTTGTGAAATGGGAATAATAAACCTTCTCTGCCTCCTGAAGGGGCAGAGAATTAACTCTTTGAAGTTTGTAAGACCATATAAATGCTTTCCTTTTATTAAACTTACTACTGCTCGAGGCTTTTAAACAGCTGCCACATTTCACTTCAGAGGAGGTTGCCTTGAACTGGTAGGTGAAGTGAACACAGTATATCAGGGTGTTATGCTGAAAAAAAGCTTTGGGATCTGTTAGATTGAAAGGCCCTATATAAATATGACTTATGTGTAGAAATAGATTTTATAACCCTATCACTCTCCTCTGGTGTACCTCTTAATCTAAGGGTTTCACTATCTTTTATGAAGACTTAACAAGACCTATATTAAGGTTCAAGCCTCTTCAGAGCACATATTTTACACGGAGTCAATGCAGAGGGGACAGATCCATTTTTTTGCCCAGCTTACACAGCAGGTCAGCGACGGACCCGCCTGGCCTGCTCTGGTAATTAGTAATTCATAATGACCTGCTGCACAGAAAACACTGAGAGAAATACAGGAGCTTTAGGAAAAGATGGCCTCTAACACTGCCATGTTTTGAAAGATTCACTGCCTTTTCCTCTCCTTTCAGCTTTTCTAGGAATAGCTGAAGACTGATGGTCTCGTTTAACAGATGTAGGCTCCTGTTAAGTGGTTTTGGGTTACAGGCTCAAGGGCCAGTCCCCAAGCCTGGTGTCTCTGTGTTTGATCTGCATACACCCATTCCCATACTGTTTGGAATGCTGGGACAAAATAATAAGTAAAAGTTTGTGATCGTCCCAATTAATGCTATTCTGGAGACACAATGGGGAAACCGAGGCAATTCCAGACCATTCTGTATTGAGAGTGCCAGAGTTTGGATTGACAGAAGATGCAGGAGAACAGCATATAGGCACTTATTGAAGAAAGATGCATGAGGATTTTGCTGCTCTTATTTATTTTATTGTATGCATTTCTTGCTTTGTGTCTTCAAAGTACTCAACAAGCAATAGCTAATTAATCTTTCTGGTGTGGCCCGTAAAATTGGTAAATATTATTCTTGCTCTGGAGCCAGAGAAGTGAAAACAAGAAGACACAGTGGCTCCACTGATCTCACCCAGAAAATTGGTGTCAAGGCCAGAAGTGAAGGCTCCTGACTGTTGATGGCCATCATCGTCTGTGCTGCCACAGGTGTGCCTGAGTGTGGCACCTTTTCTAGAGGAATTAACAGCACAGGCCTCATTTGTCAGCATCGAGATGTGCCGAGGTGCAGCACGAGTTCTGCTTTCCAGCCCTGTCAGCCACACACGCCTCACCAGGCACGGGGTTGCTAGAAGGGACAAAGCAGAACATGGTCCCACTGTGCACTAGATGCTCAGCTCCCTGTGCTCAGTCACATTTACAGGGGCCATGTGAGTTAGAAATTAAATACTCCGAGACAGCCTCTTCTTTTACAGCCACTTTATTTACAGCTGCCAAATAAAGTGAATTTGGAAAAGGCATCTGAATTTAGGATGTTTCTTTCCACCAAACCACTGAAATTCCCAGGCAGGTGAACTGTGGACCATGACGGTACCCTGGATGTGAAACATAAACCAGTTTCCTCTACCTGTTCTCAGTTTGAGCTGAAGTTTCCCTATCAAAAATAAGCAGCCAGCACTATGGATGGAAGTAATTTGCCTTTTTTGGGTAACCTAAGTCTTAATAAAAAAAAAAAAAAAGGCACGGAGTAAGAGCTTCACACCATTTCTCCCAGTTTGATGATCAAAGGTGCTTTTTGTTCTTTCTGCTGCCCCTGTTGTTTTACACGGAGAAGACTCAGTAAACAGGGAGCGCGGCTGCCCAGGCAGCGGCAGAGAAGAGGATTAAACTCCAGGAGTGAGGCACAGACGGTACCTGGAGGTGACACGTTTTGTACTGAACATTTCATTAGCTCCCACAAGGCTGACGCCTGTTCATTAGCCACAGACATCCCAGCCCAATTGCCCATGCAGCTCTGCGAGGGATCCCATCGCTTTATCCCAACGGTGCCGCATACAAAGCAGGAAGGCTCCAGATTTCAAGCCAGCTCCTCAGTAGGAAATGTAATTAGGGACCCTGGTCCATCAATATTTCACCACATCTGCTCCTGATCTGGCTGTGGGATGTTTCTCTGTAGCTCATGTGGTGCTTAAACTTATCTCCTTGACAACTCTTTAGTTTAAACAAAGATTATTTTGGAACAGGAGCTGTCAAAAAACCCAGCAGCTCCAGGAAGTTTTCTCGTTAAAATATGTTGGCTCGGCAGCACCATCTTCTGTCCTGCCCTTCAAACAGCCTGGGATGTCACATTGCGAACGGGAGCGTGTGCCTTGGCTAGCTCGGGGCGAAGGAACAGTTTGAATAAGACTGCGTTAATGTTTTCCGTGCTGGGAGTCGAAGCCGTAAAGCAGCGATAGCACAGCAGATGGGGAGCCCGAGTCCCAGCTCTACGGGGACCGGCGAGCCCTGGAATCCACCGGCAAATTGCTCCCAGTCAAGTGCTTTCCCGGGTGAGGCACCTTGGCTCTGGTGATTGTACTCCTGCCCAGAGGATTTATCGAGGGCTGTGACCCCCTCGCTGCTGCCGTGGCTTGGAGGGAGCAGGAGCTCCGTGCTGCTCGGCACAATCCGTCTCGCACGCTCGCTGAGCCACGCTTGCCCTGCATCTCTGCTGCTGGCTTTTCTCACCTTTGAGGTCATGACATTCTTTCTTGCCAGAGAAGTTGCTTGATGGCTGGTCTTTGCTGGTGCTGCGTGAATGCCAGGTCCCACTCGGCAAAGCCCAGGGAGATCCAGGGACAGGAGAGGAGGAAGGACACAAAGGAGCCAGGGCGGACGGTGAAAAATCAACAACGGTGAAAAATCAGGAATTACAGAGAGAGCTGCTCCTTGTCCCACTCCTCCACAGCACATTGGGATTCAGGCAGAGATTGTGGCGTGAAGGTTAAATTAGGAGGGCAGCTACAGTCATTTCTCATATGTTCCAGTTGGCTGCTGTCTCCTCTCAGCATCCTGCACACATCCTCTGGGCTGGCAGCTCACTTTACCTCCAAAAGCAGCTCTGCTTCTTCATCCCCACTCAGGCAACACCCATGTATATCACTATAGTGTGTGTAGGAGAAAGTCTGTATTTACCTTTTACTTTAGAGTATTGTTGCAAGCCCTAAGTAATTAATATCTGAGCAGCTCAGATCCTTGTGTGACAATCATCACACAAGAGAAAAGTATTCTTATGAAAAATACAACAAAGCCCTTAAATCTAAACCACAGCAGCTCCCTTGTAAGAGACACTCTGTGGCAGGATTCTGCAGCACAGCAATCAGTCTCGCTTTAATATACAGATATGAGGAATGTAAGAAATATTTGGAGAGCAGCCACAGCTTTCACAGCAGCTGCTGCTATGTTTTCGTCAGGATTAAGTTCATTTCAATTATAGAAAGGCTTGTGATCACCTGCTAGGAGGGTTTCAGCCGTTCAGGAGGCCGAGGGTGTGTATACAGCTATATTTAAATGGCAAATGCACAGCACACTTTGGTACCATCCCATTTGCAGAGCACTCTGCACACATTCCCTAATTAAGTGTTTAAGTATAGATTCTTTCTTCCTTTATAGTGTGATATGAGTGGATTTTTTTAAGGAGGCAATTTAAAGGAAGTGAGGAGAGGGACAAAAATGCACATCATGCTGTGCATCGCTTTGTGCTGCTGCATTGCTCAGGCTATGCCAGGAGAGGGCTAAACACCATCCTTTTTGGTGCTGCTGCAAGCCTTCGCTTCTTACAAGGCAGCCATGGAATGTTCTGTCCCAGCGCAAGCACACAGAGACCCATAGCAAACACTCAAAACGACAATTTTATTTTGCACAGACATTGATGGACAAGATGCTGAGAAACCCATGTGGAAGCCTGGAGGGAGAAGAGGGGACTGGAAGCTGGGACAGAAAATGGATACCCAGGAAGTGGTCTCTGGTGGGAGGATATGCAGTTTCACTTGGCCCTTCTGCCTACCACTGACCACAAAGGCTCCTCCGCGATGTAACTGGGCCCAAGCAGCCAGAGCTGCACTCATGGGTGCAGTGTGAAAGGGAAGAGGCTTACAGGGATTGTTCCAGGTTTAAGTGTGTGTTTTACACAGTACTTCCAGCCTGTGCCATTTCCTTCCTCGCTCCAAACCAGGTACAGCCGCAGACCTCTGCAGGTCCTGAAGTTTAATCATATTAAGACTTTGTCCTTCTGCGCCCTTATGTGTAAGAGGTTTGCAGAATTAACAGCAGATGGCCCCACAAGAAATTCCGGTATCCCTGTGTGACTGCAGGAGATGGCAGGCAGGGAGAGGGGCACCCATTCACCTCCCACTCCCCATCGGGTGGCTGTAAGGGATGTCACCTTGCAGAGCTGGGCAGCAAGGTCACCACTGATGCTCCCCCTTCCTACCGTGTCTGTCTTGTCATCATCAGACCCCACAATCACTGTGAAGGTGGCAAAAAAGGGACAGGAACAAAGAGGCCAAAGGGCTTGACTGCTCAGGCAGAAGGGAAACCTTTCAGGGTGACAACAGCTGTGGGAAGTGACTTCTGGTGAGGAGGTCTGGCACCTCATGTTCTCATAGCGCTGCTAGCAGGCAAGCCACAGCTCCCATTTGACCTGGGGAGCAATGTGGCTTGATTGTCCTTTCAAAAAATAAATTAGGAAATGGCTAATGCCAATTTTTAACAAGTGTCAGAACATCAGGAGCTTCCTAGCACTTTCCAAAGTGATGCCAGAAGGTTGCTCTCAAAGGAATTAATTTTGTCTAATTAAGTATCTTCACAGAGCTCTCCAAGTATCAAACCACAACATCAACACACAGCACTTTGCAGACTAATCGGAGTCACACTGGAATTGGCATCGTGTGCTGAAGTGTCAACAGATGGAGCGGGTGGTCACGATGGAGGAGGAGTGGGACAACAAACCTCCCTTTCCACTTCTGCCCCAAATGACACACTTCATCCCCTGTCTCAGCTCACCCATCTGTTAAATCCATGGACAACACTTCCTACAGCACAGATTTACCCAGAGGGCATGCTAGCTATGGTCACGGAGCAGTGCAGCAGAGGCCTTGAGGGAGCTGAGAGCTTGGAATTTTTTGGATGAGGTTCAGATGAGTGAGGGTAGAAGCCCTGGTGGGATCCAGGGGATTGCATCTCACTCTGCACTACAGCAAGGGGACCCTCATTGTTTGCACACTCCGAGCATTCAGGCCTGCCCGAGGACTCCCAAATCTCCCTGTTTTGTTGTACATTGCAGCAGAGACAGCCTGGAGGGTTGAGCTGCATCCTGGAGGCAGAGGGCTGCTGCCAGCCCTGCCCTGGAGCATCTTCTTCTTAGATTGCTGATTCACACCAAAAATCAACCAATTTTCCTTCCAGCCTGATTCAGTTAGTGTCACTGGCTCCTTTTTTCCTAAAGTCCCTAGGAAGTGAAAACCTTGTGTTACAGTCAGCTCTATTGCTACCAAGTTGCTGTTCTGAACTCCTCCTCTTTACCCAGGAGGATTTACACCTGTAGCCATGTTTTGGCAAGCTAGAGAGGTTTCTGACACTTGGAAAAGAGAGATTTTTAAAATGTTCCATACGTCAACACCTTCCTTTTCATAAAACCAGGACTATTCATTACAAATCAGGTCAAATGAAAAGAAAAAAAAAGTGGGAAATAGCAAAGTCCTCAGAGGAGTATAAATAGCCAGTTGAAATTGCTGGTGCAGCCTGGTATAACACAGCCATTCCATGCAGGCTCCATTATTTCTCCAGCTGCTCTGAAATCCTCCTCACTTTGCTACCTATTATGAGCATTTACCCTATTTATAGGAGACATTTGTACACAGTGCAAACTCCGGATGAGATTGGACGTGGATGCTCCTGGAAAATCCTCCCTGCGTCAGCTGCAGTTCGCAGTGCAAACCGGGTGCCTCAGCACTGCACGGGGTCACCTGCCTGCAGACAGGAACATCTCACCTGCTTACAACTGTCAGATTACTGATCCCTTGCAGCAGACAGTATGATTATTCCAGTGTATTTTGGCTTTTTTAGTGACGTGACAGGCTCTCAGATGAATTGTTTGCATGCTGGATGATTTCTGTTGACAGGGAAAAATCTTGCTGCAGTGGGAAAAAAAAAAAATTAAAAAGGACCTTTTCTCTTGCAAATAATACAGGAAGTGAACAAAATTATCAATGCTGAGTATCTGTGTTCATTTAAAAGTTTTTATTTATGGCATCTCACATTGCCACGGGCCTGATCTCTGTAAATGCTGAGTAATGGAACATCTCCCATGGGTGGACAGGGGCTAAAGAGGATTTTCAGCAGGAGAGGGAGCTCTCTCTGCACCGACTGCTGGGGAACCAACGCTTGCTCCAGGCATTAAAAATGCCAGGGAAAAGCTGTGCTCACCATTTTGTCCTCATGTGTTCTCTCATATGTTTGCAGGAATTTCACAGGCTGTTTAATTGCAGTGATTTGGGGTTATATATCTAGTGACGCTCTATAAATCTAATAGTAAAACGAGCTTCCATGTGGGGTGTGCGCTCATTTGGTCCAAGAAGAAATAACACACCCACTTAAACGCAACAGCTTTTGGAGGAGTTTGGCCTTGGACAGGGAGAGCACACTTGTCACATCCCTTAGGGATCTGCAGGTGGGAAAACTTCCCTTATTTCAAGAAGTTTTCAGAACGCTAAAAGCTGTGCAAGACACAGCCACACTGATACTGAATTTCACATTAAAAATAAAATTGGATCAGATGAAAATATTGTTGCTCTTTTGATCTAAATACGGGTTTTTTTGGGAAGGGAAGGGAAGGGAAGGGAAGGGAAGGGAAGG
>VZTE01001668.1:1851977-1865688 GCA_013397775.1 Eulacestoma nigropectus
CTCTCCCGGGTGCCCCGGCCCGGTCCCGCAGGGAGCAGGGATGTTCCGTTCCCTTCTCTCCCGGGTGCCCCGGCCCGCTCCCGCCGCGCGGGGGCAGCAGCAGCCGGTTTCCAGCGGGACGGGAGAGGCGCCGCATCCCGGGAATGCCGCGGCTCCGGCGGAGCTGCCCCTGCTCTGAGTCCCAGAACCACGGATGGCTTGGGTTGGAAGGAACCTTTCGTGGGCTGCGACACCTTCCACTACACCAGGTTGCTCAGCACCTCATCCAACCTGGCCTTTAATGTTTCCAGGGATGGGGCATCCACCACCTCTCTGGGCAACCTGTGCCAGTTTCTCCACCCTCGTTATAAAAAACCCTTCCTTATAGCTAATCTAAATCGACCTTCCTGCATTTTAAAACCATTCCCCCTTGTCCTATCCCGACAGGCCCTGCTAAAAGGTTGGCCCCCATCTTTCTTGTGAGCCCCTTTAGGTCTTGGAAGGGGCTCTAAGGCCTCCCTGAAGCCTCCTCCAGGCTGAACACCCCGGGTTCGCTCTCCCTGTCTCCAGAGCAGAGGTACTTCAGCCCTGTGAGCATGTCCATGGCCTCCTCTGGACTCGCCCCGACAGCTCCATGTCTTTCCTGTGCTGGGGACCCCAGAGCCGGAGGCAGCTCTGCAGGTGGGGTTTCACCAGAGAGGAAGAGAGGGACAGAATCCCCTCCCTCCCCTGCTGCCCACACTCCTCTGGATGCAGCCAGGATATGTTTGTCTTTGTGGGCTGCCAGCAGCCATGGCCGGGTCATGTCCAGCCTTTCATGTCCAGTCTCACACCCGCCAGCACCCCGAAGCCCTTCTCGGCAGAGCTGCTCTCCACACACTACAGAGAGGTGCCTTTTTATCACTCCCCCTCCATGTGCTCCATGAGGGCCCTTGGCTGTGCTTTGCTGGGAATGGGTGTGAGTGTGGGTGGGATTCAGCTCCAGTCGCTGATAAGGGCAGTGCCCTGCACAACTGGCAGGGTGTTAAGGTGGATAAGGGTTTCATTTAGGGGTGTTAGAGTGGGTTAGGGTTTGATTTAGGGGTGTTAAAGTAGATTAGGGTCTGGTACAGCAGGCCCTAGATTCAAGGACTCTGCGCTGCTCCTGCTGGGCGGTAAAATAGGGCTCTCCTACCTCTGTCCTCCGGGATCCCCAAGTGGATCTGTGGCAGCTTAGTTGTATTTCCTCTCATATTTTTTGCTTAATTTCATCCTGAATATTTAATTTGAATATCTGTTGTAGTTCAATTCTCCTGGCTGTTAACACACTGAATAAGGCAGATTTTAGCAGCCCTTTCATTATTTTATTTTTCTTGGTTTTTGTTAGTTTTTTTTTTCCTTGACAATAGGAAAGTCTCATTTCCAATTCGTTGCTGTGGACAAAGCAGTACATGGCAAAGATGTATTTCCTTTTCACACTCTGTGTTGGTTTTGGCTGGGTTTCAGGTCTGACCTCTCCCTATACACCAGATGTTTGTGCCCTGTTGTGGTTGGTGCTGAACAGAAAACATTGCCAGACAAGCAGATCTTCTTTTTTCTGCTTTATAAGGAGAAAATCCTTGAAGAAAATCCTTATCTTTGGCTCAGAACAGGAGGGATTTAAGTCTACCGGTATCAATTTGCTTAAGAAAGCACAACATTTTTCATTTTCTGTTCTTTCTTCTCTGTTGGGATATTCTCAAACACTAGGAAATTGCACAATCCGAATGACTGCTTAACTCAAAATTGCAACAACCTGCAATTGCAACAGCCTTTGGAGTGAGCTCATGCCTGACTGCTGAAACAGAATATTTATTCACTGATAGAATATTTATGTGTTTAAAGAAGAAAGCCTACAATACATACCTTAAAGCCATGACTTATGTTTCAATCTCATAAACAGATGGGGAAAAACGTAGGGTTTGTTTTGTTTCATATACACCTCTCATCTTTGGGCACAAAGTTTGTGGCAGAGAAATGTCATTTCAGGACTGATTTAATCTCTCTGTATTTCATAGTTACTTCCACAAGACACTCAGGGGACCTCAGCATTTCACAGTGACAACAGGACTGAGTTGTGGACCTGCCTGTGCAAATCTCCCCAGCCAGCAGCAGATAAAGGTTTAGGGGCTGGAGCAGTCCCAGATCCAGCTAGAAGAAAGAAATGGGACCAGTGGGCCACACATGAATCAGTTCTTTAATGGAAGCTCTAACAGAAGGGGGAGCAACTGCGATGAAAACTGATGCAACTCTCCCAGGGGGTCAGTGGTCTCATTAGGTACATATTTAACAGGAATAAATTCCAGTGCTGAGCCAAACCACAGCATCAGAGGTGAAATCAAAGTTCCCAGGGAAACCCAGTGTCCTCTGAGCACTACTTAAGTCTCTCACCCACCTTTGGTATTGACATTCATTTGTCCATGAAAGAGTTTTTGTTTACTTGGGATAATGTGTCATTCTTTCTGGGGAGCTGGAATTTTAGCCAGGTGCAAGTCATAGCAGAGCTTTGCCAAATGCCCCATGCACTGCACCGGGTGGCACAGGGAAAACTGCAGTTCCTGGGTAGAAAAGGAGAAGCTGTGGTGCTGGCATTCACCAGCACAGCCATGCTGACAGCAGGGCAAGACTGGGGTACTGATGTTTGACCCAGCCTGCTGGGGGCTTGAGATGGAGCACAGCAGCCAAAATACCAGTTTCCTCTTTCAAGTGTTCTCAGGGGTGCTAGTTTGGCATCATGTGTGTCCTGCAGTGGAATGTGCCCCCGTTAGCATATTCCTCCACAATTAATCAGACAACTGGCACATGACTTTCCATGAGCAGGAAGTAAAGCCTCATTTCCTGTAAATCTGAGTCCTGCATTACTAGACTCCACGGCAGAGAAAAATCCTTGCCACAGCAAGCAGAGTGTGTGATATGATGACAAGCACACTAATGAGCAGGCTGAAAGGCAGCTGCCTCCGAGAGGGATGGCAGATGGCCACACTCACAGGCTTCCCACCCCGACTGTCTGGAGGTCAAGTGGGAGAAGGAGTTTTCAGGAGACACACAGAAACTTCTCTTCAGTTCTATAACACGTCTTTCAAGGGTGGTTGGATGTGGCATTGGAGCTTAAAGTGTTGTAGGAGGCACTGCCAGAACGTGCAGCACGGCATTCCCTTCCCAGGAAAGCAGGATGGCAAGGCTGGGCTGGGCTGAGCTGGCTGCTGTCTCGCCTGATTCCACAGAACCTCTACCTTCTGCATCTCCCAAACATCCTCATCAAGTCTGGAGCTGCAGATGTCGTCACACCAGAACAAGCTCCTGTTGGCTGGAGCCTGAGCTCTTTCCAGGCTTTGCCTTTTCTGGGGCAACACAGGAGTACGTGCTAGGCTTAGAAAATGTGTAAATACTGAAACCAGAAGTGGGGTAATGTCTTTGTAAGAGTGAAAGAGTTGGTAGGCTCCCTCTTACAGGTGGTCTTCCTTCAGTTCCTCTAACATTCTCTGGGATGGTCATTCACCCTGGCATTAAGGCAATGCAGAGAGGGCCATGGGCCCTTTCTCTTCCCCTGCTGAGTTTGTGGTGCACACGCTGTGTGCTGTGTGCTGGATTTGGAGAGACAAGCCTCCCCAAGTCCTTGGTGCTGCTGGCTGGAGGCATCTTGCACTCCTCTGTCCCAGTCTCCTATCTCCACTCCGTGCGTGTTGGCTCTTGTGCTGAGGGAACTGATCCAGCTGAAAAGTCGAGAAAAAAGGAAAAAGATGGAGTTTGAGCCTGGATGAATCCATCAGTCTGGCTGATGGCATGACCACTCAATACCAAGTGCCTCCACAAGAGAAGGGGCTGCTTCCTCCTTGAGCAGCAGCTGATCCAGAAGCCAGCTATTGAAAAACATGTTCCATGAGCACTCCTGCTTTCCTCCAGCCCCATCTGCTGTGTCCCAACCCAGCAGTGCCCCTGCTCTGCTGTCGGGTGGTTTCAGCCAGGGCTGAGCTGGCTGGAAGCTCCTGGTGAGATGTCAGCTAAATTAATTCCTGCCCCAGCACCCTGGGTGGCTGTGTGTCACCAAGGGTGGTGAGAAGGACATCCGTCTCTTCCCTTAACACTACAATGGATTTGTGCCCAATTAAAATGACTATTAACTGTAGCCTTCATTAGTAGGACTGACAATGGAAACTTTTAATCAACTGTTCGGCTTGCAGAAGAGGCGGAGGAGGGAAAGGATCACTTCTCCATTTACCACGGATAAATTACGGAAAAAAAACCCAACTGAAAAAAATTCCCCGTGAGTAATTTGAGTGCAATACAGCTGGATTTTAAAATTCATGATTTAGGCGTGGGAGGGAGAAAATATATTTTAAATCCCTGCTTTCTCCACCCAGCCAGATAAGTTTAGCAAGGATCAGGTTAAAGTGGTGACTGTTTTCCTTGTTGGCTCGAGTGTTTCTGCCAGAACTGGATTTTTATGTCCCACTTATAAGGGGGCTGGAGCAGGGGAAAGGTGCTATAATGGAAGTGCTGACACCACTTCAGCACAGGGCAGCCCTGCTAATGGTGCCCACAGAGCTGGAGGAGCTTGCTTGGCAGCCCATACATGGCTAAGCCTGACAGAAAGGCTCTTTGAAAATAACTTACTGCTCCAAAAATAAATGCAAAAAGCCCAATCTTCTACACACTGAATGGGTGGCAAAATTGCTCTCAGCTTTATTGTCCAGGGCTTCCCCAGCCAGCGCTGCGATGGGATGGGGTTAATTTCTTGAGGCGTGGTAGGAATTGTTGGGTGTGATTTAATAACACTCTACATCTAAAATAGGAAGGAGGAAAAACTAGATAAGCTGGAATAGCCCTGGCCTTGCTGAGGGTGGAGGCCAAGTAGAGTGCAAGGGTAAAGGTGTCTTATCTATTCCATGTCCTTCTGTCCCCAAGGAGAGCTGCTGGCCACCAAATGTCCTCCCAGCCCCACAGCCCATCCATCCAGGACTGTCCCAGGCTGCTGTGGTCCGACTCTTGGCTTCCTCACACATTTTTCATGACTGTGATCCCTTTTCCTTGTGTGGAGTGGAAAATCTGTTCCCAGGGAGGAGGAACAAAGGCTGGGTGCTTTAAGCCACCATGCTGTGGGCTTTGGGGAGTTTCTGGTGATGTTTTTGGAGGAGCTGCCTTTCTCTTTTCTCCCGTTGGAATGCACGTTGTGCCACAAACCACAGGGCAGAGCAAACCCACTGCAGGTGTGGGCAGCAACCGCTCTGCTCCACACAGCGCAGACCCGGGAGAGCTGGGCTACAGAAAAGAAGCTGCTGTTTAACACCATGTGAAAGTGCTTCAGCTGGGGACACCATCATTTATCTGATTTTTCAAGAAACCAAGTCCAAAACCGAGTTTAAAGCAGTCAGCTGTTTGCAGTGGGGAGAACTGTGCAAAAATCAGGAAGTTCTCAGGGTTGCTGAAGCAGAAACGCTCGTTCAAACCACAGAATCTAAAGGGAAATTTAAAGGAGCCTGGGCCTTTCCACAAGAAATTGTTATTTTTACATCATGAGTGTTTCAGCAGGGAGGTGACACTTCGCCAGCACTGGGAATGCAAGGGATGCTCAGGAGGTGGAAGAGCAGTGGGGCTATCACAAAAGCTTGGAAAATTAATTCAAAATGTGTATTTCAAGTGAACTTCTGTAGTTTGGAAAAGTGTAGGTGTTACTTGAAAAGCAGGCTGTGAAGAGATGTTTTAAACTCAAACCACATTAAGGTGGAAAGCCCCAACACAGGGTTATGCTCAGCAAGGCCCCGGCACGGTGCAGCACATCGCTCACTGCCTTGCCCTCCCTTTCTGTGGAAAATGTGTTTATTTAGTAGTGGCCAGAGCTGTGTTTACCCATTCCCCCGTGACAGCAGTGTCCACTGTGTGGAAGCCCAGGTTGCATTAGCAAAGCTAACAAAGCCAGGGCATCTTTGCATTCCCTCCCTTGTCTGTGTTGACGGAGATAAAACCCTTTTGCTTTCTTTGTCTCAGAGCAGAGCCTTGGAAATGCAGTAGAAAATTCCCTCGATTCCCTCCAGCCGAGCAGAGGCCGCCACATGGGCAGGCCCATGCCTGACCACCAGTCCTCTACACGACCAGATGTCTTTATGTAACCCCAGCCTCAGACCAAGATTAGCTTTCACCGGAATGCAGGTTTGCAGCTATTCCAGGGAGGCTCTGCAGGAAGCCTTGCGTGCTGCTGGAGGGTTTCATTTCATTTCTCTGTACAGCTTGTAAAAGGCTTCTTGGAAACCAGATCTTTGCATTTTACTTGAGTTCACTTACCTGCCAAAAGCTGTTTCAAGTTACTCTTTCCGAACCATATTAAATTAATCCTTAGGTAAGAAGAAAACAGCAACAAGTACTGTGTATCTTTGCTGAGAACTCACCGCTTCTAATTACGTTTCCCCCTTATAAGGTTTAATATCGAGGACTACAAAATGAGGTCAACCTCTATTAAATACAATGACTTTCCCTGTGGAGCTTGCAATGAAAACAGCTTCACAACAAAGGTTTCTATTTAAGGGAGAGGAAGTTTCTATCACAAAGTAGTCCCCTAACTTGGTGCAGGGGCTTCATTTTCATTGCTGGCTACAATAAAGTGAAAAGATTTGGGTTGAGGCTTTAACCAGTGCTTATCTGAGAAAAAACAGGCGAGTTAACACATGAGGATAGGGAAGAACAAAAGCACTGTGGCTGCAGGAGCTGACCTAGAACCAGTCTGGCATGCAACATCTGTGATCCCTGAGCCACGCCAGGGCCACCAGGAGCTGCATGCAGTGAGCAGAAAGGTAAAAGCAAGAGGAGCAGGTCCGCCTTTCTCTTTTTGCTGCAGGCTGGACATAGTTCCCCACGGGTATCTCAAGGAACAGGGAGTGTGGTCTGCTCCTGCAGGGGACAAAATGAAACTCGTAAGGAATACAGGAGCTACTTTTGAAGACAGGGAAGGGCACCGTTTGGTGCTGTGCCGTCTTGCTGGGCAGCTCCTGTGTGCCCCGGGGGCAGATCCTGCCCTGCCCAAGCAGTAAGTCTGCATATCCCTGATTTTCAGAAGCGCCGTGATTCGAAGTGGCTTTTCGATGCTCCTGTAGCTATTTGCGTGGCTTTTTGGCTTGGTATTAAAAGCTAGGTAAGCACAATGACTGTCTTAATAACCAAATTCTCTTTTACACCAGAAATGGAGGTAAACATGGCCATAATTTTAAAAAATTGCTGTTGTCCTGATAGCAGCTTAACCACTGCCAAAGTTTGCTCTTTCTTTAAAGGTATTTTTTTTTCAATTCCTGCAGCCTTGCAGGCAGGAATGTGCCAGGCAGTTGTTAAAACACTGCGCCTGCCAAGGGCAGGAGGGTTATTTTGGCATCAGCCCGCAGCCCGTACGAACTGGTTGCCATGTTCGAGCCGCGTCGAGAGCAGTTCGCGAACGGCAGCCGCCGGTTGTTCAGCTCTGGATGCTCTGCTCCCCCCTTCCCTCGCAGCTCAGCTCGCTGCTTTACACTCCTGGTCCCCGCAGCCGGCTGCAATAGCATGCAAATGACATTTCATTGTATTAATGCCCCGGCGCGCGGTGACGCACTGCAGCCTCCTCGCAGGAAACACAGGCTGACCCTGGGGCGCGCTGGGAAGTGGGATGCGGATCAACCTTCTCCGCCAGCGGCGGTGCTCGCCCTTTAAGAAAAAGCCTGCAGTAATTTTCCATTACCCTGCACGGTCCTGTCTACGTGGCAAGAATTGTTTGTGGAGGCTGGAGCATCACGGGTGAGGCGCAAGCCCCAATCCGGCTGCCGTTGCCTGGCTACGCGCTCGGCATGCCGGCAGCACGCCGGGCTCCTGGGAAGCACCTTTGTTCCCGAGAAGGGATTTGAGTTGTGTTTTCATGCCGAAAGCCGGGGACAAATGCTGCTTTTCTCGAGCAGCCTGGCAGAACTGGGCTTTCCAAACAGCACGAGCCAGCCAAAATGCTCAGTAGTAAAAATAATAATACGCGTGGAGTCCATCTCTTGTGATGGTTTCTCTTCCTTTGCACAAGGAAATATCTTCTAATGAGCTCGTGATGTTTGTGTGCTGTTGCACTGATCATAACAGTCACTTAAGCAAGGCAGAAATACTGTCAGCGAAATCCTCCCCCGCTCTTGTCCTTTCCATCTAATAAACCAGACGGATCGCTGTTGTTCTGCAACTTGATAAGCAGGTTTTGGTTTTTCTAATGTAAAAAGTCCTGACAGGAGAGTTGTCTGAAATGCCTAAAATATTTCAAATGCCACCAACAGAATCTGCAGCAGCAGGAGGAGCAGGTCTGTGTGCTGTCCCTGCTTGCTGGGGCTTAGCTGTAAGTATGGCAGCAGCGTTAGTGCAACAGGCGTTTGTTTCCATGATGTCCCGAGCACGGCTTCAGCTCCAGGATAGCTTATTTTATCTGTTTGAGGCTTGCTACTTGTCATTAATAAGGGTTCTGTGTTCCTGCTAGCAGCCCATGCTGCCAAAGGTCTCTCCCAGCATCAGCAGCCAAACTACACTGATAATTGTCACACAAACAAGTGTCCCACCCCACAAGCCCCCCCCCCACTTGCATAATGCTGCCACTTCCCTTCTGCAGTAGCTCCAGGAACCCCCAGGAGTTGTTGCCCAGGAGGAATGAATGAACATGTCATTTTGGGGTGACTGGCTACCACTGGAAACCTGAGAATTGAAAAATTTGGTATAAAGTGGAACACACTGAGCATCAGCCTTAATTCTGCTTCATGGAGTATGCAGCCAGACGGGAATTTTGTGCTGGCGTTCTGGCATCCCGCATTGCACAGATGAACAAACCTCACCCAACAGAGCCCTGGCACAGGTACACAGGGGACCACCTACCCAGCCCCACTCCTTGGGGAGCTCCACATGGATCGTGGCTTTGAGGCATCTCTCCTGGGCACAGACACAGCCCGCCCTGTAGCCCTGTCACCCTGACACCTGTGTCTCCTAACCACAACCTCTCTGAGGTTTACAGTTAAGAGATGTTGGTTTCCTGCAGTTTCTCTCGCAAATTAGCAACGTTCTCTGCTTGTTGGGCTCCTTTTTGGTCCTATTTCCTCGCACTCAGTCTTTCCAGCACCTCCTCCTCATCCCTGCTGCTGAGGGCTCTGTTGCTACTACCCAGCAGCTCAGTTGATGCCCCGACCATCTGGGGACCTGCACAGCGTTCCCCACCTCCGGGAGAGCCATGCAGGAAGGGTGGAGCAGGGCATGCTTAGGAGCTTGGCTATGTGCCATCCGTCACCTGGAATATGCTTGTCCTCCATCAGTGAAGTGTGCCTTGTCTGATGGGAATGACTGAGCAGACATTTAGGAGGGTGAGTTTCTGCATCCCTAGGTCAAATTTTCCCATACGGGTAACTTGATGGTTAGAAACATCACCTTATCCACATTACACACTGCTTGGCTCTCTGCTCAGTGAACTTTTGGACTTGTTTTATCTGTCCTTGGATTGGTTTTTGTTTGTTTGCTTGCGGTTTTTAAAGTAAACTACTGCCTCTTAGTATTAAAAAAACGTATCTAAGAAAAGATGGGTTTGGCTCTTGAAAACTAGTAGTTAGCAGGAGCCCTTTTCCTTTTCAGTGTGTTTTCAGAAGTGAAAAGTAGTACTTGGGAACTCTTTATTTTTTCAAGAAGGCGCCTAAACACAGAGGTGTGCAAAAGAGGGTCCCTTTCCAAAATACATCTGCTCTGCGCTGTGTCTTGCATCTAACACACCACCACAGCCTCCTTTGCTTGGGATTTGCTCCGCACAGGAAAACGCGGAGGATCCTAACTGCCCGGAGGAGGGTTTGCCTCCCTTGTTTGCGCTGTTAGGAATGTGGGTGAGTCACTGCCTTGTTTGGGGAATGAAACCTTCCATCCCAACTCCTTTGTTTGCTTTTAGAACTGCAGCGCTGTTGAAGGTAACTCACGCTCCTGTGGCTTCTCTGAGGCTCAGGTTTAACATCTGGTTTCACGTTTTGTGTTCCCTTCTTAAAAGCACAGAGATGGGACTACATCTTTCCGCGTGTGCTCCAAAATCCATAGGATCCTGAAGACCTTAGGAGATCAGAGCAGGCCAACCCCTACTCGGTCTCCAGTGAGCGAGGCTGGTTTCCAGCACAACCAGTGCAGCGGGGTGTGGCTCTTGAACAGAAACGGCCCTAATTAAAAGAGGCAATTTCCAACGACAAAATTAGAACAGTCTTTGAGGTCATTTTGATTCAAGCAGGCAAGAAAAGCAGAGAAAGAAAAAATGTGCTACAAAGACACAAAACCCAGAGCGCAGTTTTCTAACTTTCCTAGCTTTCAGCGATTTAAGCTTAGGGACCTGTGGCCATTTTGTGAATGAATTATCTGATTTCAAAGGATTTTAAATGCCTTAAATGATATTCCTACTTTAGAAACTGAAGTCCTTACTTTATGGAGATGCTTAAAGATGAGTTTCAATTATTACTTTTATGTTTTGCAAATTGGAAAAAAAAATATAAAAGACTCTTCATACATAATTGTGCCATTTTCCTCGACTGCAATTTGACATCTAAACCTGATCTTTTTTTCCATATATAATAGATGGTCTCATTCTTGGGTTGTTTTTTTTTTTTTTTTACACTTTAAGTCTGCCCGTTATTCCCAAAAGCCCAGTATTTATATTTATTCCATCGCAAGCATGTGACTGGTGTGACTGCATAATTACATCAAAATGAAGTTGAGTTCCTTTTGTTGCAAAATTTTCCAGGGCTACAAATACGTTTTGAATGCGTAATAAGCTCCGGGTATTGAGATTACAAGAGAAACTATCTGCAAAATCCTATGGATTAAGGTCATGCATGAGATATTTAATTCTCCCTCCTGTGAGGTTTGATTGCAAGATAGTCTGCTCCCACTGACTTTTTAAAATGAGAAAGCTTGAAAAATTGACCAGATTCTGTCAAATTGGCTTCGCTGCTAGTGGAGCTGGAGGTGTTGAAGAAACAGGGAATTGTGAGGAAAGGAAGAAGCAGAGACCAGGAGGGTCAAAATCCCTGCTGGTTCACAGCTTGGAAGTGAGGGAAAGACACCAAGAAGACTTTTTTTTTTCTGCCACAATTTGATCCACTATAGAATTTGCTGTATCAGAAGGGGCAGCTCTTCCCTCTGTTGCTGTGACTGCAGCAGCGTCTCAAGGCTGCAGTTGGGACCAAGGCTCTGTTGTGCTGGGCCGAAGAATGTGTCCTTGATGGTAAAGGATGCAAAGCGAGGGTGGGAGAAATGCGAGGAGAGCAACTGGGGGAGCACCTCAGTCCTACGGAAATTCAGCCATATCTTTTCCCCCCGCCCCAAGATGTATGTATGATCAGGCAATACACCACAGAGACTTGATGGAAGGTAAAACTGGGTAAAACTCTCTGGGGGACAGCCAGTCCCCGAGACCACTGCTCTCCTCCACATCTGCCAGGAGGTGGATTTGGTGAATTCATTTTTAATAGAGGTGGCCATTCTTCTGCCTTTTTTTTTTTTGTTTCCCTCTCCACAAACTACTGAAAATCATCTAATGGGAATAAATTCCAGTAACTGAGTGTGTCATACAAATGGGGTGTACCCTTATAGAGAACAAACCACCCTAGGTTTAAGTTAAATATGGATCAGCTGCATGGACTCCCTCTCCCAAAAAGGTGTGGATGTAACAATTTCACCCTGTTGCAGACACTATTAGTCACTCATGTCCTTCACGCCGTCCGTAACTAGGGCATCGCTGCTGCCTCACTGCCTGTCCCAAGGGGCCTGGGTGGTGTTTGTGCAAACGCGATTGGGCTGAGGAAGGGGTGGAGAAATGCAGCTCTCAGCCCGGGATATATTTAGTGAATGCAGCTGTGGGAGGCAGCAGGAACAAGAGCGCTCTTGTATTGCCTGTGCTCTGACAGTTCACATGCCTAAATAATCTGCTAGTTTCTTACCCATATGTTTCCTCCTCCCGGTCCCCAATGTTTTTAACTTGAATGTAAAGTTACACCTTAATTTAGTCAGAATCCTTCCCGGAGCTTAAAAGTGAGATGTGTTACAGTGTCAGCCTTGCTACAGCCCTTCAGATGTGGCAACCTGCAACTTTCACGGGCAATGGCTTTTCTCCATGGCGAGTAGGGAAATTTGACTTGCATCTTTTAGGGAGGGTAGTCATGTTCGAATATGCCTTTCATGTGCACTGCAGAGCTTTCTTGGGCTGGGAGCAGACCTGCAGCGCTGGTACAGCCCCTCCCAAGCAAACAAAATCTGCTTCTTGCCAGGGCTGCTGAGGTGGGGTGCAGAGCCTGCTTTTGGCACCCTGGGCACTTCATTGAGCTGTACAAACTCTGCTGGTCCTCCTGGCATCCCTGGGAGTCTGATCCAATATTCGCTGGTGCGTCATAGGATAAAAAAGGACGACAGAAATAGGTTTACTGACCCGCTGGGTCAAGCGGGAGCAGGTTACTGTTGCTGTGCATTAGGACTAATTTGTCTGTGCTCTCTAGCCATGTTCAGACTTGCCCCCAGAGAAAAAGATCGAGGCTGACAATTCACTGTGCGTCTTCTTCCCTGGCTTGTTTAGTGGCACACAACAAGCCACGAGCTGGCCTGCCTCAGGCTTTAAAGGTTTATGACAAATTAAACTGCAGAATATAAAAATAATATTTTTTTCTTTTTTTTTTGGTCTTGTTTTGATGTGGTTAAGGGGTTGAAAAAACAAGACTGGTGCAGGGAAGTGATGTCTGGATGATGGAGACATCACATTTAGAGGGAGACAGACTCTGCCATTGCTTTCCTACAGCTTGTCCCACCTTACGGTGTTTCTCAACCCACAGCAGCATTGCTGGGAGATGTTGCAGTGACACATCCATTCTTTGGCAGAGAGCACTGACCCTTCCCACCCTGCCATGGACAGCGTGGGTTTGCTGTTCCAGTGGCAGGGACCTGATACCCGTATCAGAAATGCAGCTCCTGTGGATGGCTTTTATGGTTCCACCACAGGCTGGCACTGATCCTGAAATACATCCAGCTTCTGTTAAAACTGTGTGGTGTACGTGTGCGGGATATAGCTGTCCCACCTTTGCATGCTGTGATCTAAGGGAGTTTCAGAGGCCAGTTTGTCTATCGCAAGTATTTATTATTAAAGTGTAGAAAAAATGCGTCTGTGAAAAAATCTGTACGAACTCGATGCCCTGGGAGCCCACACCGTCTTTTCTGTCTCGAATCCCGCGGACTCCATACCCGGGACTGGCTTTGTTTCAGCACTTAAATGGTTAACTGGAACACTAATTGGCTCTGAGCGCTCCAGCCCTTTGCAACAGATTATTGGCATGCTGGTAGGAGCAGCTCCCTTCCTTCCCTTCCCCCTTCATTATAAAAACATGTACTGTAGAGAAACCAAATACCACATGGCGCCCTGCGCTGAGCCCGTCACCGCTCCCGCTCCGTGTTCAGCACAAAAAGTCCTTTTATATTTGGGAAGCGGAGGGAGAAAATTCTGGAAAGGCAAGATCGTGGCGATAGCGGCTGAATCGGCACATTTATTTACGGTGTGCAGGGGCTGGAGCCCACAGCCCCACGCACCCACGCCCGGGTGGGGAGCAGTCCCAGGGGGGCTCCGAAAGCGGAGGGGAGAGCCTGTTCCACGAAGGAGAGCGCTCCCCGTCAGGTTTCGGCTTTGCGGAGTGCTCTCGGGAGGTACCGAGGGGCTGAATGTGAAGAGAGAAAAATAAAAGCT
>VZTE01001668.1:1875395-1965941 GCA_013397775.1 Eulacestoma nigropectus
GCGCGCAGCCGAGGGCGGGGAGGGGCGGGGCGCGCGCGCGGTGCCGCCCCTTCCCCGCCGCAGTGAGGAGCGACCGGGCGGCCATGTTGTGCGGGGGGAGGGGAGCAAGGAGTTGAGAGGAGACGGCGGAGGCTCCCTCACACACACGGCACAAGATGGCCGGGGAGCAGCCGCGGCTCCCGCCCGTCTCCCGGCGCTCTCCCCGCCGCGAGTGCCGGGGACACCCAGCGAACGCCCTGGGTGCCGCTCTCGGGCGCCAAATCGGGCCCGGTGCTCTGTGGGCTGCGGGGCTCCGGAGGGCGGCGAGCCGGGCTGCCGAGCGGGGCTGCCGACGGTCGGGCAGCAATGGCGCTGGGCTGCGGAGCGCTACCCGCGCCGCTCCCTCGCCGGGCGGGCGCGGGGCCGCCTTTGACCGCGGGCAGGGAGAGCCCTGAGCGGCGCCCCGTTCTCGGGGCCCCGGGTGCCTGCCAGCGGGCTGCTCTTCGCCGGGTAAGTGTCGGAGTCTCCGGGCTCCTCATTGTCCTTTGTCCTTGGGAGGAAAAACAAAATGTCCTTGGAGCCGGGAGGGGGAGGGGGCGCTGCCTCTCCCTGCCCCCCCCCCCCCGCCGCTCGCTGAGGGGACCTGTGGGTACCCTCGGGGACCCCCGCCCGTGCCCGACACCGGGCTGGGCTGAGGGGCAGCGGCGGGACAAGGGGAGCCTCGGTGACCCTGGGCGGCTGCGGGCGCTCCCCTCCTTCTCCTGCAGCACTCCGGGGGCTCCACACGCCCCGTCCCCGATGCAGCCTCGGGGGAAGCAGCGGCGGGTTTTGGCTCCTCTGTGCAGCACCGAGCACAGAGGGGGCTGCAGACCGGTTCCCCCCAGCGCAGCCTGCAAAGGGGGCATCTGCAAACCAGCTTGGACCTCCACTGCAGCAGTGGAGGGAGGGGGGAGAGGTGAAGGCTGTACGACATCATGACTGAAATGTTTAGCCCCGTGTCTGTGTAAAGAGCGTTTCTTGCCCGTCGCTGCTCGGATGGGGATATGTTTTCGTAGTTTCTAAGAACAAAGACGCCATGTCCTTTTCTCTTAAAAATAAAACTTGGAGTGTTTTTTTTTTGTGGGGTGTTGGCTTTTAACTCTTTGTAAACCACTAAGAGAGACACAGGCTGCGGATGAGATAGATTGGTACTTTATGAAACAATGGAGAGAAACTGACTTCACTGGAGAAACAGCATTTCAGGTGCAGAACTTTAAAGAAAACTCCAAGAAATTACGTGCAAATTCGATTTTGCAATTAAAACGGCGACGTAGAAACTTAAAAGCTTGAGAAAAACAAAGCTCGGTCATGCCAAGTCTGCAGTTTAAAGTTGGCAAAATACTACAGTTGTGATTTAGACGACGCTACAAAAAGAAAAGAGAGTTACTTAAATACGAATTACACGAGAAGGAAACGGATGAGCTTGTATCTGACATGGAAAGCTTTTAGAAAACATTTACTGGGTGTCAGGTTTGTTTTTAGTATTCAGTTTATAGGTTTTTCAGAGACCTCGCAGTTACTTCTCTTTACGAAACATTTTAATCGTTGTTTCGGTGTTCTGATAATTTAGAAGTTGTACAACACCTATTGCAAGACTTACTAAAAATGCAAGTTTAAGTGTAGTGTCTGACGTTTGTTTTGGGTTGGCTTGCATTCAGCAATTACCAATTTAAGGGTAAAACTGTAATTCTGACTGTATAAAAAGTCTCTGTAGCAGAGCAAGAGGTAAATACTAAGAACTTTAGTTTTAATTCGAGGTTGTATATAGCCATATTTGTTGGATTTTAATGGTGTACTCTTGTGCAAGGTTATAAAATCCTGTGCAGGTTTTAAATACTGCAGTTGGAGGTAAATTTACATTTTTCGGTACTTCCTCTGAAAATTGGAATCTGTCATTGCAACAATTGAAGTTAGCCTTTTTTTGGAAATAGAAATACAAGTTTCAGCAACCACTGGACTTCTGTCACCTTTATGCAAAGTGTTCGGTGTCTTTATTTTAGATTTGGATTATGGTGGTTTTATAACCCCAGCAACAGTTCTGCAGTGTAGAACAGGTTCTGGCATACACACTTTGCCCTAAAGAAAGTTCTAGCTTTTAGGTGGGTGTCTGCTGGATTTCTCTTAAGTATATTAGAGGATAATTTTTTAATAGCTTTGACTGGTATTTTTCAACAGCTCAAAATAAAATAGCAGGTAATTGTCCAGATAATAAATTGCTTGTAATTTGTAACGTGTTGTATTTAATAGTTCTGCAGTGTTTTTTTTTTTATATTTAAGATGTAGGGGTTTGAATTTATGTATCTTTTAATCCAGCATTAAAATGTTTTTTAAAATTGTGTATTTACAGAATGATTGCACACTTCTAGAGTATGAATTAGTGGTGGTAATACTTATAATTGCTGTAAAATAAAACGTTATGGCTTTTCACAAAAGGCAAGAAAAGTTGGCTAGAGGTAGTGCAAATACGGTGTTCCTTGTGTTGAAAGAGCATAGTTCGAGATCTGATTAAAGGTTAAAGAAGCTGAAGGCTTTAAAACTGTATTCTGAAGGACAAAAAAGATGGTTTTTTGGGAGATGAAGTAACTTAGGACTTAAAATTCAGAGAAGCTGATGACAGAAGCCATTTTAAAATAACCTGGCTATCAATAGAGGTTTTATTTAATTTTGCATAGCCTACTTCTAAAGACTTTAATGTGGGAAAAAAAGTAAAAGGACTGAGGGATATTGTGTGATAAATTTCTCAGTTAAAAAAAAATCTTAAATTGACATTTTAGCTTTAAGTCTTTCAAAATTAAAGTAATGGGAGACAGAAGACCAGACTGCAGTTATTTGTGAAAAACACAGATCATGTATGTTGTATGTCAGTCACTCATCTCCAGTGGGTTTTTCTTCAGCCAGGAATGTACAGCCACACATACTTTTATTTTTAGAGTTCAGTTTGAAAGATACATTTACTGCTATTGTAAGTTTTTCCCGACTTAATAATTACCTAGAGATCGATAAATTTCAGGCATATGACTTACTCTGCTTTTCTGAAGCAAAGTACTGAAAATTTCCATACTTTGTTTTTTTCAGGTAGAATTTCGTGAACAAAACCTTATTTCCTGACTGACTTCCAGAGGATTCGTTCATGCCTTATTTTTCTTAGGTAAGAATGGTTATACCTTGTGTTAAAATGCTAATTTCCTTGTGTTTTGTTCTGTTTTGTTTTTTTTTTTTACTGGAATTTGCCTTTTTGCTACTCTGCAGATGGGAAGAAAAAAAATTCTCATTTTTATATGGAGGGGACATATTTTATAAATTGTTTGGACTTCTAAAAAGATTTTCTTTGCAGGTAGACTATCTTCAAATAATGTCATGTTTATGTGCTGCTTGGGCATAAGTTTTAGTTTACTAAGGCTATTTAATAAGTGGATTGTTTATTTTTATAATATACAGATACAGATATATATGCATTGTATCTGGTGGAAAATGACAGTATTTGCATATAAACTGAAGTTCTGTATGTCCCGTTTCACCAGTGAAAACCTGCGTTAAACTTTGAAAATGGTTTAGGTTTTGTACTTAATGAGTTTGTAGCATTGTTTGGGGATATTCTAGAATTTGTATATGAAAGTAGTAACCTGAGACTTCAGGGATTTGTAGAAGAGGAGATTTTTGGGGCCTGTTTCTTGTTTTTGGGGACGCAGGGGCTAATACTTAACAGCAATAGAATATTGGTTTTGTACTGTCGGTGAAACTTGCATTTATTCAAATCATCTCCTTATGTGTTTTCAGAAAGTTTGTCAGTCAACAATATTAGGACTTACCCATCTGTACCTTGTTTTCAGACAAACCTGGTTTTGTTGTTTTCTTTTTCCTTTAAAGGCTCTTACTGGATATTGTTCTTCCAAAGATTCAGATGACTGGTTGGGCAAAAGACCTTGAGCAACATTCTGTACTGTGCGTGCCAGGTATGTTACACTGTGTTGTGGATTATTGTTTGTTTTGTGTTTTTTGTTTTTTTAATTATCCTGAAAATAATTTTTTTTCAAAATAAACATTAAACATTTAAGCTTCAGTGTTTTACCTTGTTGAATTTATTTTCTTCCGAGCTTAGTGCATTTGGAAACTCTTTAGTGTGTACATACTACAGCAATGGTAATGTCTCCTGCATCTTTGAAGACTTTTATGGTCACTCATAAGTACAACTTTTTAATAATCTGCAATGACCATGTTGACACGTGGTAAAACCAAAGGATTGTCATCTCCTAAGGACATTGTCTAATCCAGCTTCAGAAATGCTTTTCCTTAGTTCAAGGTATTGGTTCATTAGCAGGGGAGATGCGTGAGCTTTTCCTTTTCAAGAAATTGATTCTATAATAAACTTAAAAATTCTGGTTTTGGTGTTAATTTTATTCTAAAAGCCTAAAGCGGCACCTGGTTGTTACGAGGTATCTTGCTCTACTCCTTGCAGTGTAAACAAAGCAGCTTTTTAATGTTTATTATTTGTTTTTACACTTAAGATTCTTCATTTAGGATCAGAGTAACATGTTGACTTTGAGTCAGGCTTTCACCACTCTGTAATTAAAAGTTGGGGATCCTGTTTGCCTGTCTTAACTGGTTTCTTTTTGCAGCTTCCCATGCTCATGTACTTCGGTGCATACCCAGGACCTCAAAGTGTAAGGCGTCTTCATGAAGACACATGTATCAGGATTCTCAAAAATACTCTTGCTGATTTGCTTTTTAAAATTACATAATTCATCATGATAACTAAAGGATAGAATTATGAACCCCTACCTGAGTGCAGCTGTTCTTTTTGGCTTGGATGAAGCCCTCAGCCTGTTCATATAAAAGAAATTGTATGCAATTTTCCATAAGCTTTACAAAAATGTCTCTTCAGGTTATAATAAACCTGTATCTGCAGTGAGTCACTGCTGATGTGCAAGGTAGAGTTCAAATTATATTTATAGGTATTGGACATGAGCCACCATCATGGATGTCCTGCAGCAAACACAGCTAACGAGCAAGGTGATATGTCAGTATGTTCCTGCAACTTCATCGTATAACTGTCTGATTAGAAGTGTGAGAATTAGAAGTTTGTGGTAGAAATGATCTCCTACCTTAAAAATGACAGGGCATATCTAAAATCCCACGTGAATTTTCAGTTTAGAGGGTCAAAAATCAGAGATACTGCACAATCTATTATGATAAAGGCAAGACCAGCCTGAGTCACACAAAAGTCTGATAATAGTGATGAGATTGAACCTGTCAGACTTGACTTATATTCCTAGTATTAAATTCTGAAATGTCTGAATCTGCAGTTTATAACTGACCTGCTTTTAAAATAAAGGTAGAAAAATAAAAAACACAGTGCTCAAGAGCAGATCATGGCTGATCTGAGTGTTTTATAACTATGAAATTGAGCACTTTGATCTTAACGGTATTGCATCTTTCCAGTATTGTCCTGATGCTGATTGTGCTGAATAGACATTACAATAAAAGCAGCTTTAACTGTCTGTTTTGTGAGCTCTTTGGAGCTTCCTTTTCTTGCAAGAACGTCTTGTTTTCATCTAACAAACGGTGGATTCACCTTTAGGTTAAGTAGACCTTAGTGGGTTAGATGCACACTCCTGCCACTTGAGGGAAGTTCCAAGTTAATGGCTGTGCTACGGCGTGCTCCTGAAGTTTGAGTGGTCAGGAGAATGTTTCAGGTTGAATCCTAACCTTTCCAGTAGAGGAAGCTGTTCCTCTGCGGGGATACAAACCTGTATTAAATATTCTCATAGAACTGATTTTTGTAGCATTGACGGTGTACATAGAAGAACATTGGTGTGGTGATACACATCATCTTTGCCAAAATACTTGGTTAATGAAATAATAAATACAAGAGAAAATGTGATACCAGGTGATAGCTTTTGGGTATCTGACCTCGCCTCTTGCTGTAAAAGGAGATGCACTGTGTGAGGATTAGTGCCAATCTTTGGGGGAAGGAGCTAACGACCTATGAGGCCAGGCATGTTTTGTGTGGTATAGGCTGTACTGTACCTGAAGTGTCTGTAATTTTAAAACAAAAATAAGCCACAGCTATTACCCTACCTTAAAAAAGTAAATTCATGTTTATTTTTAAATAGGGGATGGATTTTTTTAATCACCCAGGCTACAACAATTACGGCAAGTAGTCTAATTAACAGATTTTGACATCAGATACAGGAAATGTAGTTGTTAACATGAAAGGCTAATTTTTCAGCCAAGACTTGTATTTCCAAGCTCTGGTTTCTGGCTCATGGCATAAACTGGTAGCTTTGGTGATATATTCTGTAGTTTAAGAGTGGATGTGTTTTGGATGTTAAAATGAAAAACTTGAAACACAGTGCTGTATTCTGTAATAATGGGAAAATAACTCATGTGAATGAAATGTGATAAGTTATCAAAATCCTGGTGCTGTTTTTACAAAACTCATTGTTTGGTTTATCCACTTACTTCCACGAAGAGAAGTGTTAACTACTGCTACGTGGTACCACTCTGCCAAACGTAAGATTCCTTTTGCACAAGTGTGCTGAGGTCAGAGAACACAACTCCGGTGGAGTCTTTGTAACACTGTCATTAGATGAAGATGCTTTGTGTTGACAGCCATATTAAATACCCTCATTAAAGTTTTTCTCAAACTACCGTAGCTGTGTGCTTGCTCTAGAGCTAAAGAAAACAAGAACCAGCTTGAAAGCAATGAAGGATGTGTAGCTGTGCCTTGAATTACTAAAAACGGATGAGAGCTGTAAATTGAGAATCTTCCAATCATTAACTTCACTTGTCTTCATATATTAGATCGTAGTTTCTAAATGGCCTTTTTTGAGTGAAATGATTCAAAGGGCCTAAGTTAACTCTGTTTCCCTGGTTCATTTTTCATGCCTTGGAGGACTGGTGCATGCCTCATGGATGATCAGAGTCCAGCAGCCATGTTGTGTTTCTTCTAAAATGGTGGATGGGCACTTCACAGAAGTTCTGTGCTTCCATTTAATAGCAGCTGCTTGGGCACATTCAAATACATTTTAAAATATCATGAATATATTTTTAAACTTTAAATTTAATGTTCATTAGGATATTCTACATGCTTCTGCCAGTCTACTGCTATATTTTTTTTGTCATTTCCCTTTTTAAGGGCTTTTTCCATAATAATAGTTTTGAGTAAATTACATCAAAGAAATTACAATCCTGTTCATCCCATATTTTGTTCTACACATCTGAGTAGCTATTGAATGGAAGAGAAGAGGTTTAGAGGACTGCACAGTATGCTGTCACTGGATAGGTTTGTTAATTTTTATGTATTTGAGGCTATATTTCAATATAAGTAGATTCTGAGAGATCACAAGAGAAGCGGTTTGCTTGTACGTGTCGGGAGGATAAACTTAAATGGCTCATTTCATGTAGTTGAAATATACAGTAAAAAGGGAGTTCATTCGTTTTAGAGTTTTAGGTCTTTTATCTTGCTACCTTTGCTTAAGGTAGCTGTGGTTAAAAATTTATTGATACAGATTGCCAGTAGGGATTTTCAAAGTCAGATTTTCACATTTGGACCTTGCCCATACATGAGTAACTATGAGATAGAGTAGATAATTTGTTCCAAATAAATGTTTTACGTAATTGCCCTGCATCCATCTGATACCTCCTCTTAATAAAAAGAGCATTTTATTTTCTATAGTGAAGAGCAAGTCAGTGTGCTTAAGCATGCTTCCACTTGATGCCTGATTGATCTTTTTCGAAAATTTCAAAGATTTTTTCTTTAATGTTGTTTCTCAATGCATTTGTACATAGGACTGGGTCTGAATTTCTTTGGTTGTTTGCAGGTTCTTTAATAACAGGTTCCTTAGTGGTGCTTTAATTTTTTTTTTTTTTTTATGAAAATAACTTTTGTAGCACATGCTGTGACCTGGGAATGCTTGGGATTTTTTTGAGTTTCCCTATGAGGGGTTTTGTAATAAAAGCTAATGCTTGGTCTTGTAGACCTTAAGGTCTAGATCTCTTATCTTTAATTTATTTTAATTCAAGTGTTTTAATATCCCATTTTTCCTACAGATGTGTTGAGGAATTGATTTACTCACTGTAATAGCTGCTTTTGGTTGAAGCACTGGTAAGTTGTTATTCCTAATAACATATACTTTTTAGCTTTAAAAAAACCCCAGCAACTACACATAGCTATAATGTTTAAGTGGCTGAAGGTTTTGGCTGAACAAATTCTGAAGTTCATTAGTGTATGGCCTTGTGTGCATGTGTGTTTCAGAAAAGCTTAGTTAAAAGGACCCCAGGATCATTCCTGCTGGGCTCTTAGGAAATGAGCAATACTTGGATGTTGCTCTCTCCCTGTCTGGCTGCAGAACAGCTTTCAGATCTGATTGTAGTTCTGGGGGATTCTGTGATTTGACTCCAGATTTCATTGAGAACTTTTATATCATAGTTTTGCTTGTTCAAAAGGGTTTTTGGTATGCAGATGTCTGTCTCTAGAGAGGTACTACACACAATTTGGATAACAAATGGTGTGGAAAGTATAGCAGGAAGAACTTGCCCTGCAAGCATCTTATGTTGTCCTTATGCTTCTGTCAGGATCAGGGAGAGCCTTTGAGCAGACAGTTACTGTCTCCTGTTCTACAATTGTTCTGTTTCTCTTCTTCATTCTTAAAGCTCTGGCTTTGCACAAAACGATAAATGCCAGTACAGTTTCCTGTATTTTTTTAAAATTAAACTGCTAGCTGATAGACTTGAAATCATTCCTCATATAGTCAAAACATAAAATTGGCAGGCTTGAATAGATAAATTAATTCAGTTCTATACTGGATGAATATAGGGACAGAATTTTTTCCCGTTTACTTAACTAAAAAGAATTTGGTCTTGACCTTTTGTTGTCTCTGGCACGTTTTGTGACTTTCTTGGGAGTTGCCTGTGGAAAGACACAAGTCCTTTTGTCTTCCTGTCTGCTTAAAATTCAGACTCCTTGATTCTGCATATTTAATTAGGGCATCCGTTGCATTTTGTGTACATGGATTAACTTTTTTTTTTGTGGGAAGCTCTATTCCTGTAGCACTGTGCTTTGGAATATATGCTTTTCTTTAAGAGACAGTTTCTTGGAGCCACTTCTTTCAGTCTGAAGTGCTACTTCATTGAGCAAGGCCTTCCTAAGGCTTCAGATAGCTTGGGAAAATGTTGTTTGCATCCAAAATGCAAATGCACTAATTTTAGTGGCTATATGACAGTGAATTTTAGCTGTCCTGTGGCTGTATTTGTTAGCAGAGCCCTCCAGCAGCCACTGCACTGCCTCAGGTGCTGGGAGAGAAGCTGGTTTTGTACTCCAAAGTCCTCTGCTTCTCATCCATTCCGTGGTGTGGAGACTTAATGTAGAGCTCTTCTGAAAGGGAAAAGGAGTATGTGGGGGTAAGGTGCAAACCTTGCTAGGCCGTGTTACTCTGGCCTCCTGCTGCTTCTGGGTCCTTTTCATTTTGGACCTAATTTTATCACTTGAGTTTGCAGTCCTGAAGCAAAAGAAGTAGAAAAAGAAGTAGCAAAAGAGTTCATGGACTTGGAGGAATTAAGTTTTTAATGTGTGTACACAAGCTCAGTTTTGATAAGTATTTAATCTCTTCTGCTACTGTGGTCTGTAAGTTTTATTACTTTGTTCTTTCAGAATTCTTAAGCTATTTTTCCCACTGCGGGTGTGTGTAGAACAGCATATTTCTTGATATGTTTCTTCTCCAGCTATTCCTCAAAACTTTTTGTACTATCCACTGATGCCTTCCTAGCCCCAGTCACCTGCTAGAATCTCTAAACATGTGACTCGTTCCATTTTAATATTAATCTTCATGTGATCCCTACATCTTTCTATGTACATTTTTGTTTTTTCATTGGATTGTAAATTAGCTGTTGTCAGATCTGGCTTCTTGAGTAGAACTTTGGCTTTTCAGTTACGTACCAAGTAATTCTTCCATCATTTTCTGGTTTACAGTCCTTAACTAAAGGAAGGGGTGAATGTGAAACCCTTAACTGACTTAATTGAAGCCATTATCTACGAAGGAGTTGCTTCAAAAAGCAGTGGTGAAAGCATTCAGATGGGTGGATCTTGAAAGATGTGGTATTGCCTTCTCTGGTTAGCATGGTGTTTAGTTGAAGCACTGATTTTTATTTTTAATTCTTTTTTTTTTTAAGAAGAGGGAAAATACTTGAAAACACCAGAAGCTTTGTTAAAGTTGGCATACTTTGCTTAATGCAATAAAATTTATTATTTAAAAACAATACCCACAAAAGAGTGCATATGTGAATAAAGTCACATCTTACCTGGAATTAACCTTGAAATCTGACAATCCTGGCAAATAGCCTTTCTTACCTAAAAATACCCAAACCTACATGAGTTGTACTTTTACTGCTCTGCTTAAGGAACATCTATTGGTGGTAAAAGCAGACTTAACAGCTGTCCAGAGCACTTAGTTCCTGTTAAGAATGTACAGAATAACAAAATGGACTTAGCTGTCAATGAAGGACACCTCTGTTCGTTCCTTCAGTGTAAAAGTTACCAGGGATGTCTTTAAGAATAAAACCTTGCTTTAATGAACTCTGAAGCGTAGAACTTGAGGTTTGGTTTGCTCAGAACCTCATTCAGTCCATTTACCTCTCTCTGTTGAAGTGAATTCCTACCCAAGTAGGTCACCTCAGTTACAAGTTTAAGCCTCAGATTTAATTCTGGAAAAGTTTGTAAATGTATTGGTGTCTTATGCATGGGTGTTGTACGTGTTGGGCTTCAGTCTCGCACTTCCAGGAATGCAGGGTTTCAATGCACCTGAAATGGCTGAAGCTACGGGTTTGGCCGTAAGGGATACCTGTTATTGCTGGGATCTTTTAATGTAGCGACAAATAATTGCAAAAAAGCTGAAGAGAAAAACTTTGTAAACTCAGATGTTTTGTAATTGTTGCCTTGAACCTTGAGGCAGGTTGGGCATGGATGGCATGGAGTGTCAACATGTTACCAGTGGTTTGAAGGAAACTTTGTCAGTATTACATGACTACCAGGTCCCTGATTTATCGTGACCAAAATGCAGTGCTTGGAAACCAAACCAGTAACTAGTAGATAACAGAAGCTTGAAAAATGGGCAGATGCCTAATTCATTTCACAGAAGGAATGGAAAACTCATGTCATCTAGGAAAAAAAAAGAGATTTTCAGTATCTACCTCAAGTGTAGGATCACTGCATATGTCTTCATGGAGGAGTGTATTTTTGTAATGTTACTGAAATTTCTTAGTAAAACGTGCCTTAATTCATAAGTAAACAAATGCTGTGAAAGCTTTTAAAGCAAATGTAGATTTCACAAGTGTAGAGGCCCAATTATGATTTTGGCCATTCCTATGGCATCTTTTTGATGTATAATAACTTGAAGAACAAGAATGTGTTCTTAATTATAATACCTCATCAGTTCTGTTTACTGCTAATTATTTCACAATGTTTAGAGAAGAGTTTAAGATGAACATCATGAGGTTACTTGCAAAGTTTTTGGTCCAACCCAATGTAGGTGAACCCAGTAGGGAAATTTGCCCTGAAATTGCTTTTGGCAGGTCTTGTGAGTGTCTAAGGCAGCGGGCTGACCCAACTGGAAAGACCCTTTTAAGGGTGACTAATACGTAACTAAAAGTACCTTTTTTAGAGGTGGGAGAAGTTGATGCCAGTAATTGGATTTCTGTATGTTAAGCTTATTAAAAACAATTACAAATTATTTTAATGGTCTTACTTATGAGGTTTCCCCTGTACACATGGTAGTACTTCTGAGTGTTTGATTGTGACAATAATGGACAATTTTGTGGTGGTCAGTTTTTTCGTGTTTTGATACGTCGGTCAAGGCATTAACATGAAAAAATACTCAAAATTTTAATTCATCTCCAAAGGCCTAAATAGATTTGAAATTAGGTTAGTGAGAACTGGAAAAAAAAACCATACCAAACCCAAAGCAACCCCAAAACCAGCTTAGTGTGAGGGAAGAATACCATTCGAAATATTTAATACCTTGTCTTAACTGAGGATGAGTTGAATGTTTGAAACAAAGCATTTCTTTAAACTTGGAAGTTCAGTTTCTGAATACTGAATGTCCTGGGGTTGAATATTCCTGCAGCTACGCACATTTCACAGTGCAAAGTGAATTACCAGATCCCATATCCCACTTTTATGTGCAATACATTGTATTTAAAACAAGGAAATCTGTAGAGCAGCATAAAACAGGACACATGGGTACTTGAGAAAGTCAGACTGGGGCTTGTTGCACTGCTTCCAGTGCTCTTTGCTTTGCTGTGACTGGTTATTTTAGATGAGACTGGGGAAACTGGGATGCTGAGGCAGAGACCACTAGATGGCCCCACTGGTTTTTACTGGCCTGTGGGTAATTTCTGCATCATTTGTCAGAATCTGCCCAGGATTATCAGGGAGCAGAGGGGTGGTGAAGTTGGCTTTCAGACTAAAATGAGGTTAAACCTATACATATGCAAAAGAATAAATTGACGTTGGAGTGCAGATACTCAAAATCATGAAGACATTTTAAAACCCTTTTTGCATGTCAGCCCTACAGTCAGCATTGGTTTCAAAATGATGTTCTTAACACTTAGTAACTTCCTGTACTTAAGTTTTGCATGTAAGGAGGAGTAGGGTTTTTCTTGAAGTTAACTGAGCTTATATTTCTTGGAGGAAGATGGGAACATTGGGTTTGTATTTATCCATGTGGATGTTGTTTGCTCAGTTTGGTTTGTCACTCACCTGTGGGCTTGGTTGCTGTTACATGATGTTGGAATATGGAACCAGAAGCCTTGCTAAAGGCAGCTAGTGTGACTTGTGACCATTCTCATCTGATTTGTGATGTGTCCTTGCCCACCAGTAACTAAACCAGTCATTCCATTTGCTTGTGTGTTTGCTGTTGCACTGTACATCTTTCATGAGCTGGAAAACTGGGTTAAGATGGTGGAATGTCTTGTCTCCAGTCACCATCTGTCTATAAGGAACCAGTTTTCATTGGTTTTGAAGGATGTGTTTTTGAAGAAAGGAGCTTGAACAGTACTTAAAAATTTTGACTTGTTACAAGAACCTTGGTTTTTCTACTAAGCAGTGTCAGCTTCAGGGGATGGGCCAGTGCAATGAAAATGGTTGCAAGAGCAAATTTGTTAGATTTCCCACCACAGATTCTCTAGTGGTTTAACACTGTGAAGAAATTTCAAATGGAGTTAATGGATCCTGAAAGGAGGGTTCTTGGACTTCTAATAGTTTCTCCTGTTTTTTTATAGTTTTGGTTAAACTTTCTATTTTTGATTCTTGAATTGATTGTTTGATACTGTTTCTGATAAAAGTAGATACTGTGGACTGTGTAACATGGAATGAAGCATGAGTTACATGTTTAAATTATCTTCAAGGTACAGTAGTTGAATGTCTTAGTTTAAAGGTATGATGTGTATTCCAACAGCATCTTTCTTCTAATTTTTCATAAAGAATCCATTCAGATGAAGAGTGTCAAAAGGAGTCTGCGAATGAGACACCAAGATGGCAGTTCCACTGGGGATTGAGAGGTTGAGGAAATGGACTAATGCATGAGTGCTGGGATGTCTGTCCAAGAAAAGGATGTTAAAACGTGGACTCTCATGTCATTAAACCAGAGAAGATCTGGGTTGTGATCATCCTCTCAGAATGGACTTTGGATAGTCACTGATTAATTCAAATGCAATGATGGATCTGTTTGAGGACTGGGTGGCAAAATCTTCCTTTTGGGTTGTTTGCATGACAGGCAAATTAATTTGGTAAAAGATCTGTTGCTACCCTTTTTGAGAAAATGTAATTTTTTAAAGTGACTTTAAATAAAAGGTTTTGCTTTATTTTGCACTTTGTGTTTGTCCTTTCTGGCTGAACATTTTTTTTACTGTGTTGATATTGAAGTGGGTTACATTTTTGGTTGCTATTAAACTGAGAAATACTTTAGCTGAGTACTGAAGGCGAGGTAAAATTTTGTGCTATACTTGATTTCAAATGTGGTTTTCATTTGCAAATTATGTTCACTTTGCCATGACTTCCAATGAATTTTTATTCGCTAGCTTGTTCATTCAGGTGCTTAATATGAGGGGTTGTAAGTACTTGGCCTATTGTCAGGGCACTGCTGCTGAACTTTGTGAAGTTATTTTAAGATGGAATTGATACCAATTGAAGGCTGAGAAAATACGACAATAAAGGAGTACTTGAATGTTTTGTGTAACTTTTTTAGGTATTTTCTTGGGTTGTGTATGGGTACAGAAACTTTTCAACAGATTTCCTGGACTACAGACTTCCTGAACAGTCTCTTTGGTCTTAAAATCGTTCTGTGCAAGTGTCCAATCTGCTTCACTGCTCTTGCATGTAGCCTTAATGTCGCGATACTGTGCCATGTGTTTGGTGAGAAAAAACTGAGTTATTTTTGATACTGCTACAGATGACATGTTAACCTTTGCAAATGAATTTTAAAATGGTTCTGATGTTTGAAGTAATGATTTCCTTACAGCTTTCTAGTGGATCTAATAATTTAATTGTAGCCATTTCTTCTCCATGTGTTCCACCTGAAACTCAAAGTTGTCTTTTGTTTTGTGCTGGAGGGCCAAGATGATAAATCTGGTGCTGAGATAACCTTGATACTATCTTTGAAAACCCAAACAAAATCCTGTTCATTGTCTGTGTTTAACCATTTGCCTTGCTCAGACTTCTTTGGAAATACCCATTTTTGCCATGATGAGTTGCTCATACCTGTTCCATCCAGCCATTTTGATGGTATATGCTTGCTCCAGTTTGGTTTTGCCATGTGTTTTTATGGTGGAGTTGGATGCTAGGACCAATCTGAAGGGTTTCTTATTCAAATGAGGGGATTTCCTTAGTGTTACCCAAAAATGCTTGGAAAGGTCTTGCATTGTGGTTTTTTAGTTCTTGCTGTCAAGGTGCAAGGAGTCTTCTGTGAATAATTGGTAAAGTGGAATTTTTTAAAATGGCTTATGGGATTGGAGAGTTCCTTGTGAAACCCCTGTGGAAAAAGGATGGATGGTTGTAGGAGATGAATGGCAGGTCTGTGGAGGAATTAAAGAGGACTATGTTGGTTCTACTGGTTGAAGCCAATGGTTTTGGGCTGTTGGGATGCTGTGCCGTGGATGTTCCCATAGAACCCCAAACTAGCCCATTGACCCTTTGTCTTCTGGTGGTTCCCCAGTGGCTGATAGCTCTGTCTTCTTGTTATGCTTATGAATATGCAAAATGTCCTTGTGCTTTAAGGAGTTGGTTTTGCTCATGGAGGACAGCTAGTAGTCAGAATCAAGTGGTCAGGGGAGGCTTGGATCACCTCCATTCCCTTGGTGATACATCCTCTCAGTTCCAGGATGTTGTGTTGGAGGTATCCCTTGATTGATTTGCAGTTCTGCAGCTTGGTTACTGTGCAGCTTTAAAATTAATTTCTTGTGTTAAAATCTGTTAATGACCATGAATGGGTTAAGAAAATGCATTAGAAATAAGCACTTTGATGGTGTTGGACTGACTTGACCATAGTGCCTTGGGGTAGCTGATGGAAATGGTGTGGCTGTTGGATTTGAGTTGTTGGGGGAAACCACTAGGGAGGCGCTGTGGAGCTGGAGGGCAGTCTCAGCTCTGAGAGGTTGGCTTGGGAGCGGGTGATGCTCCTGTCCCCCACTGCCAGTGCCAGCACTGGGGGGCGGAGGGGAGAGCTGTTGTATGGGGATTCTGCCACTGAACTGGGGGGAAGCTGCCCCTTGGGTGGGGTGTGACCCCCAGGGTGGGCTATTGCTGCCTGCATGGCTGTGAGCTCCAGTTCCATGCCTTCAAAATGGCTTGTAACAGCACCACTTCCTGTCCAGGGAGGAAGTAATTTTAGCCCAGGCACTGAAATATTTAGCAAATCTTTAAAACAAAAGGCACAAATTCCATTTCTTTCTGGCTTCCAAAGGGTGCCTGAGCCACATGGGGTTAAGGTGCCCCTTGAGCTGGGGTAGTTGGAAGGAGCCAGGGCTGTGGGGTAGCAGGCACCCTTTAGGTGGAGGCTCTCTCTTTTTTTGGTAGAAATGAAGGGGTGGGTCTATGGTACATCACCTGAGTTGTGGGGTAAATGTAGAGAGTGTCAATCAAAGGCAGAGCTCAGAGCTGGGAAGGAGCTCTAGATGGCGGCTGTGCCTTAGAGAGAGCGCGCTCAGCTCCGTGCCTTCCCCAACACTTTACGCAACTTTCCCTAACTTTCGGGCAGCCTCAGGGGGCCCCCACAGCCCCTTGCCTCTCCTAGGCACTAATCGGGGGCCGAACGGACCTTTTTCGGGCAGAAAAGCAGCTTTTGAGGGCTCCTTTTTCGTGCCTTGCTGGAAAGAAGAAGCCGTGGAGAGAGCCCAGGTCGTTGTTTTTCCAGCTTAGAAGCCATGGCGTACCTCCATTTTTGTGCGCTCTCCTAATGAGCTTTTTCCCCCGGACATTTTTGTACTAATTACCGTTTCTTTTGCTTTATCGGCAGCATATTTTTGGGATTAGAATATATATTTTTTTTTCATTTTCTGAAATTTGTATTTTATCGGTATAATTCTAAATATTTTGGATCTAATGTTTTTCCACTACCCGAAACTAATATCGACTTGGTCCTGGCGGCGGTGCATGGATCAGGTAGGTGAGCAATTAATAATAATCATTTTTAGATTTCTGCCTTTTTAAGTACTTTGATTTTCGACCGATTTGTGCTGTATTGGGATGACGCAATAAGATACAGAGATTATTTGCATCCAGTGTTACTTTGGGAAAGTTTGCAGGATGCTCCTCTCCTGTGTTTATTCTCGGATTTTTCTTGTAAAAATGATTATTTGTTTTAAATCTCCGGTTTGCCGTGTTGATCAGTGTTGTGTATTGTTGTAACAATATCATTGCAGCGTCAGGACTTTGTTCCTGATAATGAAAGCCAGTGAAACGAACTGGGACCTTACCTTTCTTTCAACTTTTGACAGTAAATACCTGGGCACAGGACTTCAAAGCAAACAGACACCCCTGACCCCCTTTTAATATTTAAGAATAAAAAGATGATGAGAAATAAGGACAAAAGCCAAGGAGAGGAGGGTTCAGTCCACAGCAATGCATCGAGGTATGACCTATCAACTTACTTTTTTTTTTTTTTTTTTAAAACCTGTGAATACCCTTTTTAGTTTGACAGCCTTGGGTTACTGTCAGTGCTTAATAGAAAACATTTTACTGATTTTGCTTCCTTTTTAAGGAATGACCTTGAGATTGTTAGCATGCCACACCCTAATTTTTTTTTGGTAGCAATTTCTGAAAGTTGTGTTGTGACTTAAGGGCCCATGTCCTAGGCAAAAGGTACTGTACCTTTATTCAGGGCATCCCTTGCCCCTGTATGATGTTTTTCCAGCTTTTGAATTTCAGTTTTTAGGTTTTTTGTGCTGTGAAAAATGACCTTGTCGGTTTAGCCATTGCTGCATTGCACCATTTTACATACAAGGCAAATTTTTCTTTGAAGAATCTCAGAAGTCTAAACTTCAACTGAGGGCCATACAGAAGCCTAGTGTAGTAGTAAATTATAGTAAATAGGCACAAGAAAAAGTTACATGAATGAAAAAAAGCTTATTTTAAAATATAAACTGGAAACTGCCTGTTCGTCAGATACCTCTTACTTCAGATTTTATTTGAGCTTGTAGAACTTTGATTCTTTTGAGGTATTTTAGAATATTTTTATACAATTTAACCAGACTTTGTCCTGCTAGTGATGGCATTTTGTATTATAAAATATACACTGGGACTGTTAACAAGAGGCACCAAATGCTTTGCTTGTTTTGTTTAATGTATTTTTGCACAGAGTATTTTTATTTACTTTTGTCGAGTAATGAGATTCTTTACAGATTTTTATAAACTTAACCTTGATGTTGGAAAAGTATGAAATACTGAAAATGTTTGTTTGCTGGGAATACAGAAGTTCGATTACCAAATCACTCATTTTGTATTTAAAGGGTCGGCTCTTCCAAAAATTGGAAATTAAACTATATGCATTTTTGTTTTCTAGTTTGTAAATATTACTGAGTTTTGCATTTTGTTAATTTTAATTGAATCTTGGCCTGTTTCTTTTTCTCTGGTGTTGTCTTCCCGCATTTTTAACCAACATTAATAAAAAAGAACTCTGAACTGTCTGTTGTATCACATGTGCTCTATGTGATGTTCAGGTGTTTGAATAGTATTCTTGATGTCCAGTATTTAACCTTCCTTAAGCAGACGAACTTGAAATAGTGTGGGAATATATCTATTATCAAATTACTGTAGCCTTCTGTTATAAACTTGGATGGTATTCTGGGTGTATTAAAATTGCAGTCAAATTTTAAATTCTAAAATGGATATAGGTAAGTTTGTTTAATTTGAAATTATTATTAACTAAATTAGCCTCAGGGATTGTTGAAGCACTACATGTAGCACTTCAACAGAGCTTTTCTAATAATGCAGTTTAAAAACACATCAGATTTTCATATTGTGCTTTCTTTACTGTAAATGCTGCACACAAAATACTGTGTAAAAAGTCACCATTTATAAAAATTATTTATTATTCCGTTTATATAAATTTTTATGCTTTTTTAAAGTGGAGATTATCAACAAGAGCAGCAATAGACATAATTTATTGAGGAAATTTAAAGTATTTTATCAGTGTTGGAAAGGAATAGGAGCTAAAATCTGAGCCATGTAGCAGGAGTCCCACAGGGGGTTTTGTCCTTAGGGGTATGAGATTTGCATATTGTCTCGTGTGCTTTTGGGGTTTTCATTGAAAGGTTATTTATCATAATTGATCCATTTACATTTAACACCTGTTGTGTGAGGTTACCCTTCTCCCCTTTCACATCTTTTTTTTCTCAAAATAAACCTGCTGTGTGTGACACCAACACACCTGAAGTGTGGGAACAGTCGAGCACAGGATATTTGCAAGTGAACCCTGTTGAGCTTATTTGCGAGCTGTGAGTCAGCTCAATGTCATAAAATGTGCTTTACTTCCTGAGGCTGACCTGAAGTAGGGGAAATGATTTCTAGGAAGTAAAGCCACCACTTTGCTGTATTGTAACCCAGAAATGCACCGGTGTCTGCACTTCATGTGCTGCTGAGACCAGCTTGGCATCTGTGGAAGTACCTGAACATGGAAGTTGCACAGTCCTGGTGGGAGCCCTGGGTGGTGGAGGAGGTGGATATGGCTGGTGCCATTCAGCTGGGCTGGAGAAGGGTGTTAGAGTGGAAGAAAATACAGTACTTGCACACCACCGTAGTGTCCTAACTGAGGAATTAACTCCCACCTTTCCAGTTCTAAGGAAATAGCAAGGCCTGTGCTGAATAAACAAAAATGCCTGAGAATTGTCCCAAAGCAGATGATTATTCCTGGGGAGAGAGATGGTGTTAACTCTTTACAGTTTGTAAGCTGAGCGTTGTACTCCTGCCTTTCCAGGAGCCCAGCAACACCTGTCCTTTGTGCTTTGACAGTAAATAGAACTTGGAGCTGGATGATTTCATGCAACTTTCCCCAACGGGGGAAAAGTTGCTCTGGGTCTGCTGCAGTTCCTGCTGACCCCCACCTGTGTGTCTGGGATTTGCATAAGTAATTGAACACAATCTGCTGTATTTTCTAGCATCTTCTGTGCTGCATGTCTGAAAGGCAGGTGCTGTGAAGGTCGGCCCTCATGGGAAGTACAGAGGCCAGAGGCAGGCTGGGGGCCCCCCTGAAGCCCAGGAGTGAGTTTTGCAGGGATAACAAGTAACAGGCGTGGGATACGTAGTTTTCCTTTCCCTTGGTCTGTGTCTGTTGCAGTTGCTCTCCCACCTCTGAAATACGCGGCGTGGGAACGGTTTGAGCTGCACACCCTGCAAGGCTGGACAAGCCCTTCTGTCTGTATTCAGCTCTGGGTTTCTCTAGCATTAAAACATCTTATTTTGGGGGAAAAATAGTTTGCGGCGGGTTAGCTGCCAGGCCGTTTTCTGTGCAGAGCTGGAGCTCCGAGGTCTGAAATGGCGTGCTTTTGCTCAGCAGCCACCTCCCAGCGCAGGGCTTTGCAGAGCACAACACCCTCGCCTGACGTGGCAGCCATTTTATGGAGATGTCGGTACACACGAACCAGCATTTGGCGGCGGGGTGAGGGGAGGGAAATGATCACGCCAAGCACAAAGTGCCCCCCGTGTGCGGCGCTGGGAGCAGGGGGCAGCCCGCTGTCGTTGGGGCAGCGGTGGGGCCGGCTCGGGCGGGCTGCGGCGGCCGGCGCTGTCACAAAATGGCTGTTCTTTGTGCCGCACCGCCCGGGCGCCGCGGGAAGCGGCTGCGGGGTTCAAAGGCCGCCCTGCGCCGGCCGCGCCGCCATTGGCTGCGCGCGCCGCGAGGGCCCCCGGGAGCGGCAGCGGGATCGGGATCAGCGCGCCGGGAGCGGGCGGCTGCCGCTGCCTCCCCCCGCTTCCGCTCATCTGCCGGGCGTGGGCTTACAGTGCTTTCATTTTAAGGGGTTTTCATTTTAATAGTGCAAGCTATTTTGAGAAGCGACTTGAAAAGAAGCAGGGCTATTTTTGCTGCGTTTTTTTTTTTTCCCCTTTTTAAATTTTTTTTTTTAACTTCAGAAGGCATTGCAGAATGCCATAGTATTACTGGAATATCTGTCTTTTTTTTTTTTTTTTAAGTAGAGGTGCAGCTTTCAGTATCTTTAAATCACCAAAACTCACTGTTTGCTTTCAGTGTGCATTTTGCAACTGATTTTCTTTCAGCCGAGTAGAAACATTGAACACATTTGTTAAAATGCCTCAAAACTGTGGGTTTCAAGTTTTTATCCAAGTGACGGGTTACTTTTTAGCTGTTGTGGCCACGTGCATGTGCCGAGGCTTCCACTTTCATTTGCACCGCTACATTCTTCAACAAGGACTTTTTTCCCCCCCTTTCCTTTTTAAGCTTTAACCCTTTGTGAAACTGTCCGGAGCCTTTTTTGAAAGAGAAAAATGTTTGATCAGTGCAGGACACAAAAGGAATAATGGGCAAGGAATTCATATGAGTCGTGATGTAATCTCTGTGCAGCACAAAGGAGATTGTTCTTGTTTTGCTTTGTTACTTCTGTTTCACATTACCCTCGTGAAGGAAGTGTCTCATCTAATTACGCATGCACGATCCTGAAGCTTTCAACTCCTCTGTTCCGTTTTGTGATTGCTGCCAGAGATGGATACAGTATATACAGTGCTATAAAAAGGGCTCACCAACTGCAAGAAGCTACATTTATCTGGAATTCATTGTCTTCTGGATTGTTCTTTTTTTAGTTAAACATCTTAAGCTAATTAACCAAATTTTATAGTCTCTAAAATGCATGACTTTTGCTGAATAAAAATTGAGAAATGGGAATAATTCTGTAACCCTGTTTCTGTAACACAGCCTGTGCTGGGGCAGGGGCGTTGCCATGGCTGAGTGCACGTGTGTGCAGGCGTCTTCCCAGCGCCGTGAGTGCCTTCAGCCAAGGGAAGGTGACGTGGCTCAGATCGCAGATTAGAGCCTGTTCCCCTTTCTCTCGGGTTGATGTTTCACCTGCCGCACTCTGAGGGCAACAGTTGCCCTTATCTGCACCTTCCCCCACTTCCTCCAGCGCTGGAGCCGAGCTGTGGCTCGGTGGTGGCATTTCCGAGAACGCGGATCCCGGCTGTGCCTCGGGAGCAGCACTGGGGCTGCCATAACCACACTTCTGCGTTCAAAGGCTCGGAAGGAGGGCCAGCAAGGCATCGGTGTTTCATTTTAATCTTTCCAACTCGGTACAGGGATAAACCAGTTTCTGTCTTTGTTTTCATGTTTCACGCCTCAGAAAGTTGCTCATACCATTGGCAGGTTACTGAGATGCCAAACTTGTCTCTGATGAATTTTTATACTGGCACATCTCTTAATTCAGGTTTATCAGTACTGGTTTTGAGGAGCAGGTGAGGGTACCCGTGGCAGATGCAGACTGGCCATGAGGTGAAGTACCTGAGACTGCAAGCAGGAGTGTAGGAACAGAACTGAAGCTTCTGATGCCATGGACTGGCTGCTTTTGAAGTCAAGACAGCCAAAGTAAACCTACTTTTCAGTATAAGTTTGGCAACTTATACTGAAATTGCATCTCCACATAACCTGGAGGTGTGTGTATCCACTGTATCTTGTTTCGTGTTGCACACAACGGTCCCAGCAGGAATTGCAATGTTAAATTAGGCTGCTAAGTTCTGGAGGTGGAAAAGGCTTCTAAATCTGTTTTGCCCTTAGCTGAAATCCAGCTCAGGAAGGAGCTGATAATGGCTGGAGAAAGCTGCTGTTCTGCTTTATCTCTCCTCTCCTTCAAGGAAGATAAATACAAACAGCACAGCACTGGGGGAGGGGATGGCCTGGATTACCATAATTAGAGAGAAGCAGCCTTCTAGCAAATGTTGTGCTGCTCTACTGACATGGTGTCTTACATCAATCTTTCTGGTGTGCTTTTATTTATTAAGAGACGTGTGCTGAAATGCCATGTGAAGATGCTCTTTCAATAGGTGCTGGTGTGTGTGTAAAGCCCACCTTCACATCCTGTAAAGGAGCCTTGAAATGAAAGCAAAAAAGCCCAGAGGAAAAGTTTACCCCTAGTGACTTGCAGTGAAGCTTTTTTAAGTCTGTCACACTGTTAATGCCTCCTTTTGTTGGAGTGGGGAGTATTTTTTGGATATAATGAGCCAAATGTTGCTGAGTCTTTCTAAATGCACAGCAGCTCATTTTACATTACAGCTTGTGCAGCACTGCTTCTAAATTATAATTTTCAGTCTCCACCTTGCTTTATATTTACCTGTGGGCTGAAGTAACCTACTCTGTACTACATGTGCTTTTCTGGCCTTGACTAATAGGGGTTAAAAATTAAAAAGTTTGTAACACTGATCTCAGATTCCTTTCTGGTGTTGTGCTGGAAGTGCTGGCATGGCGTTTGATCTTGGCATGGCTCAGTGCAGTGTGTCTGCCAAGCTCCACAGATGGGATAGGATGCTGAACACTTCATTGCTCACCAACCTTTACCCCAGCTACGTACAAGGGTGTTGGTTGCAATGTCAAGAATCCACTGACTCCAGAACACCCGACTTAGGAAAAAGCTGTGTTGTAACTATTTATGTTTCTTGCAAGTGTCAATGTTAGATGACTTAATAGAATTGCTAATACGTTAATTATAGGAGTTGTTTGCATCTCTCTCATGGGGAGGAATCTTTGTGCTTTACTACGGAGTTGTCACCAGTTGAGATTTGAATGCCATGTGCTGTCTATAAAATTTAGGCTTAGTGATGAGCCTTAAATCTCTTGGTTAAAAACAGCTTTTCAGAGTCACTTAGAATAAACCCCTCAGGCCAGATCAGGCTGCCTTTTTCTGAACGGCAGGTCACCTGGAACCAGAAAGGAATTTCTGCACCATCATGTTCCTGTTAATGGGGTTTGGGTCCTAATTTCCATATTCACTGCATGTCTTTAATCTGAGAGGTTTTAAAGGAAGTTTGCCAAATGTTAAGGGAGAAAAAGCATCCACCTTTTCTGTACTAATTGTGTGTGCACGCTCCAGCCCCCCTCATGCATCCACATGTCCTTTGACCTTGGGATGCACCTGTGTGGGAAACCCCTTTGTGCTGCCACCGAGCTTCAGCTCGGCTGTCCCCGGTGGGACACGGCACAACGGTAGCTGGAAGCTGTGCACCCCCGGGCTCCTGCTCCTCTCATTGCCTGGGGGTGAGGAGGAGCTGGGAGCTGCTGGGAGCCAGCCGGGGTCCTCCCGCTGATGTGTGATGTGGAGCCCGGAAACGCTTCGCTGCCTCCCGGAGAGGGAGAGACGGGCCCTTTCAAACCCTGAGAACTGCAATTGTTCTCCCCTTTATGTGCAGGGAAAGGGAAGGATGCTGCCTTGGAGATTATCAATGGTGCTCCTTAATCAAGCAGACAGGTTTTGACTCCTTTTGTCCCTCTGCGGTTTTTTTTTCTTTTTTTTTTCCTCTTTTCCCACTGAACATCCCAAGCATTTTCACCCTCTGGCTTAAAGATCAGAGAGGAGAGAGCCAGCTCTCCCCATCATGAATGAATTGCTCCTTTTGCTTGCTTATGCAAGCACAACATAGTGTCTTTGTAGTGAAGAAAAAAACCCCACCAGCTTTTGGAAAGTCTTTATCATTCAAGATAGCCCAATGTGCTTCGCTGAGCTGCAGCAGAGCAGTGAGGGTTATATTTAGCTCTGGCTTTGGCATTTGGGAGTCCTGTGCTGGAGTAAGTAGCAGTGGCCAGAATAGGCTGGAAAGCCTCACAGCCCAATTCAGGTGGATATTTTGGATAGATACCTGCTGGGTGCATAATCCCTCAGCTGGTACCAGCAGCACCGTGGCCTGGCTGTGCCTAGTGCTGTGTAAATGTAATGAACACCCAACCCTGCAAGCCAACTTTGCAGGCACAGGTGGGAGAAGTGTGGATTCTCCAAGAGAACTTCTCACATGCCTTTTTAAGGGGAAAAAAATAAAAGCTGCTGGTCACAAAGTGAGGTTAGGGAAATATTTTATGCTATTTTGAAGCACATGTTGGTAATCTGGAAGGGGCAGCCCTGTCATCGTGGGAGTTTATTGTGCCTCTTGAAAGCTGGCCCAGCGTTGCACAAACCATATTTTGAGTATTCAGAGTTGTTTGAGACTTGCTCCTAAACAGGATGAGGAGCTTGGTTGTGTTTAGGATATTCTAGTTTAAGTTCCTGCTCAGAGATAGATCAGTGTTTTAAAATATCATGCATAGGTATGGAGTAGAGGAGCAGTAGTATTTTTCTTCCTTCTCCTCCCCCCATTTCTACTTTTCCCTGCAGGAAATAAACTGGGAAAAGCTCTTGCACCAAATGACCCTTTTCAAGGCTTCTCGCTCAGAAAATCTTTGCCTTGGGAGACAGGCAAGCACCAATCACTTTTTAGTAGACTTTCAGAATAAAATCAAGGGAACTCAAAAAGCTAGGAATGAAATTATTTATTTTCAGTGTCACAATCTGTCCTTCACTTGGCTCTTCTGCACACTCCATGTGCTGTGTCTGTATGGCCTTGTCTATGATTACTGTGGTATTTGCTCATTTCCCCCCCCCCAAAAACAAGGGATAGATCCCATGCAGTTCTCACTCCTCTGTGGTACCCGTATTATCTTCTCTTTATCCAATGATCTATGGCTAGAATACATCTTGTGTTCCACTCCCTGGCTTGTTTAGGCTGAAGCTGAAATTTAACATGGTTTAGTGCCTTTTTACAGCCACCGTGTGACTTGAGTGCACATATCAACATTGGTGGTGCTTTTGTTTAGACATTTCATATATGTTTATAGACAAACATAGAATGGTTTGGGTTGGAAGGGACCACAAAGATCACCTCATTCCAACCTCTCTGCCATGGGCAGGGACACCTTCCACTAGACCAGGTTGCTCAGAGTCCCATCTAGCCTGCCTTGAACACTTCCAGGGAATGGAACATTCACAACCTGTCTGGGCAACCTGCTCCAGTGCCTCAGCACGCTCACAGTAAGGAATTTTTTCCTAAAATCTAAACTTACTTTCTTTCAGTTTGAAGCCATTCCCACTTGTCCTGTCACCACATGCTCTTGTGAATAGTTTCTCTTCATGATAGGGAACATCACATTTATAGATAAGATATTCAAAGGAAGTGTTTAACAGTGGTGCAGTCCTCATCTCAGTCGGTGTGTTTGCCCATTCTGTGGTTTGTCACCGTGCCTGTGTGTCCCACAGTTCGTGCAGGTCACTTTAGGAAGACAGACCTTTTAAAATAGTTTTAAGTTGATGGCCTGCAATGGCTTTGCTGCGCTGTACTTTGGAGTAAATCTCAGTTTGGTTCTGCTGGTGGATGGGGGTGCCTTGGAGCAGCTGGCAACCTGAGCTGAAGAGCTGTGGGGGCCCAGGAACCCCTCTCACTCTGCCAGACACCCCTGCTCTGGACCCTGCCGTGGTCCTGCAGAGGCCAGTGGGGCTGTGGGGACAGGGTGTGAGGCTCAGCTGACCCAGTGGCTGCCCCTGGACCCCAGGCTGCTCACCCCTTTCTCAGGATCTATTAGGTTGGAAAAGACCCCTGAGATCACTGAGTCTGACCTATTACTTTTCTACTCTGCGGCTTGCCTGCCACTGGCAAGTGCAGTTTATTTCCACTGTTCTGGTTACTGTAAAGCCTTGGTCTGGACTTGGCTTAAGCCGGCGGTGACCTGCTGTTTCTCTAGCGTGTTATCAGGAAGATTGGCGGGTCCAGCCAGCACTGGGAACACAGGCTCCAGGGTGAGGAGGGATGGGAGCAGGGAGGGGCTGTGTCCCAGCCACCTGCCCGTGGCATTTCGGTGTCAGTGAGCCGTGGATGTGCACCTGGGTGTCAGTTACCCACAGCACATGTGACGCTGTGGCCAACAGTGCACAGGAGTTAAACGTAACGGTTCCTGCTGTCATCCAGCCCCTGATGTTATCCAGCCATGGGATAATCTGCCAAGGTCCTTCTCCAGCCTTCATGGATTGGTTTGGCTGGTGCCGAATCCCTGCAGAGCTTGCGAAGCCCAGTGGAATGTTGCTGTTTGGATTCAAACTTGTTTAGATTCAAAACATTCACAACAGTTCTTAAAGCTGGGAGAAGCTTTGCTTGTGGGAGGGTCTTGGGTTATTAATCCTCCTTTATTCCCCTGTCTGAATTCAAGTTCTGTCCCTCAAAAGCCACATTTTAAACACTGGGGCAGAATGGTCCCAGTTACAGCCATTCCCCGGTCAGTTCTTGGTTTCACAAATGCGTATTGGGGTCATTTTTTCAGCTGTCTCACACCTTCTGGAAACATACCTACTGTTTGTTCTTACTGAGAGCTGATAAAATGATTTGCTGTTTGCAAAGATGATCCCCTATAAAATGAAGTCATGTGGAATATTAAATTCAAAGTCTGGAGGCTTCAGGCACGTGGTAATTGCCTTTTAAACTCAGATGCCTCACTGTAAAGGGTCTTATCACTGCCTTTCAGCTACTTATTTCTTAGAAGGAACATGTCCTTCTTGGTAAGGAATGATTTAGTTTTGCTCCCCCTCAAGTCAGGAGCAAGCTCTTAATTAAAACAGACTTAAAGCCTGAAGTATTTCTTAGAAACCAGAGGAATATATTTGGCTGAGTCTTTGCAGCTCTCAACTTCTTTTGGGAGTTTCCTACTTCAAGGAAGTTACCAATGGTCCATCTGTTGCTTTCTTTTGATGTTCATGAGTGTTTTTGGAGGAGGGTGGTCTGGTTGAATTGTGATTTTTGTGACAAGTAATTATAGCTTATCCCTCACTTATAGTTTAATTGAAAGTAGGTCTTGTTTGGATGCTAACTTAGGGGCATTAAACCAGGACAAATTCCAAAAATAACTTCTGAAAAGAGGACTTAGGTCTCCAGGTATATACAGTGTTAGGCCTGGTTTGACCTCTAATGTTGCTAATACATTCTGTTCTGTTGGCAAGTAGAAATGCTTCCTGATTGTCCCAGTGACAGTTAGAAAGGATTATTTTATGGAAATAGGCCTCTCATTATTTTTTTAATCTGATCAACATAGAAATGAAGACAAACACGTATTTTGCCTCGATAACAGGTTTTTCATTAAAAAAGGAGAATTATTTGCAACAGCCTTCAAAAGGACATAACCACTTCTCATCTGTGTTTCTTTCCTTAGTAGGGCAAGCAGGTGTGCAGGCAAATACCTGCACATACAGATGTGTATGCCAACAGAGAAGTCTTCCTCTTTTCAGATGACACAGTTCACAGCCTGAAAAAAGAATTACAGTGTTCAGATAATGTTGTGGATAAAGCACTTGAATTATGGCTATCGATGTGCAGAGAGCCTGTGTCCCTGTGTCCTTGAAATAAAGCTTAGGGCTTTGAGGAACAAAGAGCTCCAGAGTGGGAGGAGGACACTAATTACTGTTCTGCCTCTAAACAAATACTGTCAGAGCTGTCCGGCCTCAGTCTTGCCTGGGCTGTTACAATTCCTTCCAGCTATTGCTAAGAAAACTGATTGAAGGAAAAATTGTCCTCCTCTTCCTTGCATCTCTGTGGGACACAGGATGCCAACATGGCTCAGGCAGAGCCTTGATGGTGCCACTTTTGTCGTGACAGCAGATCTTTGGATGCCTCCAGATCCCGTTCCTTTGTGGAGGCCCAGCGAGATGGTGTCCTGCTGAGCCCTGACCTTGGACACCATCTGTCCCCAGAGCTGCTGGAGTGCCATTCCTGGGAGCAGTGTGGCACCACCACGGGTTATGTGTGTGGCACCACCACGGGTTACGGCTGTGGCACCACCACGGCTTATGTGTGTGGCACCACCACAGCTTATGTGTGTGGCACCACCACGGCTTATGTGTGTGGCACCACCACAGCTTATGTGTGTGGCACCATCATGGGTTATGTGTGTGGCACCACCATAGGTTATGTGTGTGGTACCATCACGGGTTACAGCTGTGGCAATGGACAAGGGCGGACTGTTGTAGAGCTCGCAGAACAAGGGGTGTAGTGGGACACTGTGTGGGGCTGCACCTTAGGTTATGGTGGGTAACCTCCATCCATGGACAGGGACAGGCAGGAGGGACTGGGCAGCCCGGAATGGCCGTGCTTCCACTTGAATTTCCGGGCCTGATTGGAGGAAGCATTGTAATAACCCCGTTCCCTTAGAGCCAGGCCGGGACAGTGAAACAGCAGCCACGGGTGACGGCTCCTTGCGGAAGGGGCTCCGCGTGTGTCCCCTCAGGCTCGCACGGCCGCGCTGCCCGCGCTTCCCCTTGCCCGGGGCAGCGCCTCCATCCCAGGGTCCGGGCACAGCCCCGCGGCCGCAAGATGGCGGCGGCAGGGCGGCCGCGAAATGGCGGCGGCGGCGCCTGAGGGCGCGCGGGTGCTGCCCCCTGCCCGCTTCCCGGCCCACGTCCATGGGCCCGGGGATTGTCCTGCCCGGCACCGGGACGGGCCCCGGCTCCATCCGGGCGTCCCCAGCTGCTAATCCCCGTGGAGCCGGATGGAAACGTACGCGTGCACATGCTTCACTGTTGTTTGTTTTGGTTGGTTGGTTGGTTTTTTTGTTTGTTTGGTTTTTTTTTTGCCTTTTTATTATTTTTTTCCTTGAATCGTGAAATCTGAACAAAGCCTTTGATATACTTCGTTACTTTTGTGCAAAAGTAGAAAAAAAAATAAAGATCTGTTTTCCTCTCTGCCAAGTTTTCCTGACTCTTCTTTCATAGTGTTCTATATAAGTTAAACCCTTAAATATCACAAACACATCCATCTGCCAGTGGAAAGCTGACTGGGAAAGGGGTGCTCCTTGTTCCAAAAGTTTGTAGCATCATTGTCGCTGCATTTTTGTTTGTGACAGCAGGGTTTGAATGCTGCCTCACCAGCGCACGTGATATGGTGTACTGAGATTTCAGTTTGCTTTTCTGGATTTTAGAATAAAAAGAATAGATGTTGGGAGTGATTGGGCAAAGGTGTTTGAATGTTTTGGCCACCTAAAATAGTTTGGCCTCTCATTGCTTTGTTGAGGAGCCTTTATTTAAGGGGATATTCTCTGTGTTAACCCATTTTAATACAAAGATACTAAAAAAAAAAAGGAGGGAAATACACCTACTTGGTGTTTTGCTCTCCCATTATTGTCTTGAGAAATGCAGTCTGCACAGCACTGGTGTGATCCTTTGAACAGGAGCTGCCCCAGCCACGAGCCCATATAAGCTCCTTTCTTCTGCTGAATTTATTATTTTTGCGAGAAACATTCTATTTAATATCATTCATGGTGCTATGGCTATAGTGTTTGGTACTAGCCTCTTCCAGAAAGTGGATATCAGATTTATTTTGAACCACTGGCCACACTAGGATGCAGTGGAGATCTATGCTGGAGGAACTGCTTGTCTTTAATACAGCCGGATGGTCTCTGGATGCTGCAGCTCCCACTGTACCTTACTCTTCCTCGCTCCAGGACAGCCAGATCCTCCCACTAGTACCTGTGCTGCTGGTGCTGCTAATGCTTCTCTTCACCTACCACCACTGCTTTTGTTCTGGTGATGAGCAGGAGATCCTGGCCAGGGACTTTTGGGGCTGCACTCTCACCCGTGTTCATTGTCAGTCCTGTGAAGGAATTGCCTCTGCTCTAAAATGCTGGTGCAGGGTGTCTCTTTAGGACTGCAGGGTCCACACTTGTATTCAGGCTTTTCCAAGCCTGTTGTTGCGGCTTGGATGTGTCTCAGGTTTGCTCGCTGCATATTTCACAGCTGTGTCAGTGCAGTTAAAATGTAACCTCTTCTTTCTCTACCACTAGTCACTCGGCATCTGAAGAAGCCTCTGGCTCTGACTCTGCAAGCCAGTCTGAAAGTGAGCAGGGCAGCGAGTCAAACAGCAGCTCCGAGTCCTCTGAGAGTCAATCTGAATCCGAAAGTGAATCAACGGGTTCCAAATCCCAGCAGACCCCTCCTGAAACCAAAGAAAAACCAGCCTCTAAGAAGGAAAGGATAGCAGATGTTAAAAAGGTATTGCCCCTGCTGCTCTGCACAGACACATTACTCCTGTACCCATCACAGAAGATCAGACAGCAGGACCTCAGTGAAGCTGTGTCCAACTTCCTGGCCACTTTGCACGTGGACCAAACAGCCTCCGAACTCCAGTGTCCCCAGAGGCTGTTTGGTCTGTGTGCTGGAGCCCTGCTGGTGTCACTTTTGAGAGCAGGAGCTGCTGTGTTTGTGGAACAACCCCTGAGGTACCAGGTGGATGATGACAGGGCTGACTGGTGCGAATGAGAGGCAGGTGCCTGTCATCAGTACATGATCCTGTCATTTCATCCTCTGTCTCTGTCTTTCCACTCCTCTCTCCTGTCTCTCCTCTCAGAAGTAGTAAAGCCTCCCCATGTGAAAAATTATCAAGGAGAAGGTTTGTCTAGGTTTTTAAGTTTGAACCACTTTGGATTTTTTACATTACTCTTCCTCTGAAAAAATCATAGGGAAAAAAGAGGAAGAATGAAAAAGCTATTTAACTTCCATTATTTATTAAGTTCAGAACAGTGCTTCTTTGTTGTGTTTGTTTTTTTCCCCTGCAGCTTCTCAGCACCTCCCTAGCAATACCCTTCAGATAACCAGGTTTTCCCTCCACTTGCTGTCCAGCAGGAAAGGGGATTGTGGGTGTTACTACACATAGTGTCCCTCTGCACTTCCCAGGGCAGAAGCTGCACCTCAGGTACCTGCCTTACCTGAGGGATGGAGGCATCTGAGTAACACAGGGTGAGGTGAGAAAGAGGAGCCCAAATACCATTTGGAGACAGGAACTCAGTGGACTGAGTTCTTTTGGAAGGAGAAAATTCTGGTTAGGTCAGCTTGTTTGTTTGTTTGTTTGTGGTGTGTAACTGTCCTGTTGTTCTTAGCCGTGGGTTGCACTGGGCACAGCTTGCTCCTGAGAGGGAGTTTTATGGAGAAAGTTGCTATGTGTTTAAAGGATAAGGAGGAAGGACAGTGCTTCCAGCCTGCACTCCTCACGGACCTACCAGGGAGAAGTGAAGGATTTTGTTACCAACTTTTCCCTCTCACAAAGCTCCAGGCTGCTGACTCAGGTCATGGCTAAATCCTCCAGTGTTCAGACTGCCAAGGGAGGATGAGTTCATAAGGCAGTTGTGGTAACGCTATACTAAAATTTGTGGTTTATTGTTGATAAGTGGGCACCAAAGGAAGTTTTCTCTCCCTCTGAAGGATTCCAAGAGCATGTCCCTAACAATAAATGTTAACATCATCCTGTGAGGAAGTGCATCTATACACAAGGTGATAATTAGCATGGATGAAACATGAAAAGGTCAGGGCACCCTCTAATAAGAAAGCCTCTCCCTTCCTTAATTTCTCTGTTAATGGGTGTCTTCCTTAGCTAGGTCTAACCTAGGCATGTTGATACCTGTTCCCCTTGAAAAACCAATGCAATTAATTATTATATTATTGTTATTTGCTATTTGTCTAGATACACCCATGAAGGCGAGGTTGATCTGTGTTAGGTGCTATTAAGATTTGTCATGGAGTTGCTCCCACATTCAAAACTCATGCCATTTGAGATGAGAAGACAAGTTCTTCAAATGGTTTGGGGAACATTTTGATTTATTCTTTCATGTGAATGTACTTCTGTACTTGCATGCCCAGCAGATACACACAGTAACAGTCTGTCACTTATCCCATTACTCCTTTAACAGAGGCAGAAAAATTGCTGGGCTGCAGCCTTGAATCCATCACGCTCTCAATCCCAATCCCTGCTGCATCTGGCAGTGTATTTTGATTTCCTTTTCCTGCCAGTGGTTTGCAGAGATATTTGAGAACTGGAGGCACAGAGAATCAGAAGGAAATGAATAGATGTAGAGAACTAAGAGAGTAAGCTCTGCTGAGGGAGAGAGGAATTGCTGGTGTAGGATTTTGAGGGGCATGGTGGTCGTTTGTGTCTGCCGTAACTCTTGTTTCCTGTGTCACCAACACAGCTCTGCATTCATCCCCCTCAGGGCATCCATTCTTGTCTCCCCCTTCTCCTGTCCATCCACAAGAACAATTGCATGCTCTTATACACAGTGTATTAAACTGGTGAGGGCCTCGTTTTACAGCAAAGAGCACAACCATTCCCAGCAGTCACCTCTGCACATCCATGTGCCCTGCACTGCCAAACCACATTCCCTTCAGTGCATTCGGGAGAGGAACCAGCAGCCACTGCCTTGCCTTGCCAAAGGACAGAGTATCTTCCTCCATTTGCCATCCGGGCTGGGCCACAGAATTCACCTTCGAAGTTGCAGCTGGCAATGTCTCCAGGCAGCTGGTGGGGCATTCCGTATGGACAGGAATTGTGCTGGAGGCTGTTAGAGAGAATTGCCCTTTTGAGTTGGTAGGTCTGTTCATTCCACCTCCAAGGTGTTGCCTCCGTACCTTTGGTGCCAGTGCTGCAGAGGGCTGGTTACCTCAACACTCTGTCCTCCAGCCTGAGGGAGCTGGAGAGTGATTTGTACCTTGGTGGAAAGATGGACCACTGTAAAGATAGCACTCGGATAAACACATGCTGCTTTAGAGTGGTGCCAAATACCCCAAAATAATGATAATCTTTTTCAGCCAGTTTTTTTAAAATGTCCATCTACTGGTTGCTAATTCCCTAATGGTTTTATGTTGATTTTTTTTTTTTGAAAACACCATCAAGCTTCTCTAAAATGTCAGAAGTAATTGGGGTGAAGCAGGCCTTCTGATGGTCTGTTTATTTTGCAGATGTGGGAAGAATATCCTGATGTTTATGGGGTTAGGAGGTCAAACCGAAGCAGACAAGAACCGTCACGATTTAATATAAAAGATGAGGTAAGGAAAAAAAAAAGGATGAGGGATTGCTGAACATATAAAACCAACCAAACCAAAGAGCAAAGGGAGGTCTCATCTGCGTTGCCTTGTAAGCACTGAGTCCCAGCTTGGTGCATGGATGTTGGAGCTCACAGCTGAGGTCCCAGTCCTGCAGCTGGATCCGCTTGGCGTGAGACCTCTGGAGCGAGTGGGATGCTGCGTGGGCTGAGATCTGCATGCACTGATCTGATTGCTGGAATGAGGCATAGTGCAAGTCATGCTCTGCTGTAGGAACATCCTGGAGAGGAGTCTGTGTAATAAAAAAACCAGAACAAAACCAAAATGCAACACAAATCCAACCAGGAATAAAGGAAAGTTCCCAGAAACACCTGATAGCAACAAAACAGTCATTGTTGTCCATCCTGGAATGGATCCCACTAATAAATGCTTTTGTGTGTGTGCTGCTGTATGACCCTTCACTTTTATTTGGTTGAATATTGGGGAGTCTTTTATGCTTCAGTTGGAGGTGACAGTGGTCAGAGCCTGGCAGCCAAACCTTCTAATTGTTCCTGTTTCAGAACACTGTTGGGTTTTTTTCTGAAGGTGTAGAAATTAGGTGCCACCTTCATTTGCATCTGACAGGTTTTCTGCATGGAGCATTTCATCTGCAGGTCTTCAGGAAGGTCGAGTAGCTGTAGCAGAGGGGAAAGAACCAGAGAGAAGCTTCTCTGGAGAGCTTGGGGCTTAGGGCTGGGAATCTGAAGATAAGCAGCAGACTATGAGCAGAGCAGGAGCCCAGTGGTGCTCTCTGACTCAGGCTGTTTGTGCTTCGCCACCAAAGATGTGCATTTGGATGCTCGAGGGGTCACACGCAGGTCTCCAGCTCCTTGCTCTGGTGCGTTATTGCTGAGCCTTGTGGCACCCCAGTGCCACCAGCTGCCCCCCCCCGGACTCCTGTGCTGGCTGTCCCGCAGAGCAGAGGTCAGGCAGGGGCTCGGGGTGCACCATTGACGTAGCTTTTGTTTTCCTTTTCAAGTTGGCAGAGGCCGGGCTGGCCGGCCGCGCCTCTGTGCGATGCCCCGGCATTCACTGTGCCGGCGACCTCACACCCACCCCAGAGCTCCGCTGCACACCCCCCTGCCCTCTTAGGGGCCCAGGTAAGTCCCTTCTTTTTTTGTTTTACAATATTACGTGGTTTTGCAAATGTTGTTTTCTTTTTTGATATCTTTATTTCCTACTACTTAAGGTACGATAAAAAAAAATTTAAAATCTGAGATGCAAAAACTTTGCTATACCACAAAATATTGTAAAAAACAAAAAAAACCCAAAAGTCCTCCAAATGACCCCCACTGCAACTTCTGTGAAACAGCTGAAATTAAAAAAATTGGAGCACCCCCTCACCCCTCTCTCCCCAAAGCAACACTGACTGATCCCCATAGAGCAACTCCCATCTGCAGCAGAATCCGATGGAGGGTGTGACCTGTCAGGAGCACAATGCTGGGGCCTCGCAGAGAGCAGGAGGAGATGGAAAGTCTTGCTTTTGGAAGACACACTAAGAGAGAGGAGATAGCATAACTCAAGCCTGCGTGGTGCTGAGCACTCCTTGCTGCTGCTGGAGCTGGCAGAAATCCAAGCTTTTTGCCTTCGCAAGGTTAATCCTGTTGCCAGTGACCTGCGCCTGTCGCTTGCTGCTTGAGACTTCCAGCACAGTGTCTGGGGGCTTGTAATTGCCTTCTTCCCTAATGCTTCTCTGCAGATTAGCAAAGAGCATCGTACAGGCAGCGTGGCTCAGAGACCAGAGCAAGGATGAGCCATCCCAGCTCCCTGCGCTGCCCCGTGACTCACCTGCATGGGGGAGATGGCGCAGAGGTGGAGGTGATTCAGGTTTTGGGGCCCTGCTCAATCACAGTGTCCTCTGAGAGCAGCACTCTGGGTAGGGTTATTTGTGTTAGAAATGGTTCCCTTCTGGGGATTTCTGGGCTCATCGTGTAGGTGTCCGAGGTGCGATCAGGGAGGGTGATAACTCGTGATCAATACCCAGGCTTGGGCTGAGCCATCGGGGAAGCGAAAGCGCAGCTTTGCATAGGAGCACAGAGCTGCTCAGGGGCCCAGAGCTGTCTCCAGGAACAAGAGAACGTGTGAGTTTTTTAGTAAAACCACTACTTCACCAGGCATTTTCTTTGCAGTTAATAAATCAGCTTCAGGTTTCAGTCAGGGGATGTGAGGCGTGCAGTACCAGATGCCTTTCAGAGTATTCAAATTGAAAGGGGGGAGATTTAGGTTAGATATATAAGGGAAATTCTTCCCTGTGAGGATGGTGAGACCCTGGCACAGGGTACCCAGAGAAGCTGTGGCTGCCCCATCCCTGGAAGCGTTCAAGGCCAGATTGGATGGGGCTCTGAGCAACCTTTGATAGTGGAAGGTGTCCCCGCCCATGGCAGGGAATTGGAACTGGATGATCTTTAAGGTCCCTTCCAACCCAAACCATTTTATCATTCCATCATTCTGTGATTCTGGGGCAGTTGAGAAATAAATGTGCCCCAAGCAGACACAATATTTTTACTATAAAAAGAGTAGTTTCAGATTGAATTTGGTGACAAATATCAGAGCATTTTTTCTATCAAAGAGAGGCCGGAAGTCACGCACCAGTGTGTTCTAAAAATACAGCTGGTTTTCTTATTGGAAAAAAAATTCTGCTCATTTGCATTTTGGTTAATGCTTTGCCTCATGTGTTGGCTGAAAATTCAAACACTACTGGTCTCACTGGGAAAGAGAAGTTCAGCAGACATAAAACTAACCTGATGAGCTGAGATTCTCCAGCTTTTCTGAAGCACTAAAGTTTGGCCTCTGTTAAGCCTGAAATGAGCAAGTCCTCACTTTGACTTTAGTCTGAAATACTTACTGGCTCTGTTTAAGCAAGTCATTATCTCTTCTCATGTGAGCTCCAGAGGCTGTCCTAGACCTCCTCTCCAATGGCCTGGAATCTCCATTTCTCCTGCCCTGGGCTAGTGGCAAGGACACGCGTGGATAATCTATAGGAGCAGAACTTCGAATTGCTCTGTGTTGCTCTTCTTGGTGCTACATGTGCAGCATCATTATGTTTGTCCAGTGTTGCTCCATGGCAAAATACAGTGTAATTAATCTAGTAAAAGTGTGTACACTTTATGTGCTGGGAGAGGGAAAGAATTGATGTGAAGGGTCAGTGAGGCATGAAGAGGGAAGGCTGATCCCTTAAGCTGGAGATAGGGAAATTGTAAGAGGCCAGATCCTAGTCCAGCTGGAAGCAGTGGTGCAGGAATAAGTTGGGCACATTTGTAGTGTTTGATAAAGGGGAACTAGGGAAGACAGGTTGCCTTTCCCTTTGGCCACAGCAGCAGCACCCCAGCGGTGCAGCCTGAGCCCAGCACTGACACTCGGGCTCTGGAGCGAGCAGTGTGACCCCGGCATCTCCTGCTGGGCTGACAAAAATCCCACTGGGGACTGGGGATGGACTTTGCCAGTCTAGCTTGTGTCATTCGAGGAGGTGACGTTATTAAAATTGAAGTTGCGTGTGATTTCCCAACCAGTCTGTTCCTGATAGTGGTGGTGGGCAGACAGGGCCTCAGGTGCACGCTCTGGACCTGGCATGCCCTGGCTCTCTGGCTGTCCTCTGTGCTTCCTTGAACAAGGAATTTATCACCAGGAGACACGATGGAGCAGGGAGGAGAGGCTGAGGGGCTGCAGCACGGCGCTTCCCAGCACTCCATACTGGGATGGGGAGGATGTGGGAGCACTAGGCAGGCAGATGACGGGCTGGGGACTGGCTGTGTCAGAGGAGATGGAGCTGGGCTTGACACACATGCAAAACAGACAATGGTGCCTTTGAGAAATGTAAGAGAAGGCGGCTGAGCTGCAGTCACAAGTTACAGTTTTCAAGGTGGAGGAGGGGAGGAAAAGTCGAGTCATGAAGAGATTGTCATCAGCTTTGTAGACACAGCAACAGAGCAGGGGGAGAGTACAGGCATTAGGAAAACGAACACTGTAAGCTTGGAAAATGGGATTTTGGCACAGAAGTGGAGTTAATTTCAAAGAGCTAAAGGTTGTGTTTGGTTTTCTCCCAATGTGATCTTCTCTGACATAGAGCAGAACAGAAATCCACCTCTCTTTACTTGTGGCTTGCCAAAAGACAACAAAAGTAAACGTGCGCTGAGGGACAGCTGTTAAAATCATGCCCAATTGGAATGGAAAAGCTTCAGAAAGTGGAAAACAGATTAAAAGAGAAAAGGAAAACTGAGGACTTCTAAATTTTGTGTGTCAAAACTGAAATGTGCGGAATGCTTGGCTTGTGTTGCAAGAGTAGGTAGGGCTCTCCATGGTGTTTGCCATGCACTTGCTTCATGCTTGGTAAATGAGACAGGGATTTCATGCAGGGCCATGAAGCAGGTGGATGAACACGTTTGTAGGCAGATATAGTGCAAAAGGTGTTATTGTGTCACATGTAAATCTGACACCAAATCCAGGAAAGCTCATGATCTGACATGGCATCCAGTATTTTAGTGTATTTTAATGGATTCACTGATGCAAGTGAGACAGAAATTCCTATGGGTGGAAGGAATACTGGAAAATGGGAATGAAGGACACATGTTGCAGCTCACACCATTGCACAAGGTCCTTGTGTGCACAGCTGTGTGAGCTCTGTCCAGGAGGGCAGTGGGGGTGTCAGGGGATGCAAATTGAGATAGCCATGGTGATGGACAGACAGTGCCTAGAGCCAAAGCCAAATACTGTGGCAAAAAGCAGCTAGAAGCAGAAGATTTCCAGTAAGTGTGTGGAGCAGGCAATCTTGGAGGCTACTTCTGTCATTTTAATACTTCTTTAGAAATTTCGCATGGGTTTCTTCAGTTTTGTCCCTGCCTATTTGTGTTTTCTGGGGGAAGCTAAGGGGAAGTCATGTTATCTGTGTGGTGATCTGTTTTCATGGTTGACTAGTGTTTTATGAAAATGGGGTTGTGTACAACCAGCATAAAGAGATTTATTTTAGCTATCTTAGTCTGTGGGAATTAGTGACGCCCACTTTTAAAATAGCACAGCAAGTAGTTAGAATAACCCTAGATATATTTAGCCAGAGAGACTTCACTGGTGAAGACTGTAGGACTAGGAGGAAGGAAAGCAGTAGGACACGGCTCTGACCCAGTCAGGTCCTTGGTGGTTTTTGCTGTGGGAGAAAAAAAAAACAGAAAGACAGGGACACTCTTTTGATGAGAATATTGCCTTTTTATGACAATATTTTTATTTCATTTCTTGTAGGAAGTTTGTGCAATGAAGGCAGAGATCATAATGCATTTGTTGGGGTAAATTCACCCATGGGTTTGCAATCCCTGGGGTGTTGCACACGCTGCAGGTCTGCCTGGCCACTGCTGCCGTGGTGTCTGTTGGGCACTGGGGGTTGATGCTGAGGGGTGGATGGGTCCTGAGCTCAGGGGCTCCAGGACAGGTGATGTTGTAGAGCTCTCCAGGCTTCCTGCAGAGAGTTTCCTTCCTCACACTGAGAACAGGGCAGCAGGACTGTGCAGCTGAGGTGGTGGTGCCAGGAGGCAGCTGCTCTGCACCAAAGCGTCCTTCAGGCTGCAGGGGAAGGAGCTGGGCTCAGCCCACGGGCACGTGTTTCACTTGCATCCTTGAGGAGCCAGTCCAGAGTGAAGCCTACAACCTGATTTTCTTTCTTTTCAATTAAAGGCAAGTAGCGAGTCTGAAAATGAGAGCCCTAAAAGAAGACGCCAGAAGCAGTTGAAAAGAAAGTAAGTTTCTAAGGAAAGGGTTTTGAGTGGTGATGCTTTGGTTTATTTCTCAGAACAGTAGCGCATTGGATTGTTTGATAGGAGTTGTCAACATGTAGAGCTTGTAAAAGAAATACTTTAATATTTCCAGTAATAATACTTTGGATTGCTAAAATTGAAGTGTGAATATGGATCTAGAGATTGATGCAATTTTCCAACTTCTGTTTGTATTTTCCTACTGTGCCTGTGATGGAATCTGAATGAGTCAGGTTCACTTTCTGTTGTGTCTTTCACTCTTCTATCAGGTTACTGATTCTCCTTCAGAGATACTTAAAACAGTTTAATCCCTTCTCCTCCCACCTTTTTGATTAACTGAGAATAAAATGCCAAATTATTATCCTCTTTTATCTTTTATAACCCTCTGTTAAAACAAAAGAACTTCCATAAAGAATGCTTTGGATATCTGAGCACTGTAACTGAGTTCACTTACAGTCATATTTTACTGCCTTTTTCCCATCTAAGAAGTACCTTTTAGTTTTTCCAAACACCAAAGTGAAGTAGGGAATCATGAGCTGCCTGATGGAGAAAATCTAAACACAGCCACGTGATCCTGCTCACTTTCTCCTGCATCTCGTCTTTTAACTCTTCACTTAGTTGTACCCATCAGTGGAGGAGGGAAGGTAATAAAGCAGAGGGAGGACTGGTAATATGAACCTCTCCTGGTCAAGGAGAATGATCTTTGTGGACCCTCCATATCCCCCTTGGAGAGAGGAAGGGCTCCTCCAAAAGGCATCTTGGAGCTGCAGCTTTGTTCTGAGTTGCCCCCAGAGAATGTGCTTCCTTCCACTAATGGTACGATGTGACTTGGCTTCACGCTTGGAAACTTGAATTGGCAGGAGGATTTAGATGTCGGGAGACTCGTTGTTCCATTTTCTAGGCTCCAAGACTCTCATGTAACTGTGCACGTTGTGGCCGATGCTCTGTGACACTGAGCACTTCTCTTCAGATCCTTCCAGCCCATCTCAAAAATGCAGAAATAGAGGAAAAACAAATCATCGATCCAAGCCCTTGCCCACCCAGGTTTGAGCAGGACAGCTCTGCCACCAGCACGTGGTTGCAAGTGGTAAGGGCTGCTCTCACTTGAGGCAATCCTGCCTCTGTGTGAACACAAGCCCAGGTGACTGAGACCCCCTTCCCCGCTAAAAGCAGAGAATCACACCATAACATCCCTCCTGCATTGCACTGAACAGCCAAGGATGCAGTTTTGAACATTTTTCCTGTAATTATGGCCCTGATGGTTTGTTCAGGTATTTGTGTAGAAATATCACTGCCCTTCATGACCTACATTTCTGACTGCAGAATTAAATGGAAAAGAGAGGTCTCTGCTGGAGAAGAGGATGAAGATGGAGGGGAGCAAGGCACCAGTGGAGAGAGTGAGCCTGAACCGAAGAAAATTAAAGCAAGAAGGCCTGTCCAAAGGAGGTAAGGAATGGTTGGTTCCATCTATTTTTCTGCCTGTGCTGCATGGAGAAGAAATACCTATTTGTCACAAATGAATGTGTATTTTTCCTGCAATATTACCCTTGTTTATGACCTAGTAAAGCTAGGGCCTAGTTACTCCCTCATCTCCCCATCTCATGCTCCAGTGAGCAATAGAGTGGTTTCCGTGATAGTTAGAGCAGATTAAATCCCTTAGGAGTCTAATATTTGAGATTCGTGCTTCCTTGAAGACTTACTGAGGAGGATATTTACATAAACCATGCTGTATTATGGCTTTATTAACTCTTATTTTAGAACAGTGGCCAAAACTGGTGTTAAAAAGCCTCACAAAATCCAGCGAGGGAAGAGGAAGAAACCGGACTCATCTGAAGATGATGATGATGACGAAGACGATGAGACCCCCAAGAGACAAACTCGGCGAAGAGCAGCCAAAAATGTCAGGTGTGAAGAAGTGTGGGGTTGCTTGGGGGTGAGAGCTGGCTGGGGAAGGTGGGGCACTGGGGGCCCTGACTCCCTGTGTGGTCCTGCAGAGACCCTGCTCTGCCCTGCAGAGACCTGTGGCTGAGGTGTGGCTCTTTTGACAGGTTCATGCTGGGAACATCCGGGTTTACCTCGTTTTGCCATCTGTGAAGGAGGGAATGTTTACCAGTCCCTCTTAGAGAAACGTGAGGAGGTTTGCATAATATTTGTAAAGCACTCTCAGATGAGATTAATAATTGCAAGTAATAGGTGAAAGTGAGCGAAAGGGAGCAGCTGTGCTGGACTGGACCAGTTGTCTGAGAGTGGGTGATAGGTGATGCCTTGGGACAGAGTGTTGAGACAGGGTGGAGGTAAAGCTTTATCCATTCCCCAATGTACGTTCTCACCTTTCGGGCAGTCCCAATAAGGGACTTGCAAAGAGCCATCCAAATGACATTTTGTGGTGGTTAAACATTCATCAAAGATGAGAAGTGCAGTTCCTAGGGCAGTGTAGGCACCCATGCAGCCTTTCGATGCTCTGCAACCTCCATAGAATAATCTTCCACTCAAGAGTGGAGACTTTCTCTGTTATGGCCTTGCTTCTGCTGCAGAGAGTGTTCCACCTTGTGAATCGTCTGATGTTGGCCATGGTCAGAAAAGTTACATGGGCAAGATAGAGGATTAGTCTGATACAGTGTAGCTGTCTAAGTGTCTTGGGGAAAAATGCTGAATGGATGACTTGAGACATGCGTGTGCAAAATGTGCACTGAACCACAGGATAAGTGCTGGAGAAGGTGCTCCAGTCTGAGCCACTCTCTGTGTTCATGGGCCGGGAAGAGTCAAGGGTTTTATATCAGTTTGGTTTTGATCTTATTCAGCTACAAAGAGGATGATGATTTTGAGACGGATTCTGATGACCTGATAGAGATGACTGGGGAAGGCGCTGATGAACAACAAGACAACAGTGAAACTATTGAGAAAGTCTTGGACATCAGGCTTGGAAAAAAGGGAGGTGCGTGGCTCTGGAAGAAGCCTTTATTTCTGATGGCAATCGCACACGCTCACGGTTTCTTTTGAGCTGGTGCAATGCTTTTGTAACTTCAAAGTGGGGCCAAGGGTTGTTTCAGTGCTTTTCATCTTTTCCTCTGTGCCTCTTATTTATGTCTTGTATTATGTAATAGCTTTTGTAACATGTAATATTTAAAATCCTAAATTCTCTATAGTTTACGTGCTCGGCAGCTTTCATCTAGCCTGCATACATTTTAAAGATGCAGCCATTGTTCTGCAATTCCTGCTTTTCTCTGTTTTGAAATATAAAACAGATCTATCACAGCCCCATTGACAAAGCCATAATGAAAATAAAGCCAATGTTTTGTTCTCAAAGCCTTACAAAAGTGTTTTTGTAAAACTGAATGGTTGTGAACACTTTCAAGGGGCCTTTGAATTATACTTAAAGAAAAGCTACTTATGACAGATTTGAAAAGATTCTGTTGTATGGAAAACTTCTGTGTGCCTGCCTTATAGGGTTGCAGAATCTGTCGAATGTTCTTTGTGCTCCCACAAAAGATGTATTAGAGGAGTAACTTTCTGCTCTAATGCAGTTGACACCCAGTGGTCGATAATGAAGGTACCAAATGCAGGCTGGTCTCTCTTGCAGCCATTGGAGCTTCCACCACGGTGTACGCGACCGAGGCCAACGGCAACCCCAGCGCCGACTTCGACCCGGAGAAGGATGAGGGGGAAGTTCAGTACCTGATCAAATGGAAAGGCTGGTCATACATCCACAGCACGTGGGAGAGCGAGGAGTCCTTGCAGCAGCAGAAAGTGAAGGGCCTGAAAAAGCTCGAAAACTTCAAGAAAAAAGAGGAGGAGATCAAGCAATGGTAGGCTTCACTCCAAGCAGTGATTTGGCCTTGGGCAAGTCATTTTTAGCCAGAGGTTTGAGAAGTCATGACTGAAAATGTTTGATTTCTTCTTACAAGGTGTGTTTCATTAGCACTCTGGTCTCTCTTTGCCTGCTGAGGAATGTCCCCCCCTCACAGAAATGATGTCTGTGGTGTGCATGGCTGTAAAATGGAGAGGGCAAATTCACACTATTGCCACTTTCTAGGCTTGAGAATTGGGAGAGCTGATGACAAATAAATGGTGCACAGACTCACCTGGCCCAGGAGGTGCTGTGAGGGCTTTCAGCCTTATTAACCCTTGTTAATTATGGGCTTCTTTGTGTGCAAGTTTTTGCATCAGTTTATGTCCAGCTTCCCCGGGAACTATAAAGGGAGCTACGGTGTGTTTCCAAAATGCTAAAGCTGGATTAGCAGCTTCCATCTCTATTTGATTCCTGTTTTGAGACTGATTCTTGCATCAGAATAAGGCAGCATTTAACAGGGAGACAATCTGAACATCTATGACATTCACTTCTCAGCAATAATTTATGATTACAGGAAATTTAAGAAACACATCATATAACAGTAGTTTGCTCCTGTGACTTGTCTGAATAACAGAACCATGTAGGAAAGTAGATTTTTTATGTGTAACATCCATGAGCACTATGACAGAAGCATTACAGTGTTGGGCTTTTTTTTTTGTTTTGGATTATTTTGCATCTAGGCTGGGCAAGGTATCACCTGAAGATGTAGAATATTTCAACTGCCAACAAGAGCTGGCTTCAGAGCTGAACAAACAGTATCAAATAGTGGAGAGGGTAATTGGTAAGTGCAGCCAAGACTTTGGTAAAGGAGTGAAGTAGGAGTGGGAACTTTAATCCATGTGACAGCAGAATGAGTGTGCAGCTCTCTCTTCTTCCCTGTCCTCCAGTATCCCTGAAGAAAAAGCCCTGGTGTTTAGTGTATTTCATTGTGTGAAATTTAGGAATTCAGACAGTAGAAATCCAGCTTTACAGATTGGTATTTACAAGCAATAAGAATCAGTGACTCTGCCTGCCTGGATTATGGGGTGACACCCTAGTTTCCAAGGGGTTGCTGAAATTGTTGCTGCTGAAATTCTTTGTCTTCAATCCTTTGGATGCAAGGTGTTTGTTTCCAAAGCAGCAGCATGGGCCTGGCTTTTGTGAGGACCACTTTCTGTGGTGTGGGTGAGGATGTGGTTAGGCTGCAAGGCAGCTCAGGGGGTGAGATTTTCATGATTAATTAATAAAAATAAAAACAGAACCTACTGAGCACTTTGGTAATATCACAGTCATGTCAGTCAGAGGTGCCAGCACCCCGTTGCTTTGGGAATTGGTGTGGAAAGCTGTTCAACCTATTTCCAGTAGAATTCCTGTAAAAATGTGGATGTGAGGCAGTGATCGCCTGCCCTGCTCCCTCTGCTGGCTGCCAGCGTTCCAACCCTCCCTTCCCTTCTCTCTCCAAACACAGCCGTGAAGACCAGCAAGTCTGCCACGGGACATTCAGACTTCCCAGGTAAAAGAACATTTTTTTGGGCTCTCTACATTTTTCCTATGAGCCAGCCTGTTTTATGGCTGTCCAGGCAGTTCAGCTTGTGAATCGCGCTTGTGGTTCAGCCACTCAACCACAGGTGCTGAGCTTTGGGCTTTTTTGCATATTTTACAGCAAACAGTCGCAAAACATCCTCGAATGACCCCGAATATCTGTGTAAGTGGATGGGGCTGCCCTATGCTGAGTGCAGCTGGGAAGATGAGGCTCTGATCAGCAAGAAATTTCAGCACTGCATCGACAGCTTCAACAGTCGTAACAACTCCAAGACGATTCCCACCCGGGACTGCAAGGTTTGCTGGCTTCTCTTCTCTCCTTTGCTGGGTTCCTCCAGGCTGGGGGAAGATGCAAGCAGTGGGAACATGAAATTTTGTCAGGGTAAATGTCAGAGAACATTTTCCCATCCTCCCACCTGCGTTTGAAGGGTTGTTTGCTGTTCTCATACTTGAAGCAGAGATGTGAACCCCTCTGAGTTTCATTTACTCCGTGCACAGTGAGAACTTTATGTCCCCCTGGGGAGTGGGAGGCTTAATTAATCCTTGCAAAGTGCTTCCTCCTCAGAAGGAGCTGCAGCAGTTTTAATATCAGTTGGATGAAAAAACAGCACACCTGGGAAAAGAGGAAGCCTGCAAGATGCTGATACAGTGGAGAGGGACAGAAATAATGGGAGAAAAACCAAAAGAGGACAAAGAAGGAAGTGGAGCTTGTTCCAACTCCTGTGCATTTTGTGCAGCTTACTACACTCCTGGGGGACTCAGAGCCCTGATCATAAATCAGAGGGCAGCAGGCAAATCACAAGAAGTGCAGACACAAGCACTGGCTAGGAAAATGTGGATGGACTTGAACCAGTGAAGAGACACACACTCATTGCTGTATTCATAGATTTCATTGCTGAATTTTCAGCCTTTCAGCTACTGACTATTTTGTCTTTTTATTTGATGGACTTATGGCAGCGTCTCTTTCAGGTGTTGAAGCAGAGGCCGAGGTTTGTTGCCTTGAAGAAGCAGCCCTCGTACATCGGCGGGGAGAACCTGGAGCTGAGGGATTACCAGCTGGAGGGCCTCAACTGGCTCGCTCACTCCTGGTGCAAGTATGTACAGAAGCTGTGATGTTCATTCTGTGGCTTTTTTGTCCCAGAAGGATTTGGCACTCCTGTTTTCAAATGAGGTCTTTACCCGCCCTCCTTCTGCAGCTTGGAGGATTTAAAATGTTATCATGCCCAGCTGCATTGCAGACACTGCAAGCAGGAACTACCTAAGCATGAGCTTAAGAAACCTTGTGTGAAAACAAAAAGCGTTTTCCCTGTCTGGACCTGTTCACATGCTGAATTTGGCTGTTGTATGAGTCTGGTACATATCAGCCCTAGATTTCCATTGACTTAATGGGAAAAAAGGTTTCTGGATCAGTGTACTTATATACTCATTGAAGTCTTTGAGAAATGTCCTTCTTATATTAGGCCACTGATTCCCCTCTGCCTTTGCCTGTTTTCCTCCAGTTTGGAGTCATCAGAGTTAATTTTTGCACATTATTGTGCCATGTTCAATCTGGCTGTCCCTGGGATTTGCTTGGAATTGTTCAAATAACTGTTTTTGCACTGCCCCTCTCTGTCCTTGTTGTGGATTGCTGTTCATGTGAAGCACAGTAAATTAGTAGTGGCAGAAACATGCACTCAGACAGCATTTTTGTTTGTTCTCCTCTTTCTCAGGAACAACAGCGTGATCCTGGCTGATGAAATGGGACTGGGCAAGACAATTCAGACAATATCATTCCTGTCCTACCTGTTCCATCAGCACCAGCTGTACGGCCCTTTCCTGGTGGTCGTGCCCCTGTCTACCCTCACCTCCTGGCAGAGGGAGTTTGAAGTGTGGGCGCCCGAGATAAACGTGGTGGTTTACATTGGAGACCTCATGAGCAGGAACATGGTGTGTAATCAGAGGGCAAAGGGTGAGGGCTCGGGGAGAAGCACTGGGTGCAAAGCAGCAGCTTGTGTGTGATGTGTGTGAGAGGCTGGTGGATAGTGCTGGCAGCACTGCAGGCAGCTGGAGCTGGTGTAGCTGAGCGTGTGGGTGTAACTGCCTGCAGCAGGCAATTTCCTGCTTTATTTTCCCTCTTGGAGTGAGTGCAGGAGTACTGGCTTCTCCCAGAGTCTGGAAGCCAGTACTGCTCTGGGCTGAAACATGCAGTGAGGAGTCCAGCAGTGTAAAAGTGCTTGTCTTCAGTGTTTGGAACTATTCAGGCAATGGAGCGCACAAGTGTTGGGACTCTAGTGGTGTCCACAGTGAGGTGATGTGTTCATTAATGTCACAACAGCGAGCTGACCTTATTTTGTTCCCTGTGTAAGGGCAGTTGAACTGTGTGTGCACTAAAACAAGATGTTCCTTGAGCACCTTGAGTTCATCAAATGGCACCTTGGAACAACAGGGGTTTGGGCTTGGTTGGAGTCTCTGGCTACAGCTACACTAAAAGAACAATTGTTAGCTCTTTCCTTTCGATAACATGTGTTGAAGTCAACTTTTGTCTCCCCTCACAGATACGTGAGTATGAGTGGATCCATTCTCAGTCTAAAAGATTGAAATTCAATGCACTTATCACAACATACGAGATCCTCCTGAAGGATAAGGTGAGTAATGGTCCAAGGATGTTTTTACTTAGACTTTCTCTCATTTTCAAAGGGGAAAGCCAGTCCTCAGCTAGTGGGTTTCACCTCTTCCCTCTGGGGTGATGGAGAACTACAGCCACTATTTGCTCTTGCTTGCCAGAAATGCACAGGGAATGTGGGACACATGTTACAGCGCCTTCACTCTTGTACTGCACAGTTGTGCTATTCTTTTTACATATAAGACATCTGGCAGTATCCAGCAGTACCTGGATTTTTACCTGGTTTAATTTAAGCTTGTTAAGAGGACAAAACATTACACTGAACCTCTGGCCACAGTGTTAACAGTATTTACATTTTTACATCTACAAGAAATCTGTTGGCTTAGGAAATATTCATCAACCCTGTCAGTGTATCACTGATTCCTATCACAAAACAAAAAGCTTAAAAAAAGAAAAAAAAATTAAAATCAAAACTCCTGGATTACCTGAACTTTTTAAGCTTGTTCATCTGCTCTCCTGTTCTTGCTCCAGTGGGACTAGTGCTACCCAGGGCCCCAAGGGTATGGAGAAAGGGGGGGAATAAAGAGCTGGGAAAGGACTGTGCTTGCTGGGTAAAGCAAAGGAGGATTAGAATAGGTGTACTTGCTGCAAGACTACTGAGACACAGCAGGAGTGTGGTACAGCATGGCTAATTTCCACCCTTTTCTTTCTGGGAAGACACCTTGGTCCCCAAATTTTGTTAGCAAGAAAATCCTGCAAGGGTCCAGCCGCAGGGTTGGGGCAGGACACCCCGGACAGCACACACTGCAGGGCTTTCTGGCCTTGGGGAGAGACACGTGTGCGAGGTGGTGGGGCCCGTCTGACCCAGCGTCTCCTCGGCGCCTGTGTTTTTTTCCTTCTCTTCCTCCAGACTGTTTTGGGAAGCATTAACTGGGCCTTTCTAGGCGTGGACGAAGCCCATCGGTTGAAAAATGACGACTCCTTGCTGTACAAAACGTTGATTGATTTCAAGTCCAACCACAGGCTACTGATCACCGGCACCCCGCTTCAAAACTCACTCAAGGAGCTCTGGTCCCTGCTGCACTTCATCATGCCAGAGAAGTGAGTCTCCTTTTGGGCCTTCCAAGAAATGTCTCGGTCCATTCTCGTCTGCTAAATAGGCTCAAGGGAGTGCAAAATGGCAGAAATCCCTGAATTAAATCCCTGAATTAAACTCAGTGGTGTGAGAGCAATGATAGGAGAACAGACATTAGTTGGGAAAATCAAAGGTTAAATAACTAACACAAGGAGTATTTCTGGCAGCAAACTGAATGGGGAAACCTGATACATGGCTTTCAAATCTGTCTGCTGTCTTCCAGCCATCTCTAAAAAGCTAAACTTGTTTTAAGAAAATCATCTCAGCCATTTCTGAGGTTTCCAGTACACTGGTTCAGGCACCCCTGCCAACCATTTCATGGCAGCTCTGGGGGTGCTGTCTGGCTGATTGTGTGTCCACAGTGTAACAAATGTTTTGTTTTCTTTAAAATAAAATGAGCTATGGGCATCTCTAAGGCTAAGGCAAACATGCCCCAGAGCTCACTAGAATGATATTTGACTGCAAGAAGAGCTGTCCCCCAAATTCTTTTTGTTGGATCACAGATAGAGTGAAGGAGAGGCTTGAGGTCTCCCAAGTAGAGGAGAGCGGATTTCCACATTTCAAAGGAGCTGTCAGAGGAAGCAACAATCCCAAAAGAGCCTTCAGAGCAGGGTAAAACAGTCCAGTTGTCAAAGTCCTGCCTCAGGGAGGAAAGTTCAGAAACTGCTGCCAGGTAAATGCCAACAGAGTAAAATAGTGGGAAACTTGGGATTTTGGGTCCTGGGAATCAGTGTGGAGCTCAAATGTAAGATGTTAGGAAGGCATCTAAGCCCAGAGAGCTTCTAGCTTTGTCACCCATCTATTTAGTTAACCTGAGCAGAGTGAACCTCTTATCTTCCACTGTGTTTCCATTAAACTGATGGTCTCCTATCTTGTAGTGGAGCAGGAGTGTATCCAATAGATGCTGTTTGGTGCCATAAGACAAGAGGTATTCTGACCCCTCCTTTCTCCTCCTTTCTGTTGCCAGGTTTGAGTTCTGGGAGGATTTTGAAGAGGATCACGGGAAAGGTAGAGAGAATGGCTACCAAAGCCTTCACAAAGTCCTGGAGCCGTTTCTCCTGCGCAGAGTGAAGAAGGATGTGGAGAAATCTTTGCCAGCCAAAGTGGAGCAGATCCTCCGGGTGGAAATGTCTGCTCTGCAGAAACAGTATTACAAGTGAGTCACTGAATAAGTTACTGGGAGTGCCAGTAGGAATGGGCACATCTTTCTGTGGGCCTTGGCAATATGTTCCAGTATTCTGTGGATACTGTGGTCTTCAGAGTGCAATGTGACACCATCACCTGTAGTGCTGGGAGCTTCCCAGCAGGAATGTGAGGTAGGGTGGTTGGTATCTTTCCTTCTGGGAGATGCTTTTTTAGAGTGATACAGTTCAACTGGCCAGTTTTGCATTTTGCAAGACAGAGGTTATGTCTTTCCTGGGGGAGTGAAAATATGCACAAAATTGGGGTGCTGTTGAATATTAAACTGTGATAATATAGGAAGGTCAAGTCAGGGTTTTTAAAGAGGAAAGAGCAGTATTCTGTAAGACAAGTGAGGAGAGATGGAGGGAGGGAAGCAGACTGATGCCTGAATGAGCTGTTCCTGAAGGTTTTGTTCCTCCAAGACTCCGCTCTGCACTGAGTAATGAACTGGGCTTTAATTTTCCTGCCTGCAGGTGGATTTTGACAAGAAACTACAAAGCTCTTTCAAAGGGAACAAGGGGAAGCACATCTGGTTTCCTGAACATTGTGATGGAATTGAAAAAGTGCTGCAACCATTGCTACCTTATCAAACCTCCTGAGGAAAATGAGAGAGAGAATGGCCTTGAGACCCTGCAGGTGAGCAGTGTCCCTGGTGACCACCTTTTTTCCTTAAATTTTATTCTTTTGTCCTCCCAGCAAGATAATATCTGGTGAAGCTTTAGCTTCTGTGGCTTCTCCTTTAAAAATACTCCTCACAGCTAAGCCATTTGAACCCCCAGCCCTCCACTTCTGCTGTAGGCAGCATTTTATGGCCTTCTAGAGCAGGAGTTGCAGGCAGTGTAAGATCTATCTTGTGTGATTCATTGTGTGTGTGGGCTCTGCTGTGTAAACCCAGATGATTAGATTAGAGATGTACAAGAGATGCATGACCCCAAAAGGAGCAGGTCTGTGCAGATCTCTGTGTGATGTACATAAGGGTAAGATTGGAAATGATGGTTATTTCTTCAGTCTCTGGTCAGGAGCAGTGGAAAGCTGATTCTCTTGGACAAGCTGCTGACCAGGCTGCGGGAGAGAGGCAACAGAGTGCTGATCTTCTCCCAGATGGTGAGGATGCTGGACATCTTGGCAGAGTACCTGACTATCAAACACTACCCTTTTCAGGTGAGAAACATCAGCATGGAAAACAGTGTAGGTCCCCTTGAAAGTGGGAAAAAGCAGAGGGAGCTTGAGCAATGGGAGTCGCTGAGTTCCCCAGAGGTTGGTGACTGGGATTACAGGTGGCGCTTACTGGAGGGAACTGGGATGTCCCCACATTTCAGTGTGGCCCCATCTCTGCAAAACTCCTCTGACAGGCCCCTGCTTTGGGCTGTGTCATGTGAGAAACCCCGAGGAGAGAACAGTGAGCACAGAGAGCCTGGCTGGGAGCCTGTAACGGGAGCTGTGGTGTCACCCGCTGTGTGCCTGTTCCCTGAGCATCCCCCAGCCCTTGTGACACAGCTGAGGCAGTGCAGTTATTTTTAATTGGTGGCTATTTTTAACAATTAAACGCTGCAGGCAGCGAAGGGGGCTGTAGGGCTGACAGCACTCGGGTGCAGCAGTTCCTCAGGGCTCCTTTACCTTCTTTCTTTTATCATTATTGTCGATTTTTCCAGCGCTTGGACGGCTCGATCAAGGGGGAGATCCGAAAGCAGGCGCTGGATCACTTCAACGCCGACGGCTCCGAGGTACCGCAGTCCTGGGCAGAGGGTTTGTGGCTGAGCCACAGGTTGTGTCTGACAAGAGGGGATGAGTTCAGTTCTTTTTACAGGAACCCAGGTACTTTTAAAGACACAGATATGGCAGGTTTTGCAACCAGCCATATTGCTTATTTTAGATCTCCCACATCCAAGGAACAGGGCTGCGAGCCACATCTCCAGAAAGTCCTGAAGAAGCTGGGAAGAACCAAAATTTAGCGATTCTCTCCCTGTTGGTCTGGAGAATGAGATGATTCCAGTTTGCAGCTGGTTTTGGATATGAAATGGCAGAGGAAAAAGGAAGATTTTAAGTGTTGGCAGGCAGTGGAATCCGGTGTTGGAGGTGAAAGTCTCCAGTGTAATAGGAGAGGGCATCTGAAAACTCTCATCTGGGCTTGCTGACTCACAGTGCAAGACACTTGTTTTTGTGTCAGTCAGCCCAGCTGTGAGAAATACCTTTCCTCACTCCAGAAGCCTGAGCTGGAGTGGAATTCTTGGCTCACACAGGAGTTGTGAGAGATCGTGGTTGTGGGAAAGTTAACAAAAGGAAGTGTGAGGGGGGAAGGAGCAAGAATGCCCACAGAACTCCTGTCCTGAGGGCATCCATGGAGGCTCAGACATCTTGGCTCTAACCTGGCGCAGTCTGTTCGCTGATCTCACTCCTAACAGGATTCAGGCGACAAAAAGCAGGTGTTTGCCTGCTGCCTTTGTAGGAGTCTGGTGGGCAATGTGGTCTGACTTTCAAAGGTGACTCCAAGGTGCCCTTGCCTTGAGCTGCTTGTGTTGCTCTCCCATATTGAACATGTCTGGAGTAGCACACCCTTCACCTGGGCCGGCACTGCCTCACCCTGGGTCTGGGCTCAAAGACTGCTGCTGCTCAGCCTGCATGAGCAGGGTATATGGGAAGGAAATAGTTTTTCAACTTTAAGAAGCATGAGTGCAACACAGCCTTCCCTCCATTTCCCTGTACAGCTTTTGAGTCACCATTACTATCTTATGCCCACAGTTAAAAAAAAGCTGGTTAACTCATGGATACTTCTTTTTTTCCTTCCCAGGACTTCTGTTTCTTGTTGTCAACACGAGCTGGGGGGCTGGGAATTAATTTGGCCTCTGCTGATACTGTTGTTATCTTTGACTCGGACTGGAACCCCCAGAATGATCTTCAGGCTCAGGCCCGAGCTCACCGGATCGGACAAAAGAAGCAGGTCGGAAGAGTTGTCTGGGTTGTTTTCACTGTGGCTTCAGTGTGTGCATTTAAACAGGCTCTCACCTCACCAGAGCTTCTGAAAACATGGGCTTTTTGTCCCAGTCCTTGCTCCAGAGAGTGCTGCCCAAGGGAATCTCATTTAAAAAGTAGCCCAGATTTGCCAGATGCCAAGGCCTTCTGTTGGTTTTGAACAAACCCAGAACCCAACCCATGGCATTGCACTTCTCAGCCTAGTCCTAGTCCTCTGTTCTTTCTTGCACTGAAAAACCTGAAAAGTAGAACATCCACCTTTACTAGGGGTTATTAGATATGTGAAAAGCTTGGTGCTACTTTGAATTTAGAGTGATTGTTTCAGAAGATTTTTACTCTGTGCTTAGGCACACTACAAGATCTGTGTTAACCATCCTGATTTTAACTGCATCTCCTGAGATACAAAGAGAATGTGCTTCTGAAAAAGCACATCTGTACATGAAGAGACAATGTCAGCAGCCCAGTGGAAACAGCTGAGGGATGCATTGCTGCATCAGCAGAGCCTGTCCAGGAAATAGCTGTGTTCTCTTTTTACCACTCAGGTGAATATTTACCGCCTGGTCACAAAGGGGACAGTGGAGGAGGAGATCATTGAGAGAGCCAAGAAGAAAATGGTGCTGGATCATTTGGTTATCCAGCGTATGGACACCACTGGCCGGACTGTTCTGGACAACAACTCTGGGAGATCCAAGTATGTGACTGTGTCAGGAAGCAGAAATGTCTGGAACACGTGGCATAACCAGCTTCACCTGCTGGCATTTTCCAGTATTTATTTGATAGGGTACAGAGCAGAAGGCTAATAAGTAATGGCACCTTCCACTGATTTGGCTTCTGCAGCCATTAATTTGGATACATAGGATAAAGCTGATCAGAAATTAAAAACTTAGTTTTAGTGCATTACTTGTTTTTCCTTCTGTCTTCCACCCAGAGATCATCTTGGACTGAGGGAACCTGGTTGTGGAACAGCTGCATTTTGGCAGTGACCTCAGATTCTCTTCATTTCCCCCAGTAGATGGAGGTGGTTCCCATTGCAGTCTTTGTCTGTGCTAGAGCAGGAAAGAGATTAATAACAAAACTTTTTATAGTTCTGGGTAGACAACTTACTCTTTGCTTCAATTAGGAAAAACTTTAGTATGGTTTTGTGCTGTAGCAGTTCTGACTGAACAGCTCAAAACACCTTTTCCCTCTCGTTTGTTCTTGCAGCTCAAATCCCTTCAACAAAGAGGAGCTGACAGCTATTTTGAAGTTTGGAGCTGAAGATCTTTTCAAGGAGCTTGAAGGGGAAGAGTCAGAGCCTCAGGTAGTTTGAAATTGAAGTCACATAGCAGTTTGTAGTGCTCTGCAGTTCTGAAGAGGGACTGTGTGTGGTTGCTCCTGCTTTGTTCTTGCCCTGTGCATGAGAGCAGGTTGGTGAATAGGGATTCTGGAGAAGCTGAAGGCAGAGTCTGGGGCTGGGGGATCAGGGGCTTGAGGAGAGCCTCATTGTTGGGGATTAAATAGTGATGGTCACCAAGAGAGTCCCTTGGCTCCTGAGGATTATTAGATAGTGACAGCACAGCCTGCTGAAGGCTCCTCTCCCTGCCTCTTCTGAGCATTTGTTCAGCATCCTTTTTTGGTGGTTCTGAGCGAGGCAGGAGTCAGCACAGTGCAGTGAACAGGTCGCTGTCTCCTGCCTCAGTGCAGCATTGCTTGACAGTTTAGCATTGAGTGTTTTGCCCAATTCTCTTAATGGTCCAAGGAGCAGAGCTTCCCCCCAGGGAAACAGTCCACAGTTCATACATCTCACTGCCTGGAAATTTTCCCCACTGTTCAGCCTTGATGGTCCTTCCCTTCTGTTCTGTCACCTTATTTGTACTTTGTTGTACCACTTGAGATAGTTCATCCCTGCCCTCTGGGATGACACCCTGCAGATATTTGCACTTTGTTTAGCTCATATCAGCACACGACTCTGTTCTCAAAGCCTCTTACTTCCCGCTGTGCTCGGCACCCTCCGCTTTATCCCTCCTTCTCCCTGACTGGCAGGAGATGGACATCGATGAGATTCTGCGTCTGGCTGAAACACGGGAGAATGAAGTGTCCACCAGTGCCACCGACGAGCTGCTGTCCCAGTTCAAGGTATGGCTCTGTAGAGGGGTGTGGGAATGTGGCTCTCACCACCCTGCCATGGTGGTGAGCTCAGTAACAGGCCAGGAACACCACAGAGAGATCACAGAATGCTTTGGGTTGGAAGGGAACTTAAAGACCATCCAGTTCCAACTGCCCTGAAGTAGGTATTAATTTATTTTCAGTAAAGTGGTTTTGAAGGCTGTGAATAAAATGCAGAATTTACCAAATTTGGAAACAAACTCCATAATTTACAAATACTCAGCAGTACTTCTTAATCTGCACGTACTTCCTCAAACGCCGTTAGTCCAAAGACATGGCAAGGACCCAGGAACGTAGTGACATAGGGATCAATTATGAAGCAGTTATGGAAGTGTTGGCAGAATTCCAATGGAGAAGGAGTTGAGCCTTAGCAGACAGCTCTGGGGTGTTCCTGCCAGGGAAGGGAATTGCTAAAACTTCTCCTTTGCTTGTAAAAGGTTGCCAACTTTGCAACCATGGAGGAGGAAGAGACAGAGCTGGATGAGCGGTCCCAGAAGGACTGGGATGATATCATTCCAGAAGAGCAGAGGAAAAAGGTGGAGGAGGAAGAAAGGCAGAAAGAATTGGAAGAAATCTACATGCTGCCTCGAATCCGGAGCTCAACTAAAAAGGTACAGCTCATCTTGAGGGGGTGAGAGGCAGGAGGCGAGAGCTGGCAACGGGAATGCTCAGGGGAAGCCTCCTTGCCATCTGAGCTTCTTTCCCTCCTCCAAAGCTGGTTGGGAATGAAGCACAGAGGTAGCACAGTCTCTTGCTGGCATCGTGCATTGGACCAGTGGTTTGGGATGCAGTGTGAGGGCCCAGACTGGGCTTGGTGTGACTCATCTCATTTTAGCAGATAAAATAAAAAGAACCTGTAGTGACCACAAAGCAAAGTATCCAATTGTAACAGGTTTAGATGCAGATTTTGCCTTTTTTTTGGCCATCTCTTTTCCTTGGGCTCTCTAGCTCCCTGGGTGGCTCTTGCCTAAATGTGGATCCTGAGGGGCCCAAGAGATGGTGTCTTCCCAAGTTCTTCTTTAGGTAATGGGATCCACCCCAATCCAAAAGAAAGCTGACTGTGCAAGGATGCTCTGCTGGGACATGGGACTTTGAGAGGGTAGAACTGTTCTCTGGGATGAGCTGGGGAAAAACACTGAAGTGAAAAATACAGAGAAGGATTATTCATTTTGGATGAGTCTGGATTAATTTCTGAGGTGTCCTGGTTTTTAAAATAGTCTAAGGGACCGTGGCACAAACCCACAGAAATCAATATTTTAACATCTCTTAGTAGATCAAAATGCAATTGTGAAACTGGTGGCTGTAAAGGGAGGATGACCACCAGAGCCTCAGCCAGCTGGGAACTGCAAGGGTGTGCAGCCTCTCTGGCTTGGTTACATGGGCTCCTGCATCTTCAGGAATGGATGCCCAGGTGTTTTACAGTCCATTAAATACTGCCAGTGCACGGAGGGACAGAAGAGGTTGTTAGCTGATTAGATTAGCAGTTGATAACTGTACTGCTGTTTCTCTGGTACGTGCAGGCTCAGACAAATGACAGTGAATCGGATGCAGAAACCAAGAGAAGGCTTCAGAGATCATCTGGGTCAGAAAGCGAGACTGACGACACCGATGACGAGAAGAGACCGAAGCGCAGGGGACGCCCTCGGAGTGTTAGAAAAGACACAGTGGAAGGATTTACTGATGCTGAAATCAGGAGGTCAGTTCTGGGCACAAGAGACAGTTCAGAAAACAAATATAGAAATCCCAGGCAGGTGGAGAAAATCCCAGACTAATCCAGGAAGTGTTCACCTGTAAGCACGTCAGTGGTTAGGTGGAGCTGGTTCACTGGGACAGCTTCTGCACCTTTATGTAATTCAGTTTGATCCCAGCTGATGACCTTAACATTCAGGTCAGTGCAAAACGGACTGGATTGTCTTTAGTCAGGCTACAGTGAAGCTGGTACCTTCCTAAAATTAATCCGTGCTGTAACTGCCCTTTCTGGGCCAAGTGGATTGAGCTAATGCCATATAATGTGAGGTCTTAGGTGCCATGAGCTGCAGAGCTGGAGAAGCCAAGGGCTCTGGCCTTCCTGACATTTTTCTGACTGTCATCCTGCTGATTTAAGCTCTCAGTGAAAGGCAGGCTCTGGCAAAATGACCCCATGAGAAGCACTGGTCCCGTTGATCAGAGTAGTTGTGTGTCAGTCCCTGATGTCAGCTGGGGGCTGAATTCCAGAACATTATTTTCTTCTATCTTCTAATTCTTGAGTCTTTCCCAGACATCTTCGTCTTACAGCTCTGCCCAGATGTTCAGCCAAAGGTGGAAAAGAAGGGGTTATGAGTTTTCCTTAACTCTCTCTATTTCTGAGCTGGTGTATTTTTAAGCAGGAGATATCAGAGTTTTGGGGCTGTCATAGCTGCCCCATAACCATCTTGAAACCATGGAGCAGGAAGGACATGCTGCAATATGCAATATAACAGCCATTTAGGTTATTGTGATGTAGCAGAAAGAGGCTGAAAGAATACAAAATGAAAAAAAGAAGGCAAAAAACTAACTAATTTTAAAAATAACCTGTAGTTGTAGCCATTGTGTCTACTCCCAGCTCAAGGCAATGTTTGATTGCAGCAACTCTTGCCCTGAAGTTGTGTTAGCCACAGCAGGGATTTTCACAATAAAAATAAGACACGAAAATAAATAGCAAACCTTGTCTGCAAACCTCTGTGATGGATTGAACCACATTTGGCTCTTCTGTGATGGGTTGTTGCATTTGCAGCCTGAGCTTTAAAATTACTAATGACATTGATTTAATGCCTCTTTTCTTCCTGGAAAAATGAAGTTAATAATTACCAACATGGTGTGAGCCAATGCTTTCTTCTATTTTTTTTTTTCCCCTCTTTTTTTTTTTTTTTCCCCTCATCTGTCAAACACTCAACATTTATAATGATGTTGTGTTCTTCTCCAGCCAAGGTCACAAAACTCTTTGTGGAGACTAATGGATGAGGCTTCCCAGTGCTGAGGGATGCTGAGCTGATCAGTGGGGAATGCAAGGGTGATAATGTGACAGGCTGTAATTAATGTATTCAAGCATATTTGTGATATTGGACCTTTTTTTATGGCAGTTAGTTTAGTTTTTGATTTTTTTTTTTCCTCCTTAGATTTATCAAGGCTTACAAGAAGTTTGGATTGCCTCTTGAACGGTGAGTCCCAGCCTGGCCCTGCTCCAGAGGGGAAACATGGAGGCACGTTGTACTTGTGAGCACAGCCAGACACACGTTGCTCTGGGTGTGTGACACAACCTCCACGGACAGCACAGGCCTTGCTGTCCTGCCATCAGGACCCCGAGCACTGCTGCACAGTCCCTGGTGTCTCTGTTGATGGGCACTGACAAACGCTGGCCAAAAACCGGCTGGAGCAGTCGTGGCGCCGGGCTGTAACACAGCAGCGTCCTGCTGGCAGAGCCCGGCCCTTGGGGCATTCCCACTCTGCCCAGAAAGGAGAGGGAGCAGCTGTCAGAACAGCAAATGCTACCCAAAACACTTGCCAAGCTTCTCTCTGCACGTTAGCCTCAGGACTGAATTTGGAGCATCTTTGCATGCTCTGTCCCTCCTGAAGGGAAACGAGGAGAGGCACCATCCTTGAACGTGGATCTGCAGAGCCCTGACCTTGTGCTCAGTCTGGAAAGGTCTCAGGGCTGAGGCAAAGTACGTCTGAATGTACTGTAGGAGAAATGCAGTGTCTTTTCAGCTGTTTGTACTCTTCTGTTGTGAAACACAAGGCTTGCATGTGAGTCTTGATGTTACTGACTTCAGGCAGGCAAAAGGGACAGCAGATGGCAGCTTTGGACCATCAAATGGAGTTAATGTGGAACTGGAAATGCCTGAGGGAATACTGGACAGTCACAGAGGGTCCCTGTTGTCCCTAAGATAGACAGTTCTCACCTTTGCTTTGGTACTAAAAAATCCAAAGGATTGGATCAGTTTTTCTACATCTGCACTGCAGCTGTTAGCTTGTTTCCTGCACGAACTCAACTCGTGCATGTTTCATACATTCATATCTGTACAGCACTGAGCTGTGAAACAGTTGATTAGGAAGTGACTGAGAGGAGATATGCTGTATCAAACACAAAACTCTTCCCGTTTCCCAGGTTGGAGTGCATTGCCCGGGATGCTGAGCTGGTGGATAAGTCTGTGGCTGACCTGAAGCGGTTAGGGGAGCTCATCCACAACAGCTGTGTGTCAGCAATGCAGGAGTACGAGGAGCAGCTGAAGGAAAATCCAGGGGAAGGTAGGCAAGAGGGTTGTGTGCTGCTGTTAGGATGGTTTTGGGAATATTTCATGGAGCTGGTGAGGAAACTATTCCCATGCTGGAGGGAGGCCACATTGTGACTTAGAAGCAATGAACAAGAACACACTTATACCACCCCATCTCTGCCAGGCAGCTCTCACCCACAGAGAGAACCCTCTGAGCTTTCTGCTCAGACTGGAAAGTGCCACTTGGGTCTGCTGGCTTCTGCTAGACATGAGTTTTTGTGGGGAGAGGCTGAAGAGCATGATATTGAATGCTGGGCCACAAAGCAAAGTAGATCTTATTTTAACTGCTCCTGGGACTGGAAATCAAACTGGTTCTGTGTACTCTACGGTAAAGCTGGATCCACAGTTAGCAATTCCTGGAGCTGGAATCACCACCGACTCTCTGGCTGGCTGTTCCGTGCTGTTGGTTTGGACATACAGAGTCAGGGATGGATTTCCTGCTGGGTCTCTGCCTGTTGCAGCTGACCAAGACTGCAGAAGCAACAGCTCCAGCGTACTTAGAAGTATTTTTAAGAAAATTATACTGGGAGGTGTTTAAATCACAGATTTAAGTGAGTTAGTGGAAGAAAACATATATTTTGGGCCTTGCATTTAAATAAGAGGTTGCAGGCAAGGTCTTGATCACTGTCTGTGAAGCCATTTTACAGAGATACTTCCTTCTGTAAGAGTTCTCTTAATTGCTGTGTTTAATTGCTGAGCAGGGAAAGGACCTGGAAAGAGACGAGGTCCTACTATCAAGATTTCTGGTGTCCAAGTCAATGTGAAATCCATCATCCAGCATGAAGAGGAGTTTGAAATGCTGCACAAATCCATCCCCTCGGACCCAGAGGAAAGGAAGAAGTGAGTTTGGCTAAGTAGGCAATGCAGAAAGAGGCTCAGGGAGTTTGGATTTTGTAGTGGAAAGAGAATAGCCTGGATGTGTGGATTTGCTTTATCCTCCACAGCATTAAAAGTAGCTCGTGTTTGAAATGCCTTTAGGTACCGCCTGACGTGCCGTGTCAAAGCTGCTCATTTTGATGTAGACTGGGGAGTGGAGGAGGATTCTCGCTTGTTAGTGGGAATTTACGAGCATGGTTATGGAAACTGGGAGCTAATTAAAACAGATCCGGAGTTGAAGTTATCTGATAAGGTAGGTCGCTTTGCTTGGTGCTTCCATTGGGTCCACTGCAGTGCTCATAGAGAACGTGCCTCATTTACTCCAGAAACAGATGTTTGTGTTTGTAACTACTCCAAAAGTCATGATAAATAATAATGAGGAAAACAGTGACCTTCAGGGAATGTTGCATGCTCGATGGAAAGGAGAGTTGTGTTATTTGGTGGGCAGTACCACATGAACCACACTGAAATGATGCAGGCAGAAAATGGCAGTGCTGACATGTGTGGCTCCATGCACAGGATAGAAAAGGCTGTGACTTGATGTTTCCTTGAGCACCTCACAAGAAGCTGAATTTCTGAGTGGAAATAATTTTTCACAGATTTGACACTGCTTATGTCAAGGCTGGAGGGTATGGTTACATGTCTGGGAATGGCAGCACAGCCAGCTGGAAAGCCTCCATCTAGTTCCTCTGTTCCTCAGTCATCCCCACAAGAGCAGTTTAGGGGGACCATGTTGAAATGATCTGGGTTAAAAATAAGCCACCATCCCTTGTGTCAGTGCGGTGGAAAGAGTGTGGAAACTGCAGCACGGGGCTGAGGAGCACTGAGAATCTCCACACCAGCTTTGCTGCCAGCATGCAGCATTCCCCTGACATCCCTGCTGGTGCTTCCAGCAAAGATCAGGCTCTGCCTGAGAGCCCTCCATGTGTGGAGCTCAGAAAGGCATTTTGCAATGGAAACAGCTGCCTGAGACACGCCGCCCATTTTCCAGTGAAGGGTGAAGCAAACCTAGCTGACAAGCTGAGATATTTCCTCCACAAAGTGTCACCTTTCAGCCTTGTTTTCCACTAAAAATTGTGCATCTGTGCCCCTGCTGTAGCAATGTCTCAGGTTACCAGAGTGGCTGGGCTGCTGTGACCAAGCTGTCACAAACAAATCTGATGTGTCAATGGGAGTGGACTCAGTTTTGCAACTCAAGGTCCCAAATATAGCTTGTAAAGGGTTTTTTTCCTTCAAGAGAACTTAGCAAGCTTGCAAGGCTGAGCAAGCCTTGAGATCCTTTAACTTCTCCAGGATTCCAAGGGGAGAGATGCTTGCTTGCTAGGAGCTTTGCCTTTGGCCAGACAGGGAGAGCTGTGTGAGAGGGGGAAGGAAGGCTTGAACCTTCTTGTGCAGCATCTGCTGCCCTTTGCTGGGCCTGGAAGGGCTGCTGCTAGTGTGTATCTCTTTTGTCAAGCTTTATGCATGTGGGTACATAGATTTCTTTTTTTCTGCTTTATCAAAGATCCTACCTGTTGAGACAGATAAGAAACCTCAGGGAAAACAGCTCCAGACCCGAGTTGATTATCTACTGAAACTGCTGAAAAAAGATCTGGACAAGAAAGAAAACATGAAAGATGGGGAAGAGGTGAGATGTGGCTGCTTGATTCTAGGGGTTTCAGGGGGGAGTGGCTGGCTGATGGCAGGAGACACCCTGTGTTCCCAAGTCACCAAACATCATCTCTGTGAAGGAATATGGACTTGTCTATTGTCTGATTGCATTGTGATATTTATCATTTAAATGATAATTAATAAGGGGCAAGTTATTACTGCACATACTGAAGGACTTGGGCTCATCAGGCTTCCTGCCATCCTGCAGGACCTGCAGCTCTTTGCACGATGTTCAGGAGATGGGACATGTTCCCAGGAAGTAGCTGTAGCTATTTGCTTTCCCTGACATGTTCTGTGTTTTTACCAGGGCAAGCTAAAGAAGAGGAAACCACGGGTAAAGAAAGAGAACAAAGCTCCCAAAGTCAAAGATGAGCATGGGAATGAACTCTCCTCTCCTCGGCACTCAGACAACCAGTCAGAAGAAGGTGAAGTCAAGGTGAGTCAGCGTGGTGGATAGTGGCTTTTCCAGGTTTCCTTGAGCTGTGCTGTTACTGCCCAACCTCACCTTGGGAAGCACTCCCAGCAAAGCCCCAGGGAGTCAGAGGCACTGAGAGTGAATTCCCACAGGACTGGCAAACTCACAGAAACACCCATACAGCTATCGGTGTGAAAGAAAGACCTTTCCCACCTATTCTTTTAGGTCAGTGCTTTAAGTGATTTGGGGCATCCCAGAATGGCCGCAGACATCCACGTATTGACTCGGGGGAAAGGTTGTCTCAGGACAAAGCCTGTTGCCCTTATAAAGGAGAGAAAGAAGAATTGTTTCCCTCCAATTTCGGGCACATCAGCCCATGGTGGAGCTGGAATTTACCAAGGTCATGCTGTTGCTTAGAAAACGTTCAGTCTTTGAGTGGTTTGGCTTGGAGTCTGAGGCTTTTTGTTCGTGTGCTGATCAGTATCTACCTCAGGGGCTGAGCCTTCTGGAGCGCAGCTGGCACAGGAGAGCTGCTCTGCAGCTTGCCAGCTTGTCACAGAGTGGGGCTGGTCTGGTTTTCATACCCTTTTGTCAAGTTGGGGGGATGGCAGCTGCTTGAGCAGGGCTCGCTGTCTGCTTAAAGAGGTGTGAGGGTAAATCTGGATGGACCTCAAAAGTTGCCTGTGTTTTAAGGACGTTTTATGGAAGAAAATGTACATGAGGTGAGGGACTCCAACTTTGTGCTGTGACTTACGTTCTAGGAGGATGGCTTGGACAAGAGCCCAGTGAAAAAGAAACAGAAGAAGAAAGAGAACAAAGAGAACAAGGAAAAACAGACCTCCTCTAAGAAAGAAAAGGAAAGTGATAAAGAGAAAAAGAAGACAAAAGACAAGAAAGAGAAGGTATGTGGTACTCTCAGGAGCAGCTTGATCGGGAGGTCCCTGAGCAGGATTAACGGTGAGACTTAGGATTCATTAAAGGCCCTGTGTGAAGAGACATCAGGGAAGCACTGTGGGATGAGGGGATATCCCTTTTTCAGCCCTTCTGAATTCCCATAAAGAGTAGAAAAGGCAATATGTCCTAAAGCCTGATGGAATGTGACCGGAACGGAAGAGGTTTTGTCAGACTGCCTTTAAAGTACAGCTGTCCCTGTGACATTGATATGGCCACAGAGCTGATGGTAAGGAAGGACGGGGAAAGAGCCTGGAGCACTCAGATCAAAGTTCTGTCCAGCTGTGATTTATCACAGGGTTGGCAGCTCCTTGTCTGTATTCCCCTTTAATTTAAACTCACCCAAATGACCCAAGTGTCCACACCATCAAGACTGTAAGTTGTCATTGTCACTGTTCAGGACTCACCAGAATGAGTGTTTCAACATCACTGGTATTCTGGAGACTAAAATGTCTCTTGAATTTTGGGTACAACTGCCCTGAGGCTGGGTGCAAATTGGAAGGGGAGTAAAAGCTTCCATAGTAATGACCTGAAGTACCTGTCCAAGGAACAGGTATGTGCTGCATGCCCAGAGTGTTTTGACACTGAGGTCATAAGTGCAAACTAAGAAGTTTTGTTGCCTGTGTAGGGGAAAGTTTTCTTTCCAGTGATTTTTGGTATGGCTTTGGCTGCAGGTAAGTCGTGTAAGTAAAAATTTACATGAATAGGCCATGATTTGAGAACTAGTGATATCACATCAAGTTGCAGATCCTTGTAGATGCGAGACTACCCTGAGCTCTGTCCTTTTCAAGGGAGAGATACTTTTTATTTTAACCTCTCTTCCAAGTCTTCAACAGTGGTTTCTCCCCATGAGTGTGAATATCGTATTCGTGTCCAAACTGTTGGCTCTGACTTCTCTCTGCTCCCTCAGGGATGATGTAAAGCTAAACAGAGCCATTGCAGCTCAACAGTTGGAGATTCTGGGAGGAAAGTTGTAGGAACAGTGCCCAGGTTTAGCAACTGCCAGTAACAATAGTGTGGAGGTTGTGAGTTGGGTCACTTGGGATCCTCCATTCTGGCTCATCACGTGATGTGTGTAATTTGTCCTTGTAAAGCCTAAAGGTGGCGAGGCCAAATCTGGAAGTAAAGGGAAGAGATCGCAAGGTCCCGTCCACATTACTGCAGGGAGCGAGCCAATCCCCATTGGAGAAGATGAGGATGATGATCTGGACCAAGAAACATTCAGCATAGTGAGTATTTTCCTCGGGAGATGGGAGGGCAGTGCCGAGAGCCCAGCGAGGCAGCCAAGGTTTGCTCAGATGTCATCCAAGGACGTGTTTTAGGTGTTGGGGTGTGAACCCCCCTGTAGGGATTTCCTCTGGCTGATCTGAGAGCAGGGCAGGACAACCCTGGACAAGAGCTGCCCACCAGTGCTGCCAGCTGGTAGCCTGTCAGCAGAGCACGCACAAGGGCTCTCTGCTCCAGCTGGTGACTTCCCAGTGCTCAGCTGGCAGCCCTGGGTTACAGAAGACCCTGCAGCCTTACATTACCTCTCCTGTAGAAGCCAAGGAGCCATTGAAGCTCTTTCAGGCAGGGAAATGCAGGAGAGTTTTGAGGGTGACCTTGAGGTGTGGAGCTGTGTAAATGCTCTCACGGCAAACATGCCCGCAAGGCTCATTGTAAAAATAGTCTTTTAGTAAAAGTTGTCATGGCAGATTCTCCTTGGCTGAAATACCACTTCTTAAAAACAGTTCTCTCAATGTAAATCTCTGTATTTGCTGCAGGTCCTGTGGGGTTTTTTGTCTTTTTCTTTAACTTTCCTTCTGTGATGCACAAAAGATCCAGGCAGGCAGTCAAAAAACCTGTCTGATTTTCTGTCTGTGCACGGTATTGATGTGCCCAGGCCGAAAAACATGGTGCTTTCATCTCATGTCTGCCAGTTTGGTAAAAGCAAGCATTAAAGTGACCAAAGATGGGATTGGACAGGATTGAGTTGAGCAATCCTTCAGCTGGGGTGGCTGGTTCAGTGTGTGGAGCCTTGGATAGGCTTCCCTGCCTGCCATGGGATCCGTGCAGGGGCAGACCGTGTGTGGTTACAGCTTGCAAAGCAAATTGTTGCCCCCTAAAAGGCAGGGGCAGTAGAGGTGGGGAGACTCTACTCTTTTCCTGACTATTGTCTGCAGCTTGTCTAACAATTTGCTATTTTATAGCTGATTTCTCCTTGCCTAATGGCCAGATAAAGCTAAACGAGCTTCTTTTCGATTAACAGGGCAATGATGTAGAGCCCTCTGCCAAATTAATCACTTTCTCCTCTCTATTGCTCTTTCAAGTGCAAGGAAAGGATGAGACCAGTCAAAAAAGCACTGAAGCAGCTTGATAAGCCTGATAAGGGACTGACAGTTCAAGAACAGCTGGAGCACACACGCAACTGCCTCCTAAAAATCGGTGATCGCATCTCTGAGTGCCTTAAAGCCTACACTGACCAGGATCACATCAAGCTATGGAGGAGGTGAGGGATCATTTTGTTTTCCTTGGCTGATCTAGGATATTTTGAAATGGTGGTCAGAGGCTGCTGGGTTTTTTGTGGATGGATGTGCTATTTGCCTCTTATTTAACCTGTGAAATCTTGTGTTTTCTGGTCCACCCAGTCTACAGAAACACAGAATCGTGGAATGGTTTGGGTTGGGCGGGACCTTAAAAATCACCCAGTTCCAAGCACCAGCCATAGGCAGGGACACAGTTCACTAGACCAGGTTGCTCAGAGCTCCGTTCAGCCTGAACCTTGAACGCTTCCAGGGATGGTCTTCCATGACCAGTCCCAGGCAAGGGTTTTGTCTTCAAGTTGTCCTGGTTTCATTAAAATTGATTTCAAAGCCAGATCAGATAAAACACTGCAAACCTCTTTATTTTACTTTGAAGAACTTAGCTCCAGCCCTCCTGATCATCCTGTCCTGAGCTGAGACTGTTTCCCAGAGAGGACAGAATGAATTTGATGTTGCTTTGGAAGTGGTTGGCAGTTGAACTGCTGCTGTAGCACTTAACAGAAGATGTTCATGTCCTTCTAGGAACCTATGGATATTTGTGTCAAAATTCACAGAATTTGATGCCAGAAAACTACACAAACTCTACAAGATGGCTCATAAGAAAAGATCACAGGAAGAGGAGGTGAGAGCTGAAGTGCTTTCCCTTTGATTTCTGTCCTTAAAAGTTGCTGCACTGGAAGTGTCAATACTTACTGCCTCTCACCATGGGTGTTCTTTGTTGTTGTTGGCAGTTTGTGATTTTCTCGACATCTAAACAGTCTGATTGCATTTGGCTGCTTTTTCATGTGGCATTTCTGGTCACTTTGTCCTGGGTGTTCTGACCAAGCAAAAGCATTGTTTGGTGTGGCACATGATGTTCAGTTGCCCTGTAGAGTGAAAAGCCTGGGCGTGCTGCCCTGTAGAGATCAGGTGTAGAAACACAGCTGCCAAGCTGTGCCTGTCCTCCACCAGGTTTGTGCCGTTCTTGGGCACACAGTTGGCTCACCAAGTCCTCAAAGAGGCAGGAAAACCCAGAGCCTGGCAGACAAGGCCATTGCTCACATAGTCCAGATCTTTGCGTGGGAGAGCAGCTGAGCTGTATCCCTGTGCTCCACCTTGCAGGAGCAGAAGAAGAAGGAGGACATGTCCAGCATGAAGAAGCCGTTCCGCCCAGAGCCTTCAGGCTCCAGCCGTGATTCCGTGATGTCCCAGTCTCACGTGCCTCACAATCCTCATTCCCAGAAGATCCACATGCCCCCTTCCCACACCCAGCAGCAGATGCACGGGCACCCACGGGACAACTACGGCCATCCAAACAAGAGACATTTCAGCAACACAGGTGAGCCCTGGCAAGCCAGGAGAAACCTTCCCTTCTGACCTGGTGCTCCTGAACACAAATCCTTCTGGGACTTGTGACTGGTCAGGCCTAAAGGCGATGGGATAGAACATACATTACCACTGTACTTACTGCTGGGCTAGGAAACATGGTGGTGTAGTGAGGAAAAGAATATAGCAATGGGACAGAATAAGATTTGTGAGGATGATAAAGAAATAATGATAGATTCAAAGGATAAAACTGAGCCCACATAGTTTAGGGAGGAGAAAGTTAAAGGGGCATCAGTAGTTATAATTCCTTGGAGAATTCAGGGAATTCAGGGAAATGGGCTTAAACCAAAGTATGAAAGAGACTCAGAGGTGCTCTTTGCTCATGGCAGACCGAGGAGACTGGCAGAGGGATCGAAAGTTCAACTACGGTGGCAACAGCAACCAGATGTGGGGCGGGGAGCGGCACCACCAGTACGAGCAGCACTGGTACAAGGACCACCACTACGGGGACCGGCGGTCGCGGGGGGATCCCCACCGGAGCTCCGGGAACTACAGACCAAACAACCTCTCCCGCAAGAGGCCGTACGAGCAGTACAACAGCGACCGAGACCACAGAGGCCACCGAGACTACTACGACAGGTGACTGATGCCCCTCACCTCAGACGGGCTGGGGGTGTTGGTGAGGATGCACTGACCGCAGGGGCCGGGCTTGGGGAGCTGATCTCCATCCGTTTGTTTTCTCTCCGCAGGCACCACCACGATTCCAAACGGCGGCGATCCGACGACTTCAGGCCTCAGAACTACCACCAGCAGGATTTCCGGCGGATGTCTGACCACAGGCCGCCCATGGGGTACCATGGCCAAGGACCTTCGGACCACTACCGGTCCTTCCACACAGACAAACTGGGAGATTACAAACAGCCCCTCCCTCCATCTCACCCTGCAGTGTCGGACCCTCGCTCGCCCCCCTCTCAGAAATCCCCCCACGATTCCAAGTCACCTCTCGATCACAGGTCACCTCTGGATAGGTCATTGGAACAGAAAAACAATCCAGATTATAACTGGAACATTCGGAAAGCATAAAGTGACTGAGAGGGGGAAGCCCACGTCCGAAATACTTGGATTGATGTGACAGTGGCTGCTTTCTCCAAGCCAGCAACGAGAAACTCTGAACATGCTGCTATCATCTGGCTGGGTCAAGGAGGATTTTGGGGGAGTGGGTGGAGGAAGATTTTCCCTAGTTCTTGATTCTGGTTTAGATTCCCATTTCCTTTCCCCTTTTTTACCATTGAACTGTTCTATCATGGAACCAGCCTTGCTGCCTCCCTCTTTGTTTTGTTTTTGTTTTCCTCAGTCCAATGGACCCAAGGGAATTTTCCCCAGCCAGTGTTTCCTCAGAAGGAGAAGGCAGATCGATGCTGCTTAGGATGGTGCAGAAGGCTGCGTGCCTGATCAGACTTGATGTTATGTGACAGATGCTGCTTTGGGGTTGGGGTTAAACTGGTTGGGCTGGGATTTGTGTGTCACCAGCATGGGGCAATGGGAGGATATATCCAAGGAGGGACAGGAAAGTCCCTCAGCAGCCAAGCTTGGTTGACAGAGGGATTTGTTGTCCCTGCAGGATGACTCCAAAGGAGCTGGAGCCATGCTGGTGACAATCCATCACTTTCTGGCCATGCTGTCATTTCCATGTCTTTATCCATTTCAAGAAACTGGCTCTGCTTTGATTGCTTTTGTGTCCCCTGCAACAGAAGAGGTGGGGAGATCTTCCTCCTGTCTCCAGAGCTGGAACTGGCAAATCTTGACTCCGGGGATAAGCAGGAGCTGGGATATGGGAAAAAAAGGCCAACTTCCTTAGCAAAGGCTTAATTCACATCTGACCAGTAGGAAAGAAATTGGGGTGAGAACAGTATTTCCCAGTGGACAGGGATCAGGAATTAATAACAAAACTCTTCTGTTCTGGTGTGGGCAGCTTGGGTGGTCCAGGAACTAACAGATGCTGGCTGGGAGGTGCAAGATCTGAAGATGTCTCTGGGGATCGTGGAACTCCTAATCTTCCTGCCACTGAAGTCTCTGGTCTTTGGGCAAATAATTTCTCTCTGTGCTTCATGAAGCAGTGATCACAAACCTTTAATGTACGTGAAGGATAAAGGATAGTAGAACAAAGTGAAATGGAAATCCAGTGGAGTGATCACTGTTCAGGGAATGGTCACCTTCCTGCCACCTTTCCAGCAGTCAGCGGTGACTCTGAATTGCTGAAAGTACCTGCACTTACAGACCCTCTGTCTGTCTAAGTTGGAAATGAGCCCAAGGACTTAGCACCTCAGTGAGCAGGGAGAGAATGAGGAATTCAGGACTGATCCGTAAAAATCCTTGGAGCAAATATCTTGGAGCCCAGCATGGCAGAGGGAAAAGAGGAATGTGCAGCCCAGTTCAGTGGACTTCAGGGCAAACACTCCCAAGTATTCAAACCACAGCATTTGATGCAAACCAGCGTCCGGCCTGGACCCTGGTGTGGTGAGAGGGTTTGGCCGTGCACATACTGCTGGCCAGAAGCACCTTGGGTGATTATTGTTCAGGTTGGAGTTCCCTGGAGACCACAAAGCTCTCCCAAGAGCCAGGCTGCCCTGAGCGTGGTGTGTGGGGCTGCATCACCTCCCAGAGCTCAGTATTAAAGACCAGGCTGTTCCAGGCTCCTCTTTGGTGGGGCACAGAAGCTGGGCCTCCCATTAAGATGCCAGTATTTGACCCTAATAAGCTGTGATGTCCTTTCCCCAAAAGACTGAGGGCAGATGGGTGTTCAGGGCTGGCTTCCTGACTCCAGCCAGTGCCTTGGAAGGCGCATGCAAACTGACACTAATACTCCTCCATGCAGTATATCCCTGGAAATCTGCTGCCATCTCCTCCCGATTCCGCTGCTCTAACGGGACACGTGGGAGATGTTTTGTTCCCCTTTCGTTTTTATATTGCAAGATTTCCACCAAATTCAGGGCAGTTTTGTTTCCCTAGGGGCACTTGCTGCCCTGATAAAGTGTTACACTTGTGTTTACCTGTGCAGGGCGAGGTGAAGGCAAGTCTTCCACAGTCCCCCTCGGAGGGGTGGGAGGTGTGGAGAGAGCACGTTTCTGTGGTGTTTCCCACTAAGCTGTGATTGCAGGCTGTGGTATTCAACAAAGAGGTCCTTTCTTTTCAGAGGTATTAGCTTTTAATGTGAAAACGGAAGCCACCTCGAAGGGGCAAAGAGAATTGCTTTTTGTCACCGCGCGGTGCTGTCACGGTGGGAAGCTGGTCCCATACTCGGGTAGCAAAGGCAACACTGGCCAACCAGTGTTAGGGTTGGTGCAGGAAAACTTTGGATCCCAGCAAGAGGCATTTTCTGTGTCGAGATGTGGGGGTTTCTGCTTATCCCAGGTTCCAGGCACGAGGTTGGTTGGGATTTCCTTCTTGTGCAACAGCAAAAGCTTTACCCATACCTGCTGGAGAGCTGTCCCCACTGTCACTTTAGCCTGATGTTGAAGTCACATCACGTTGTCTGCTCGTGGTGGGTGGGTCTTTGCTGGGTTTGGCTTTGGTGAAGCTGGAGAACGAGATTTGGGAGAAAGTCTTCCCTGAGCACACACACATAATCATGCATTTTATGTCCCCTCAGCATAGGGACCATAACCAGACACAATCACGGGGACGTGAGTGGGATCAGAGGGGACACATCCACAGCCATAAACTTCCCTGTGGTGTTTGTGTCAGCATCTGGTACAGCTCTTCCTTCCGAACCGGCTGTGGGATTCCCTCCAGCCTCTTCACAGGAAAAAGCAGTAACTTGCTGGGGTTCTATTTTAAAAAAAAAAAAAAAAAAAAAAAAAAAAAAAAGTGTTTTTCAGCCTGACCTCTTTGGAAATGATGTAAAGTTATGAGTTCACATGGTGGAAGTCCTGCAGACCAAAACCTGCTGTGGGGACAGACAATGTGGTCCCAGCCAAAATGGACACGGAACCAAGCGCTGAAGTCTTTGTGTGAATGGTTTGTGATCCACACAAAAATATTCTGCTTTCACCCGTTTCCTCCCCACCTCTGCCTCCCCTCCGGGGAGAGAAGGACTCTTACTGTAAAAACACGGACTTTTAAACCTGTTGACTAAAAACAGTAATTAATATTAATTTATATTTGTGAAAGAAATGCCACTGTCCTAGTGATTTCTGATGTAAATATGTTGTTTATATAGTATGTATGAAATTTTCCTACATTGTAAAACTGCTGTACTTTTGATTCTTGTATATTAAAAAGTGTTACTGAGATTTTCAGAAGGGCCCCAGCATGGTGTCTCTGGGGGGACCTGTGGCAGGTCTGGGGGCTGTTTTGGGATGACAGGGCCCTTTCCTCCCAGCCACAGGCAAGCCACCGTGGCTATTTTTGCTGTGCAGGAATAAGCATGTTCTGCTTGGCTGTTTTTACACAGTTTCACAGCCTGTGGTGATGGAGACTTTGAAGCCTCTTCAGATGGGAATTTCCACCTGATCAGAAGGAGCTGTACATTCTCTCGCCCAGATCCACCAGGATTTCACTGGGATGATACTGATGTTTATGTGTTTATCCCACCTCCGTGGTTTATGGATCTCTGAGGCTGTGTAAATTTCCTTTTTACCTGTTCCGGGGAGAATTCCCCTTTCTCTAGGAGAAGTGTTGCTCCTGCTGCATCAGTGAGTTCTCCTGTCTGTCCCCAGCCCCTCCTGGGCAGGATGTGCCTCTCCCCAGGTGGGATGTGATGGCATCCAGTGGCTGCTTTGGTTTGGTCTTTACCCTCCACTGCTCACAGTGAGGCCCACACGGCAAGACACGGAGCAGGGATTGGAGCCGTTTCTCCCAAGTTATAAAAGCTCATTGTAAAAAGCACTTTTCACACCTGTAGCCACTGGGTCCAGCCCTTCCCAGTCTCTCTGCTGCTGAGCCAAGTTTCAGCCAAGAGTAAAATTTCACAGCTGAGTTATATGCTCCTGAAAAATGGATTACCTAATGGAAAGAGTGACTGGCTGTTAGCCATGGGGCTCGGCAGGGAGAGGGGCTCAGCTGCAGGGAGGCACAGGGGCTGCAGGGAGCTGGGCTGGGTGTACGTGCCTGGGCACAGTGGGGTGAATCTACCCGAGGCCAGTGGCTTTTTAGATTTTTTTTTTAAATTTAAGCAGGCAGGTAAGGATGTGGGCACCCTGATGCCAGGTGTCTCCCCAGCACAGCTCAGCTCAGCATCCCCCTGCCCACCCATGTCCACAGCACCACTGAGAACAGTTAAATCCTAAGGCCTTCTCAAAGTTGGCGAGGAGATGACCCCGTCCCACCTGTCTGTGTCCGGTAGGTCTGGTCATTCCCTCAGGAATGTATCATCCATAAGGACACGGTCCATGCAAAGCCATTGTGCTGGCACAGGGAGCAGGACCCCCAGCCCTGCCTCGCACCCACCACCCCAGTGAGGGGACAGGGCTGTGCTTTACACCGGAGCAGACCCTCTAGAGGGCAGCCGGTTGCCAGCAAAAAGCCTGTTTTTGGTGAAGAACAACACTCTGCAGTTGTGGCTGCCCGGTCCTGGCTCACCCCGAGCACTCAGATGTGACGCTCAGAGCCCAAGGCAGTGGCCAAACGCCAGGGATGGGCACGCACAGCCAAAGCGGGGCTGGAAACCCTCCCCAGGTGGTGGCACTTGAGCTGTTGTCCATCACAGAGTGATGGGATGGGACCCTGGATCCCCCAGGGGCTGTCCCCTGGCCAGCCCTGAGCATGGTCTGGAGAGCAATCTGAACCTCTCCCAGGTGCCACAGGGCCACCACTGCCACCACCGATGCCCCTGCACAGCCTGTGCCTTCCCCACTCACCTCCTGGGGATGCTTTGATGCCTTGTGTGGTTAATGGGGACGGGGCATCCTTGTGGCTCGGGTGCCACCACGCCCTCACATCAGCACTTTGTCCCTCTGGAACATGCAAGTGCTGCCTGCTCACTGTCCCAGGCTGGAGAGCAGGGGACCATTGGTGACCTCCTGGAGAACAGGCAGTGAGGGAGACCCCCGGCCCCTGCACTCTGGGCACTTTGTACATCTGAAATGGCTAAACCTGAGCTTGTGGTGCAAGGAGTGGCAGACGGAGTGGATTTGGCTCTTTCCAAACACTGCCAGTTCTCCAGGATCTGAAAGAAGGGAAGGTCAGGTGTCACATCTCTGGTGCTGGGCATCATGGCATGGATTTGCCCAAAAAATACGTGTTTTGAGTTGGTGCTGGTGTTCCACCCACCCCTCAGCATCTCCCTGTCCCCAGCTGCTGTGACAAGGAGTCCCTTCAGATCTGATAAATAGAAAATTTAACAGGAAAAAAAATGCAATTTTGTTTTTCCTCATTAGAGGGCAGCAACAAACCCAGCTGTGACAGACAGGAGAGCTGCCCAACAGAAGGGAGATCATGCAAAGGAGGAATTACCATTACTGGGATGTACATCCCAGTCTGCTGGGGTGAGCAGGGGAAGGGTGATGGTACCCACTTGGACTCCACTGCTGCATATCTCTTTTCCCAGCGAGTCAAGGCTCTAATGGTTTATTACCTATATTTTCCCCCCATCCCCTTTTTAATTTTCTCACTTGGCTGTAGACAAATCAAACTCCAGAGCGAAATTCTCAGGAGAATTCAGGACAGAAATGAGCTCTCAGAGGGTCCTTCAGGTGGAAGAAAGCTGCTTTGGAGTGAGTGCAGAAATGGGGCAGCACTTGCATCCCAAGTGGGGAACAGCACCAGGCAACACACATGGAACAAACCAAGACCCACTCATTTATTGTCAAAAAAACCTCAAACTTTACTTGCGTTACTCTCAATAAATAATTTACAGTATTTACAGGCGGTGACACTCCCGTGGGCCTCAGCGCAGGGAGGAGGTGAGGGGGCCTTTTCAGAACGCCCCCCCCTTTGCCTATGGTTTTTTTGTTTTGTTTCCAAGTATCGGGTCCTTCTTGGCCACGCTTCACCTTTAACCAGAACTGGGTCAAACACAACCAAAATAAAGTGCTTCACTGTTTGCTTCTAAAATAGGGATACCCCAAGCACCTCACGCCGTTGGCCACCACTGGAGCGCCCACCTGGACAGAGGGAACGAGCCACGCTGTAACCAGACTCTCCTTGGATGGAAACCACCCCTAAACCACAGTGTGCCGTGCCATGGGGTAATTGTTTTATAGGAAAGGGAGGTCTTAAGGGAATTATTGACCTGTTGGCACGCTGTGGCTGGGCCAGCTCAGGCAGCTTTCAGGCAGCACTGTGTGCTCAGAGGGAGGCTGTGCGCAGCTGCATTTAGTTGTGGGGTAAATCTCCTCTTTGCCCAGAGGCAGATTTTGGCTTTTAAAAGGCGTTTTGAGTTTCTAAGGAAGATAAAAATTTGTTTTCTCTAGAACAAAGGAAACAGAAAGTCCAAATCAGCCTGGCTGAGCATTAGTGCATTGGGAAATGAAACTGTCCAGTTCCGTGGTCCAGTGGCTGCTCCCCTCAGCACCTCCAAACTGTGACATCCTGATTTCAAAATCTCCCTAAACAGAGTATCTGGGGCATCAGCAAACAAAGCAAGGAGCAAAGTAGTAAACACATCTTTTTGTTTCTTTTCTTTCCTTAAACATTTAAAAACCAATTACATCTTTTCATCTGTACAGTCACACGAGATCAATGCCAGGGCTCTATATATTAAAGAGACAATATAAATTACATCCATTGACACACGTTTGCATTTCTCTGCTGCTTTACAAACGGAGCTCTAGAGCTGTAAGGACACAATGAATAGTCATGTTCAGTATTTACACCAGGCTGCCTCTTGGCACCAGTTCAGACTGCCAAACCAAGCCTGTTCCCACCTCTTTTGGTGCTAGCTTGTCTCATCACGCCCAGAGACCTCCCTTGAGAGCAGGAGGTGCCCCCAAGTGTGACACGTTTTGGGGCTTGTTTCTGGGAACTTCCCCCTGAGGAAAGGTGGGGGAAACCCACCAGGAGGTCTTGAAGGCGCAGACCAAAGGTGGTCTTGTTTGTTCAGTGAGCGATGGGGTGAACCACAAAAGAACACGGAGTGGAGGAGACGGGCAGCACTACGTGGTGGGGGAAGATTATTGATGGTTTTGAGGCAGAGAACAGACATCTGGAGGCAGCTGGGGGGGGTCCTCTGCTGCATCCCGTCTCCTGGCTGAATTTCTGACATTGCCCCATTTCTGATTCAAGCCCAAAAGGGCTTAAGGTGCAACTGGTCTGCAATGGGGTTGCAAGTTGTGGCCTCAGGATGGGGAGGAGAGCAGAGACCTAGCAGCAAAAAAAAAGAGCACCATGCTCCTGCTCCATCCCAGGGCTGGGCCAGGCCGAGCCACGGGCAGGGAGGGGCTGGAGGGAGGTGCAGGTCAGGTCTCCCACTGAGCAGCCACCCTGCTGCCATTTTAGGGGACCAGAGAGCAAATGTTGTGAGGAACTCATCCAATGCTGGGCAGAAGTTGCAGAAACCGCTTGAATACTGGCCAGGTTTCTCCCGTTGCCATCAAGAGTCCATGGTGGGTCCAGGCAGAGACAAGGGAGACAGGAATAAAACTACTGAGTGAATCAGCCAGGTGAACTGGCTAAAATAGGGGACGCCTCCGAACCACTAAAAATGCAGGCCAAGGCTTGAGGAACGTGTCCTCTTTCCACCCAGAAGGATTCTGGCACCAGCAGCCAAGCAAGCGTGGGGTCATTGCCCACCATTTCGGCCCCTTGCACCACTTTCTGCAACAACAGGGCTGTGGGCAGAGCAGGACGTGCCGAAAAGCAGAGCCAAGCCCCGGTGAGCAGGATATCCTGTCCCACTGTGCTGGCCAGGCTCGGTTCTGTCTTACTGCCCTGCTCTGCTCTCTGAAGACAAAGCCACGTTCACACACGCCAGTGTCACAGTCACCACGTGCGTTGCTGGGACTGGGGGAGCGCTACGAGGAGAGTAGCTGCAAGGGTCCTCCAGCACCCACTCAGCTGGGAGCAGGAGGAGAGAGAGGTGAGGAAGGTCCAGACAAGGTACAGTCCAGCAAAAACTCCTGACTGGTCCCACTGGCAGCACCTTCCTCCCAGGCAACAGCTGGGAAGGTGGAGGACTTGCACCAAGAGAGAGATTGAGGTCTGAGGACAACCCATGTGGCTCTGATGTCCAACCTCTTGTTTTCCAGCACCTGCATCTCATCCCTGGTAGCCTCCTGTTCCCCTTTCCCTTCTCTCCAAGGTGTGAAGGAGCAAACCTCTATAACAAGCACAACCAACACAAACACAGCAGTGCTACCCAGAGGGTGGGATGTGTTCCCATGGGAGCCGTGTTGCCCGGGGTCAGGTCCCGTGTCCTTTCATAGAGGTGCAGCTTCTCTTTGTTGGAGTGAAGCATCTTCACGTCCTCAAAGGCATAGTAAGCAGCCAGCATGAAGTTGACATCCCCCGTGGTGAGGAGGTCGAAGACACAGGACTGGAAGTAGAGGTCCTCCACGGGCAGCTTTTCCCTGCACTTGGCCGTGGCCGTTTCGTAGGTGAAGGCCTCGGGCGGGGCCGGCAGGCTGGGCCCCTTCCTACGGGCACGACCCTCCGTGGCCTGAGCCGAGCGGATGGTCTGGAAGTCAATCTGTTGGTTGAGTGGACAACCACGGAGGCACAGGTAGAGGCCCTGACTGTCCCGGTCCTCCACGGCGTTGACCACCTCCTCCGGCATGCGCACAGCGAAGGTGAGGTACCGCCCCACCTGCCTCACCACGATGGTGGTGCCGATGTACTTGGCCTGGATCTCGATGTGCTGGCCCGACACCTTCTCCGTGATCTTGAGGCTGTTGGCTCCGTGCTTGTCCCCTCCGTTCTTGGAGCCGTCGACAAAGGCAGCGGGGAGCTCGTCCATCTCTGCCTGGTACACTTTCTGATCCACACACTCCTGGAAGCTCTTGAAGATGATGGTGAGCTGTGGGGGAGGAAAGGAGCATGGTTACAGCCAGGGATGACCACCTGAGAGCACACAGCCACCACCAGCAGTGGGGTGGGAGGTTGAAGGGCTGGATGCTCAGTCCAGACAGGAGCGTGACCTTCAGCTCATGGGCAGGTCCTTCATCCCAAGAAGCGGCCCCGACTTTTAGCCACCCAGACATGGTCCTCCTGCTCCAGCAAAAGGGTGAGGACACTGTGTACCGATCCAAGACCCAGAGGCTTGACTGAATGCACCACCTGGATCTGCCTGTTATCTCCAGGCCCAACACAGGAGCTTCCTTGCAGCTGGAGCTGGGTGGAGCATCCCTACTCACAGGCCTGTGGCAGCATGCCCGTGCATGCTGCACTGCCTCGCCTCCAGGGCTGGCAGATGGCAGTGGGGACGAGCCCTGACTCCCTTGGAGGCGGTGGAGCTTCTCCTCTGACTCCCATGACATTTACATCCCAAGGGCTGGACCAATTTGTTTGCCTAACCAACTGCAGACCAACAGGGATTTCTCCCATGGGCCCTCAAACACGTCCTGCTCCATCTCAGCCCCACAGGCACACACGTGTTCAGCCTGTTCCAGTGGGGTGGCCCTTCTAGGAGCGACTCCGTGGTGGCCTTGGCAGTGTTGGGTTAATGGCTGGACTCGATGACCTTAAGAGGTCTTTTCCAACCTTAATGATTCTGTGATTCTATGATACAAACAGAGCCCAACACGCCTTCTCACCCCTGGCTGGGCTCAAACTCAGGCCTCTTGCCAGAGGAAGGACCTCACAGTGCATGCTCTTCTCTTGCTGACCTGGCTTTTGGAGGGAAGACTTGGTGGAGGAAAATGAGTAGAATTTGCATGTACAAACAGCACAAACTACGTTTCCTCTTTCAGCTCTTGCAGAGTTGCTCTTGCACCTTTCTGCCCATGAGGGAGAAGTGGCAAAGGGGACCTCCCACTACGTGGCCCCCATGAAGGGGAGACTGAGACCTGGCCAGAGTGGGGCAGGGCTGGAGAAGAGAGCAGAGAACACAAAGAGCCCCAAGGATCGAGCGCTCCCATCCTTTCCAGCAGCACAGTACCCACAGCAGTGCTTCCCACAGCTCATGCTGCAGATCTCATGACTAATCCCTTCTCACCACAAGCCCGCAAGGCAGATAAGGAGAGAAAAGGCTCAATTAAGATGGTGATCCTGCAATCCCAGCAGGTCCTGGACCACTTTCCTCAAGCCAGACTTCCTTGCAGGCTTCAGCAAGTTTTGATGTCTTTTAGTGGGTAGGACTTCAGAGCATCATTAAGTATCTTTTAGGGGGTTTATCAGGGCCAGGTCAGAACCTCACTGCCAGTTCCAGCTCAGGATAATGGGTGACATCCAGAGCAGAGAAGCAGCCTCTATCCTACATGTGCTTCTCTCCTCTCCCCACATACAGGGAGAAGCAGAACTCCCAGACATTGTGGGACAGGACATTTTCCAAAAGCAAGAGGATGCCTCCTACTGAGCCTCCCTTTTTCTTTGGCACACAAAGTGCCTTGTTAGCTCTAGAGCTTGTGCACCAGGAGCAGCACACCAGTTCCTCAGCTCCAGGTCCCTCCTGAAGCTGAGGCTGTGACACACAAGTCCTGCTGTGTCACAGCAGCACATTTTCACTTGGGCTGTTTGCCTCGTACCTTCGGGATGTTTATTTAGTCTGTCAAAGCACCTCCAGAACAGACTGTTCCCCACAAAATGTCTTGACTTGGCTGCAAACCACAGAGACAATTACAAGCCTGGGTAGAGGGGAAGGCAGTGTGAGAAGCTCAGCTCCCTCCAGGCTTTTTCCTGCAAGCTGGAGCCACCCTGGAGGGCAGTCCTGGGTTTACTTGGGCCTTGGGGTTCCCCCAAAAGGTAACAGCATCATTCCTGACCTGGCTGTTCACAGCAATCTGGAGTCCCAAGGCGGGAGCCCTCTTAATTTGCAGTCCCTTGCTGGGCCATGAAGGCCCCCTGAGATGCAGCACCTCAGCCTGCTCACCATGATGGGGCTGGATGTGCTCAACAAGAAACCACAGGCCATTTCAGTGAAGGCTGGGGACAAAAGAAGGATGCACATCTGATATTTAGGGCCAAACATTCACATTCAGAGGAGCTCACACTCCATCTTACCCTCCCAAGGAGTTGTGCAAATGTGGGAAGACACGGAGGAAAGAAAGGCTGCTCTGAAGCCTCTCTGCCCTTGCCCACCTCTGTCCAGGGGGATGTGCCCAAGGCTCACCTTGCTGGTGGCGGTGGCCGAGGAGCCAGGCAGCACCGGCGTGTTGGTGACCTGCACGTTCAGGTAGTTATTGTCTATGAGCGGCCAAGCGCCCTGCACCTTGCAGGTCTGGAAAGTGTCCGTGAAAGTCCTGAGGTGGGGGTCCCCAAAGAGCCCGCAGTGGGTGTAGTTGGGGGCGGCCGAGTGCTTGTGAAAGCTCTTCTCGTAGTGGCAGATCTCGGGGCTGTCGGAGCGCTCCTGGCTGTCCCCGGGGGGCAATGTCCGGAGGCGGGGCTGGGACGTGGGGCCATCCTTGGAGCAGTTGTGCTGCACCATGAGATCGTCTATGCCATGCACGGCGGAGTGGTAGGCCAGGTCGCCCCTGCAGGTGCGCGCGGTGCGGCGGGTGCAGTGCGCGTAGGCCCGCAGCGCCGTGCAGAACTCCGGCGCCTCCTCCGCGCCCAGGTGGTGCGAGCCCGACGTGGCCGCCCAGAACTCAGAGTTGCACTTGAGGATCTTGCATGGAGATGTCACTGCGGGAGTGGGGAACACAAGGGGGTCAGTGCTGGCTTGCCCGCCTGTGGGACGCCCAACTCTACCCCCGCCCAGAGGCCGCGTCCTCCTCCTGCAGCCCAAACTCATGACACCGGCCCGGCCGCGTGACGGGGCCTCGCTCGCCCGACGTGACCCTCTCACATGACCCAAATCTCATGCATCAAAGCCAAAGAAACTAACAGGATCTGCCCCAATTGAAGCCCAAAAGGGAAAGAGCATCCCGCCTTTAGATGAATGATCATGGGGGGAAACCATGGTGTGGAAGAATGGGACATATTCATAAGCAGCGATAAGGGAGGATCATTAATGTGAGGGGAGATGCAATGGGGTTTTTAATGCCCTTTTAGGGTTTGACATTCTAAGCTCTGTGCTGCGTGAGTTACTGGGCACTGTGTCCAGACTGAGCTCTACCAGCACAAAACTGCTTGCTCTCTTCCTTTTCCTCCTTTATGGGCTTGGGGAAACCCAGCACCGGCACAACCACTGTGCCCAGGTTAGAGCAGGACCAGTGCCATGACCCACCCTGCAGCACAGCCAGAGGCCATCCACCATCCCTAGCGGGTGCAGCGCTTGTCCCTGTCCCTGTGCCTCCGGAAAGAAGTGGGAGCCAAAAAACCTCTTTCTTGACGTCTGTGCGGCTCTGCCCAGCCCTGGGAGCCCGTTCCCCACCACGGCCCGCTGAGAGAGAACAAGAGGTGGAGGAGAAAAACCGGCACAGCAGGTGCGGGGATGCCAGCGAGCCCCCGCCTCCCCTTCCCACCCGCCCTGTGTTGCCCAGGCGGAGGCGAAGCCGGAGGCTGCAGGGCCTTTGCCGGGCTCAGCCGCAGCCCTGGTGCTTCCTGGCAAGGCGGAGGAAGGCAAAGAAAATTCAGATCCTGTTTCCCCCCCCCACCACACACAACGTCTGCTCCCTGGGGCAGTGTGGCTTCCCTGGAGCAGACTTGAAAGCAGCTGTGCAAAAAGCACATGGCCATCGCTGAATGTCGCAGACACTGCTCTGCCCCTGCCAATTTGGAGTCTTGCTGGGTGAACCCAGGCTCACACTACTTAAAATTCATGGCATTTTCCTTCCTCTCCTCTTAATCGACCCCCTCGGAGCACTTGGAAACACGATGGGTTCAGGCACAAAAGGCAGCAGGAGGAGGAGAAGACAAGCCCCACCATTTCCAGATGCTTTCATGGTGCCTTTTGCAGGCGTACCCATATATTCCTGTCTCGGGGCTTGTTTAGAAGGAGCCTGGCACGGCATCTGTGCCAAAAGCATCTCAGATTTATTTAGAAAGAAAGTTACAAAACCCAGTATTGTTTCAGGGAAAACAGTATGCTTGAGTTTTAAACATCACAGTGCTGGAAACCTAAACAGAGCTGGTGCTGGAAAATCAGAAAGGGAGACTGAGACTATAAAACACTGAGCCGTTCGGCTGTGAGAAACAAGCCTGTCTCCTCTCTGTTTCCAAGAAGAGTGAAGTGCAAATAGGAAATGGTGACAAGTTCCTCACAGTTTTAAAATTCATGTTTAATAAACTCAGATGCTAGCAACAGCACCGAGAACCCAGGAGCTGTTTGGTCTTGGCAGCATCCCACTAAAACCTGCAAGAAGCTCTGTGGAAAGCCTTTAACTCATCACTGACCAGAGATGACTCAACAGCAAGGTTCTGACCTGGGACATGAGCTCATGTTTCTGCTAAGTCTTCTTAATGCATGGGTCAAATTTAAATATATTTATTATTTCATATCTCTCTCTTGCTCATCCCAGGAGCGTGGTTTTCCACCAGGACTGTCATAATGGAAGGCAGGAGTCAAAACAGCACACAGGAGTGTGACCAGTGCCACCACTGCTGGTTATCCCAAACCCTTGTGGCATCAGGCAATTAAAGTCATTGCTCTCCTAGTAGTTATGCTAATGTACAGCTTGAGGATGCCTTGGGGTTTCGTGTGGCAGAAGGTGCTGTCACTGCAGCCTGACCTGACAGCACAGCCCCAGGAGAAGCTGGAGGACACATCCCTGGACACGCAAGAGCCACACACCCCACAGCTCAGTAAGGCATCAGGATGCACCACACAAAGCATCCCACCCAGTGAGCAGCTTGCAGAGTCCTGGCTGCAGCACTTTGGCTGCTCCAGCCCTTCAAACGCTGCATAGAGAGGATTTTTTTCAGTAGGAATAAACCCACAGCCTCTTGCTCTTTAAGGACTTGCTTCACTCGCTTGGATGAGGAGATGCAGGCGTGAGCTGCGGCTGCCTAGGGACAGAGTGGGCCCTGCTAAACAGCCCCCCAGCATCCAGTGCTGGACACATCCTGGTGCTGAGCATCCCTCACTGCTGCCCTGCCCGGGGTCACACATGACTTTATAAGGTACTGAATTAAAAAATTCCCAACCAAACGGAGGGCAGGGCAGCCTATCTCCTTCCTCCCTGGGCCTGAAGGGGGAGCGTTCTGCTCTAAGATGTTATCGCTCCACTTTTGGCACCCGTCCCCTTCTCGCTGTTTCACTCAGGGCCCCATATAAGGCCAGATCTCCAAATCCAGGTGCCCCGGCGCTGGGCGGTGTGTGAGCGGGGCCCTCCCCGGCCGCTCACGCCTGGCCTTTCCCATGGACATTTCCCCAGCCATGCCTCATGGCAAATCCCTCATGCTGCTGGGGAGGGACCGCAGCTGACAAAGGCTGTGGAGGAGAGCAAACACGACCCTTACCCCTCCCAAGCAGCCGTGCCTCGTCCCCTCTGGCAGCAGCTTTGGCACAGTGGTGCAGGCTCATTTGTACCCTGGCCAAGAAACGATGTTTATTCAATTTCACATAATCTATTTTCCATCGACTCACAATGGTTCTGTTTTTCAACCACAGATGACTTAGCATGGAAACAAATCCCTCTCAAGCAGGAACCCAGCAAGGCTCTCCTGGGGATCTGTGAGACATCCCCAGGTCTGGGTGATTTCTTGTCCATGGCAAAGCAGCCCTCATCTCATAGACAGGTGACTTCAACCCCTCCAAGCCACCTCCCAACCTCCCCATGATCTTCTTCTTTCAAGGCCTTGGTGCCACTCAAACCAGGGAACAAAATCTCCTTTGTTATCTTGAAACCAACAGTTTCGGAAAGTTAAAGCCAGGAAAAAAATCAGAAAACCACCTGGACTAGGACAGCCCCCCCCCGGCCCCCACATCCCCCGTTTTTTCAGGGACACTTCCCGTGAGGACTCCTGAGGTCTGAAAAGCCACCCCGTTCCTCTGCGGGCTGTTTCAGGAGTTTATCACCTTTACAAAGCACGGGTCTTGGTTCTAAGTGGATTTTATCTGACTTCATTGTAAGGACATAAAAAGAACCAGCAATTTTCTCCGAAGCAGTAAAAGGTCCGTTAGTAAAGAGCGTGTTTCCCACAAAGATATTTACACACTGCAATCAAGTCCCTTGTCAATCCTCCAGATAAGCTAAACGGTTTGCACTTTTAAGTTCTCGCTGGAAGGTGTTTGTCCAGCCCCACCATCAGATCTCCCTCCAGCAGCCTTGTTTCCTGCACAACCTCCCACCCCGACAGGCAACGGGGATGAGGGACACGCTCACAACTCTCCCGAGGTCACCCCTTCCACCTCGCCAGGACATCACCTTGAGCAGGGCAACGAGATGTGACCTTTTCCTGAGCTCCTGGTTTGGAAAGCCCTGGTCCTCCATTCAGCAAGCATGCCATGGACCACCAAACACACACTCAGGGTTCTGGGGTGTCACACAACCCCAGTCCCACCGCTCTGCCCTTGTCATCAGTACACTGCATTATTTGATGTCAAATTAAATCTTCAAGCATATGCATGCATTTAACTTTAACGGCATTTAATTATCAGTGCCCCCCTATTCTCCCTTCAGCTGGTGTCAAGTAACTTGGATTTCATTTACCCAAATCACACTCTTTCAGAAAACTAGCACAAAATCAGCATTTAATCTATTCCCCTATAATTCCTGTAACAAAGAGAATAACTGGAAAATAATTTCTGTAAGCAAAAGCCAATTCTTTTAAGACTCCTGAATGCACGTTCACTAGACCTGTTAATTTTAAAGTGTTCACTACTAAGCAATGTTTTTTAATATCCTCTTGGTTCCTAACGGGCTGGAAAGTATTTCATCACCCACATGTGATGCAAATACATCATCCCGCGTTTTTCCAAATACATGGATTGAAGTGTAGATGTGCAAGCCTCACACATGCAGTAAAGGGCCTTTTTGGAGAACACAGTAAAACCTAATTACCTTTGGCCTCAGATCTGAGCACCCAGACTTAGGCTCCTAAACACATATTTATTTAAGTAATCTAAATAAACATATTTATGCTGACACCTCAATAGGAAAGGCACGATTCTCCAAGGTGCTAAATACCAGCAACGTCTGCCAGCTTCACGGAGATGTGGGCTGCTCTGCTCACAGGCGGACAGCAGTCACCATCAGCACGAAAACGACCCCAAAAGAGTTAAAAAAAAAAAAAAAAAAAAAAAAAATCACATTGCACCTTAAAAACACGGCACAAGGGATTGCTTCCAGCAAGGTTTCTCAGGAGTCCCAAGCAAAAACTGAGGGAATGAATACCGTGCTTTGCATCCAGCCCCTCGTGCTTTCCCTGTCCCAGGGGGTGTCTCCATGAGCCATCCCACGTGGTGGCCAAGCTGGACCCACATCTCGACACCCACGAGGGTCGTGAGATTAGATATAAAGAAGGAATTTTTTTTACAATTAGGGTGCTGGAACACTGGCACGGGTTGCCCAGAGAGGTGGTGGGTGCCCCATCTCCGGGGACATTCAAGAGGTCCCTGCCCATGGAACGGGGGTTGGACGGGGTGACCTTTAAAGGCCCCTTCCAACCCAAATCATTCTGTGATTCTATTTTATGACACGGATCAGCCGGCGCCTTGTCACACCAGGGAGAGAAAGGAGCGATTTGGTGCAGCCCTGATGGATGGGATGCCACGGGCAGGGACAGCTCTCCCGCAGCCCCACGGGGCACCGTGGGGCGAGCAAGACCCAAGGGCCACCTGACCCAAGCCTGGTGAAAGGATTTGTGCGGGGAGGCAGCGCCGGGCTCTTCCAGCGACCTCCTTTGAACTGTTAATCAAGCACAATCTTGCAGAATAATAGCCTGGTTATTATTGCCTTGTTTGCATAACAAAGAGGCCCAATAAAACTGATTTGACTGTGCTCAGAGGGGGTGTGAAAGATCAGCCCTGAGAAAGGAGCTGCAGGAATGCAGCAAACTGCTCCAAAGCCTCAACCCAGGAAGAAAGACAATGCAATTTGCCATCAAGAAAAGCCCAATAGACCAATAAATTACCCATGTGCAAAGGGATTAGATCAGGTTTCAGTTGCACTGAAGTGGGGGGAGGACCGGGAGGAGGGAACTGAAGGAGAAAAATAAACCTGAGTCTTAAAGAGCTGGGGCTGTATTTTGCAAGGCTGTGCGTGGAGAGGTTGGCTCGGAGGGGCCACCTTCCACGCTGGGGCCGGGTTTATGTGCTCAATTCCACCGGCAAAAGCAGCAGATGCATTAAATCCAGGCAAAGGCCCTACCTGTGTACGACAAAGCGACTTTAGATGTACCCCAGAGCACACTTCAAACCATGCAGCTTCGTTTAACCCAGTCCTCGTCCTGCTCAAGAGGATGCTGGGGGAAGGAGAAACCAGTTCCTTGAAGTCAGAAGAGGGACACAGAAGGAGTTTTCTCGTTTCAGCCTGTGTCAGTTGCTGAAGCATCCGGAGGACCTGCCACGGCCAACTCCTTTCTGTCCTCAGCGCCGAGTTCACGGCCCCCCATCTCTCCCCTGGAAGGCGTCGCAGAGACACGGGGCAAGTACAGGCAGGAAACCAGCAGAGTCAGTGTCTTCACCGGCTACAGCACAAACTGCTGCACGCTGCCGAAGGAGCCCTTGATCGCTCCTGTCACTTAGTCAGCTCTCTTGGCTCCAGACTCAGCTTACGGCTGACCCGGCATGCTCCGCGCCAGCCAAGGCAGCTCTCCCCAGCCCCCAGCCAGCACTGCTCCTCCAGGCTCCCCTCGGCATCCCTGCGCAGGGAGAAGGGCGAGCAGGCACCATCGGAGAGGGCACCAGCCACGGAGCTGCCAGCCAGGGCCGTGCTGCTCTGAGAACTACCAGGAAACCTTGGGGAGTTCAGGAGGCATGATGGGCTGAGAGGGGGAGCCAGCGCGACAGACAACGCAGCAACGGAGTCATAGACTTTGTTCTTGAATCTTCCTCCTGGGATTCGAGCCTCAGCACTGCCTTTGCCGCAGCTGTCGAGCTTTCGCCTGCTCAGAGGAAGCGGTGCCAGTGGGTGGTTCAGCAGATGCAGGTTTTGCTCCTTCAAGAGCTGGTGGATGGAGGATGAGGAGGGAGGGAAGCAACAGAGCAGCGATCTCCTCTGACTCTTCATCTGCAGAAGGGCACCAACAAAGCTGCCTCTCCAGCACAGAGTGCTCTGGGCTGGGAAGCCGTTCTGGAGCTGCACAGCTGACTTTCCCCGTTGGGAGTGCACCCGGACACTTTCACCGACAGTTCTCAAGAGCTGGTAAATCTCCTCAGGCAAATGGTCCAGTTTAGAAATGAGGACACTGAAGGATGTGAAGGCTTTCACCCAAGATGAGCCCCGTGGGAAGAGACGTGAATTTGCACTCATCCCTTGCATGAAGCATCACCCTCACCTTCCTCCTCAGCCACCACCACCCATGTCCCCATCCCTCTGGAGCAGTGGTGCCCGGATAAGGTCACCTCTGCCAGCCACCCCCAACTGCCGAGCGTTTCAGGTTTCCAGCAGACATCACTCTCCCCACGCCAAAGCTGTTTTCCCAGGGTGCCTTTGAAGGCAGCGCTGCCACCCACCAGTGCCCGGGGCCCCCCAGGTGTGGCAGCGGGTCCCTCCCCCTCCTCCCCCTCGCCCGGGCCGCGGCAGGGCTGGCAGGGAAACGCTTTCTGCTCACAGGTGTGGATTCCCTCTAGGAATAATCATCCCCGCTGTGCTCTTGTGAAATTTCAACCCTTCAAACGCAGAGGTAAATGAGATACAAAACGAGGAGATGGAGAAAAGCCCGGAGCACATAAATCTGGATGAGGCAAATTTATACAATTAGATGTCTGCCAAAAAATTGCGGCATCTCAATCGGAGGCGTTGGCTTGTGCAGGGTGTGGGGTGGCAGCTGCCCGGCTGGAAGGCAGCAGCCCCACAAGCCCATCAAGACACCTGACTGATGCTGGAGCCCCACATGGGGGATGCAGGGGACCTTGTGGATCCTTTCCTGCAGGCTGGGCTCCCATCCAGCACCAGACTCCCTCCCCATCGCTCATACCCCATGGAAGCCACAGTATCTGTTCATCCTTCACAGCCACAGACCTTCCCGGGTTTATTTATTTTTAAACGATGCCTCTTCTGGACTCCGGTTTTAATTTTGAGAGGAAAAAGTAACTTTCTAACTGGAATCCACTCCCCCATTCCCACTGCTCCCCCACTCCTATCCCAGCACAGTGATGCTTTCTCATCACTGTGGGCTGGCGAAGTTCAGAGTCATGTCCTGCCACATGCCCTTGTCATCTCAGAAAGGGCCAGCTGGAGTGTGTCACACAGCAAGAGAAAAAGGTAGCTTGTCCAAAACCCAAAATGCCATAGATCATTACTAGGGCTTTGGGGACCAAAGTCAACAGCTGTCCAGGAAGGAGAGGAAACCAAGGGAGGAGAAAATTCTTTGGCCTCAAGTGAAGCTTGCTCTCTGCCTGACCCATAAAACCTGTACATCAGGGACAGCTCTGCTTCCTGGGAATTGAATGGCCAAACACTTCTGGATGCTCATGCAGTGCAAAGTGGGACTCGCCACCCTTCTGAAGGACCTGCTGTCCCTGCAGCTGTGGGGACACGAGACCCTGGCCACCCCACACACCATGGCCAGGCCGTCAGACAGAGCGGCTCAGTCTGCGCCTACCAGGGCTGCGTGTGTGTCGGAGCCAGCTTGTTCTCTGCAGTGAGAGCCCGATGACTTCATCAAGGGGATGGCATCTGGTTTTGCAGTTGGCTATAATTCAATTCTCCCCCTTGCTACAGGAATTTCAGCTGGTGGAGCAGTGATTTACTCAGCCAGGCTGCACTTGAGTGCAAAGCAATCTTGAGGCTACAATCGAACGCACTGTTATTTTGAGAGCTCATGGACAAGGGAATAAATATCCTCTTCTTTTCATCCCAGTAGCTGCCAAGTGCAGGCCACAGAGCTTTTTAAAGGCATTTAGGAGCTCTCCTCTAACAAGTGCACTCTGGATGCTGTGCACGGTCAGGCAGGACCCTGCCTGCACAGCTCACTCCTGATTTGTGGCATCAGGATGGGATTTGCCAGGACAGCCAGAAAGAGGCCAGGGCACCCCTTCACCTGCCCCACCACAGCTGCATCTTCAAGCAACCCTCATCCTCCTCAAAAACCCTTCCCCATCACCCCAGCACACATCACTCCTGGATTGCAGCAGCCCTGAGCTCACCTCAGCCCCCTTCAAACCACCTGGGACCCTGAGGCTCTTTTGGTCCTGGGTTCCTACACTTCCCCTTACTCCAAATTTGGTGTCTGCTCCAACAGGAAAAGCAAATCAAACCAAATCAAACTCATCCAGATGGATCAAAAGCCCTCATCTTTGACCTTTTTCACTGTCTCACCAATGCTTATCCCTTGGGAGCAGTAGGGCTTGGCTATGGGATCCCCTGAAGGACTGACGGGCTGAGGAGGGGCTGGCTTGGGCCACACACTGCCCTGCCAGAGCCTACGGATGCTTTATGGGATGTGCCCATCGGGGAGCCAGAAGAGAGACCACAAAACTCATTGTCACTGGGGCCGCAGCCTGGCTCTCCAGGGACAGCAGGTCAGTGCAGAGCCCGAGAACAGCCCCCAGGTCAGGAAGTTTTTATGGTTGCCCAGCCCTGTGAGCACTTTCATGTGCACATCCGACTCGGCACAGCTGTCCAGGCCACAGAGAAAGAAACCTCAGCTGTTCCCATGATAAACCCAAAGTCACTCTTTGTATCGCCTCGTTCCCAGTAACCAAGGGCCAGGAATTTCATGATTTTCTGTGGAAAAAAGCAACATATTCACCCCATCTACATTAAAAACAAGGCTCCTCCTTCCCGCCCTGCAACGTGCCTTGCTGGCAATGGCAGAGAACTCCCTGTTCCATGTAGGAGACCAGCTCCAAGCTTGCAACAAAACAGGGAAGCCAAAATATTTCCAGGTTTACGTTTGAATCCCTCCCTTCTTCTCTGCCCTGACAACATCCCGCACAGGCGCGTTCCTCCCCTGCCTCCATCTTCCCCAGGATGGGCTCTCTTCACAGCACCGGGGGGGGGGGTATTTTAGCAGCCTCTAAGCCCCTCACCTCAATTTTGGCTTAATGCTGCCATCACCTCCCTGCTGCTGAGACAAAAGCCATTTATTGACTACTCTGATACACCTCCAATAGGGATGGATCCTTATCGGGAATCCACTGTGCTGCCCGGATGGACCAAGAGCAGAAAACTCCAAATTTTTACGGAGGCAGGAGTGTATTACAGCCAAAATGGCCAAGTTGGAAACAAACAGGGAAAGCCAAAGCAAACCTGAGCCTGACACACGTGGGACAAAAACACCCAGGGCCAGATTTTGGAAGTACAAAAGTATTTGCAAGAAAACTCAGCACAGCCTGTACTGGGAGTCAAAGACGTGGGTCACCCAGGAGATCAGGGTCTCAGCTGGGAGAGGACCCGTGAGCATCCAATACTGGCACTTGGCACAAGCTCCAAGGAGAATTTCTGCCAAGGAAACTGTCAGCAGTGGCCTGCTCTGCCCAGACCTCCTTCCCCAGCTGCCCCACGGTCACCCTGACCCACGGCCAGAGGACCCAGCCCAAGGGCACTGGACAGTGGGGGCTGCCCAGGAGGCAGCAGGGCGAAGCCATCGGTATGAGAGCAGCACAAGCGGGAACCCAGCCCGGGCTGTGAGCGTAGGGGGGGTAAGCAAATAAATAAATAGGGCAGGACTCGGCGAGGCACTGATCTGACATGCCGAGCGCCCGCTTGGGCAGCCTCCAGCAGCCCTGCTCACCTGGGGCTCCCAGGAGGGGTGCGAAGCCTTCTCGGTGCTGGGAACCCACAAATTCCCAGGAAGCATAGGGAAAAAGGGGCAAAAGGAAACGGCAGGGAATAAATCCCCCCTTTTTCCTACCTTCCCATCCAAAAAGCTTTGAAAAAAGCCCCCAGCCTGCTCCCAGCCCTGGGCACGGGGAGCCCCGTCTCCGCCTGTGCCCCGCTCCCGCGGGCTCTGGATCGCCTCGTTCTGCCAGTTCTTTGCACCTTATTTGACTGCTGAAGGGAGAATCAAACAAAGCAGCCAGCCAGATCTCCTATCAAGTTCTTTCTTGCACCGTAAATCTCACAGCCTCGACGCTTTGCAACTCAACCGCTCCGAAAAGGGCGTTAAGCAACACATATGGGAGCAGCTCCAGAGTTTCCAGAAAAAACCAGGGGGTTCAGCTTCCAGCCTGCTGGGAAGTTTCATGGGAAAAGTGGGGTCCAGAGAGACACCTCAGTGCTAAGGGCAGCGCTGAAAAGGTTTTCCTGGAAGAGGGCGAAGAGGGCAAAGATGGGAGGAAGGGCGTAAAGCAGTTATTTATTTATTTCCTACATGTGTGTGCAAGACTACTTCACCTACGGTTATGCAAAAGAAAGTCAGAGGCGATTTAAAAATTAATAAATTAAAAAAAAAAGGGGGAAGTTTTACTAAACTAAAAAGAGAGATAGGGAGATTTAAGCCTTAGAGCTTTTCTTTCTCCCTCCTGCTTTCTCTCCTTTTTTCCCCCCCTTGCAAGTGAAAAAAAAAAAAAAAAGAGGTAAAGAAACTGGANNNCTTTTTTCCCCCCCTGGCAAGGAAAAAAAAAAAAAAAAGAGGTAAAGAAACTGGAGAGTTTTGGAAGGAACAAATCCGCCTCTGTGGACTGGGTTTCCCCTCCCCCAACAAAAACAAGCACTCAGGGCTTGAAGGAATTTGCAGGCAGAGATCTGCCAAAAACATTGTGAAAAACTATGGGGGATTCATTGGAAACAGATGGCGTTTTCAGCTGTAATTCTGAAATTCTCCCCTTTTCTGACACAATACAAACAGCGGGGCCGGGGGCGGCGGGGGGGGTGGCCGAGCCCCGCGGCGGGTGCGAGCGGCCGGCCCGAGGGTGCCGATGCTCGCGGGACCATTTGGTTGCCATCCCGCCCTCGGACAGCACAACA
>VZTE01001668.1:1974056-2051316 GCA_013397775.1 Eulacestoma nigropectus
CCGGCGGGGTGCAGGCGGCCTCGCTCAGCGGGACGCGGGGAGCCGCATCGCCCTCCCGGAGCATGTGAGAGGCAGCGGAGGAGATAGAGCCAGATAGGGAGGTCCCCTCCCTCCTCCCTCCTTCCCTTCTCCCGCCTCCCTCCTTCTCTCCGCACACGCTGAGCAGCGTCGTTCGCAAGGAGCGGCGGAGGGAGGGAGGCGCGGCCCCGGCCCCGCGGAGGGGGGGCTGGGGGTCTCCGCTGCAACACCCCCGACCCCCAGCACCCCCTCTCCGTGTGCAGGCAGCCAGGGCTGGGGGACGTGGAGGAGGATTTTAGGGTTTTCCCGGAGAGCTGGAGATGCTCCCACCTGCAGCAGGGGGAAATGGAGGGGAAGTGGGGTTAGGGGGGACACCCCCCTCTCCAGCCCCTGGGGCATATGTAGGTGCTGAGAGCATCTTTACATTGATGGGGGATTGTGACAAAGAATGGGATTGGGGGCGGGAGGAGGGCCCTCAGCAGGACTGTGTGGTTGGGAAGGGATGGAGACTCCAGGCTGCCCTAAGAACCCCTCAGTGTAGTCGCCCACCCCAGCTGCCCCAGCACCCAGCGTTGCCGAGAGCTGGGCAGTGTGGCAGCTCGCGCCCGAGTCTCCCCACCACCCCTGGCGTGAGCACCCATCTCCTGGAGAGCCCTGTGGGGGCTGGTTTTGGCATGCCTGAGTACCAGGACGATGGGAAAGCTCTGGGTGCCAGGCTGTGCCAACCAAAGTGTCAGACACACAATTAATTACTGCAGCCCCAGAGCCACAAACACTAAATATGCTGTCGCTGTAGTGTGTGGATAATAGCAGCCCTTTGCAAAGTGTTTCTTTCTCCCCTTTCTCCTCTGTGTGCAAGAGACAGTGACTGCCGAGAGCACACAGCAGCTCTCCACTGCTTGATTAAGTCAGCAGTGAAGACAAAATGTGCCTGTACAGCTCAGGCTTAAGGAGGGATTTGAGTGTGTGTAAGGTACAAATTAGAAAATGGATGTGATTTAATCACAACAAATCTAAACAGCCCTGCTACAGGAACCTTGCCATCAAAGAGGGCTTTTTCTTAAATGTGGACACAATGAGTGTATAGTCCTGACAAAGGAACAGCGTGTTTGGGGATGAGTTGTTAAAGCAGGAACGGAGAGAAGACTGGGGAAAGCCTGATGTATACCAGATAAGTTATCAGTTATAGAAGGAACAGCTTCCTTCCGTAATAATTATTTGTGAATCAGTCCTCAGTTCTGGATACTGTGGTGTCTGGACACTACAGCAGAGACAGAGCAGCTTCTGTCAGGCTTGGGATGCTGCACAGACAGGAAACCAGGCACAGACCCTGCCTGGGAGAAGGTAAACTGCTTGTTTGGAGGAGCCCAAGTGAATGCAGCAGACAAAGAGGAGGGGGGAGAAATGATGGCAAGCCCAGGCCTTCCTGCAGGTGCGCACAGTGGGTCGGGCGCGAGTCCCAGGCTGTAAAATACTGTACACTGGAGCGTTACTAATCCCAGCTCTTGGGGACCGTGCCCCCGCGGGCCGGGGGGGCATTGCCTCCGCAACCACAGCAGCTTTGGCTGTGCTGGGGAAAGGGCTTCCCTGAGAAGACAAAGCACAAGACAGAAGAATGCTAATGCACAGGGCGCTGAGGTGCCTTGGTAACAGCAGCAGAGCATTGCGGCGGCGGCAAATTGGTGCTGAGCCCGGTTCCTGTTGGGAACCAGGAGCCCCGAAGCGGGGAGGCTCCAGCAAAGCACAGCTGCATTCGTGGGAACTCTCAGAAGTCTCCGCTGGCCACTTCCCCCGGCTCTTATCAGCGCGCCCGTTAATCGTTGGCATCACAACAGGAGTTGGCACCTCCAGTTCCAGGTGCAAGGTGCGTGTCTTTGACCTTGCCATTTCCTCCATAAACACCCTGCGAGGCGGAGGAGTAACAACGGCCCTTCATGGGCACCTTCTGCGTGAGCTTCGCCCCTGTGGTGAAGGGCAGGGCATTGCTGGGCGTAACTGCAGGTCCTGGGGCAAGAGAAGGACTCAGTGGAGGGTGGACTTGTCCTTGCAGGGAGACTCCAAGAGTACTGATGCAAATTTGGTCCCCATGTGTAAAGTGCAGCCAGGTGAAAATTAAATCCAGCATGTTCAGATTTCCCTTTTCTTTGCTTGTCTGATGGATCCCCAGTTTAGTGCCTGTGACCAGTTTCTTAGTCCTGGAGATGAATTGGCCCCTCTACCTGTGCAGGGACCTTCTTGGCCACAAATCAAACAAAGCAAACAGTGCCAGTAGAGTTTGTCCTTCCAGAAATGATTAAGACAACACAAGTGAACAGGCTGTTAAAGGAGAAGCTTGGCCATGGGAGAAGAGGAATGGGAGTGCAAAACCCATTATCAGGAGACAGGTGGCTGCCCTGAGAAGCAGGAGGGCTCAGGTGACCTGGGGAATATTGATGGGTTGGGACATGCCATAGAATCTTAGAATGGTTTGGGCTGGAAGGGACCTTAAACATCCAGTTCCAGCCCCCCAGCTATGGGATATGTGGCAGAGATCACAGCTCACTGACACTAATGGAAATCATCTTCAAGAGTTTGTGGGCATCACCAGGCTGAGATGCAGGTGCAACCGAGAGACACACGAGCTTTTCATCTGCCGTTTTCATCCATGCATGAGGGTTGCCTAAACCTATTATTTTGAAGACATTTTCCATGCTGCAGCTATCTTCCTTGACCTCTAAAAGATCTGGCTGATCCTGATCTCAAGATGAAAGATTGCCACCTCATGGGCTGTGAACACCCCGTCTGTGAGATTAGGCCCTGAATTATTAATACAATCAATGACTACCTCTTTTCATCCTGGAAGAGGCACAAAGGAAAGCTACGGGGGCCCTGAAAGGGAGGGAGGATTCTCAAGCAAGGGGGGAGAAGTCACCAGTGGAAATTGGTTTTCTTTGGGTGGAAACGCCTCCTGTGTCTGTTTTATTTTGGAGGCAGGAACAATGGCACCATTCAGGAGGTGACAACCCAGCTGTGTTGGTAGGGCTGATGGTGGCACTGGGAAACCTCCCATGGGGACTGTGTGTCCGAGAAAGGACATCCTTCCTTCCAGCCCCTTTCCTGCATTCAGTGCATCATGGGCTGCACTAAAATGGGGTCTCAAAGAGCCTGAGCTGCAGAGCTAAAGCATGTGAAGCCACCAAGGAGAGGGGGAGCTGGGGAGCACGGGGATGTGTTCATCCTTCCAGTGCCACAAAACTACCAACACCTACACACACAGGTGAGACCTGACCCCCAGGCAGGGCACAGAGCCTGTTTTGTGGGGTGCATTGTGGGGTTTTCCTTCACCATGGAAGGGATGTGGATGTCAGCAGACTGGAGTGAACCAGGGAACCAGCGAGGGATGGACCACAAGGCCGTGTTTTTGCTTCCTGGAGCGCAGTAGCCTTTCCTTTCCCCTCTTCCCTGTGAAAGCTTCAATGTGGAGGTGCTGTGACCATATGCTGCTGGGTTTCTGTCCTGATCTTTACACTTTTCCTTGGCTTGAGCCTGACCTACCTGTTTGGGACATTTTGGTGATATTGGTTCTTTTCTCCTTTTCCTGTTGCATTTGGGAGGAAGGTACCATGGCCCCGTCCTCATCAAGGACCAGAGAAAACTCCCCAGTTCTGAGCCCCACATAGAAAATGAAGCTAGTTGGAAACCAAAAATAAAATACTATCTTCAGTCCATTTTTCAAGAGATTGAAAAGAAGTTATTGTGCAAATGAAGCTATTCTTTCTCGGTAGATAATGCAAAGCATTGCTTCAGTGCTGGCCAGAATGTCTGAGAAACAATTTTCCCCCCCTCCTTTTCATTAAAGTTCATATTAACATTGCAAATAAGATAAGAAAAGAAGTGTTCAGTTACAATTATGTAGCGCTTTGTGATCACAAACAGATTCTGTAATCCCTACTCAGGGGGTTTCAGAGCTGAATTTAGCTTATTTCAGAGTACAAAGTTGAGCTCAGCCAAAATCACTCTCCTACTCTGTATGATCCTCATCTGTGCTCTGGTCACACGAGGGACCCGTGGCAAGCCAGGCTGCACAGCCAAGCAACATCTCACAGATGCATCAGCTGCCCTGGCTGGGGACCAAACCTCCTTTTTGCCTATGCAGCTATTTATTAATATTCTTCTATCTATCAGTTTTAAACTGATGCTTGCTTCAATCATCAAAACCTGGTACTGGTTCAGCTGCAGCTGCTGATGGGCTCATTCCCAGAGATGTGAAGCTCTTCACAGTGGCTGAGAGTGAGCACTTACGGGCTCTGACCTCGTCAGTGTTGTCCTCTCCTAAGTGGGGCCATGGCCCATGGGCAAAGGGAGGATCCTGAGCAGATGGAAATATTCCTCCTCCCTTACCTATGCTTCTAAACCATCTGACCTCAAGGTATTCGGAGCAGGCATGGGAGTAGTCCCTTGGGTTCAGCATGGCCATCTTGTGTTTAAATTTAGGCTTGAGTTGAAATACCTGACTGAGGGCCTTGGGGTGACGTTTACAGTAGAGCAACCCCTGTCACTGAATGGACTTAATAGAGCAACGCAATCCACAGCGAATGTGAATTTCAGTGCCAGGCTCTGCAGGGATAAAGCTACAGAGACAGAGAGATGGACAGGAGTCAAGTGCATCTGGACTTCTGGAGAGCAGCCCCAGCTGCTCACAGCTTCTGCTGTCATTCCTTGACTTTGCGTCACAAGATGGAAAGAGCAAAGGAGAGAAGGTCAGTGGCAAACAGGATGCCCTCTCCACAAAAATAGTCCTTTGCTGTGCTGCAGAGCTCTACCTCCATTTCCAGGCAGCTGTTAGGGAAACATTTTCACATCGTTATGTCTCCTAGAGTGATCCACAAAGAGTAGCTTAGGGAGGCATTAGGGTTTTATGTGAATTTAGGTTGCAGTTTGCAAAATGCTTTGTTCCTAAAATGCTGATTAGGTTTGCTGCAGACACTGGTGCGTTAGAGACAAGCCTGGTTAGAAGGTGAGTAAAAAGTCACCTGCCGAGCAATTTGGAGAGCTCAGGCCTCCCCAGATAATTCAGTCCCGTCAGGTGACTCATGCAGGACACCACCAGAAGAGTCTTCTGTTCAGAAGGCTGCATCTGGAGAGTGGGTGGTGAGGTAAAATTAAATTCAGTTGGAAAGTTCAGCTAAGGATTTTGGGGTTGTTCTGGAGAGATGGTGTTAACTTCAGCATCAATCACTAGAAATAAAGAGTAATGAAGGTCTGAACTCCAAAAAAGCAAAGGGGCAATGTGGAGGGTCTCAATGCCAGCAAAATGGCATGGAGACCCCGAAGGAGCATTAAATAATTGTTACCAATGTCTGAAGGCACCCGAGACCCTTCTCCCTGTTTCAGGCTGTGCATTGCCCACCCCAGCAGGGAGATTAGCCAGGCATCGCCAGCCCTTCAGCCCGTGTGGAGCCGCAGCGTGCAGGGCTGATGTCCCCCCTCCCCGGGAGCAGCCCCCTCCCCTCGCTGCCCCTGCCCCTGACTCGCTATCGCTCCCTGCTCCGCTCCAGCGCCTCCTCACCGGGGGAATACAAATTGGGCAGCACTGAAGCATATGGAGGGGAAGAATGCTCAGCTGTGAATTTCGGGGATGGGTATTATACAAACCCAGCCACCAGCACGTCACCTTTTCAAAGGCTTCAAATCCGCTACAAATTGCTTCTGAATGACAATGGGAATTTCTCGCCCTTCACAAAGCCCCCCATATTAGCATCTTTATTGGAATAAACTAGCTAATTTCTGCAGTCGAAGGGCTGGTCTGGAGAATCCGTAATTCTAATTAGATGGATATTCATCAGCATCCTGATGCTTGCGGGGTGTCAAGTCCAGCGAGGGGCTGCCACCTGCCCAAGCGCAGATCAGACAAAGAGAAGGGGAGCGTTCAGTCCCTGGGGCAGCAGCAAAGCAGGACATTGCAGGGACCGAGGGGTCCTTGTAATCCTCAATTTGTTCTTTGTGCCATTTGTTAAGTCCCAGGCGCGGGGTGGGGAGCCTGTATTTGCAGGAATAATGATGAATCTGTGCCCTTCACTGTCTGTCAGGTCCCTGTATGGCAAATAAACCTACAGCTAAGCCAGGCTGACTGACTGTGGCCAGACTGAAACACTTTAGGAGTAGAAGGATGTTCAGTCTGTCCGTCTGTCCATCCTGAATAACTGCATAGCAGCTTGTCATTAAAATCAGCATTTATCTTGGAGAATGGTTGTGGGGTTTCTCCAAACCAAGGGCTGATGCCTTGCAGTTGGCAGTGGTGCACAGATGAAATTTCTTCTTTGTTGTTACCAATAGATTCCATAAAGAGAAAAGAAAAAGAGAAGAGATAAGCAAAAATCCGTAAATATAAATACCCCAAATCTAAACCTCGATGATTTTGCAGAGAAGCAGAGCTTATTTCTCACTATGCAATGAAAATGTCAAGACTTGGGAGGGCTTTTCCTGGACACGTGCTCCTGGAGCATTAATTAATTGGGCATTCACAGGGCAGCGCTGGCCTGGCTCATAGCCAGGATGGCTCAGAACTGTCCCAGGACTGTGCCCACAAACAATCCTGATCTATAACCTGGGTACCAGCCATGCTGTAGTAACTGCAGTGTTATCAAGAGGGAGAATGAGTGATGTGCCTTCTTGCCTGTAGCAGGTATCTTTAATCTCTGATCTGTTTGGCCAGAAGTGGCTCAGATCAGTTGCATTCAGTGGCTCTCAGTGTCAGCAGGGCAATATTTTCCCTTTGTTTTTATGTTAAACTCTTGGATTTAACCCATGGGGCATGGCTGTTCAGGAGCATTGAAGTCTCCACGGTGTCATTTAGGGGGGACAGATCCTTCAGATTTTATTCTCTTAGAAGGTCAGGCTCGGTGGAGGAATGCTGAAAATGTCTCATCTCTGTGCTGAATAAACACAGCCTGAGGGCAAAGCAGGGCTAGTTTTGACATTGTCTGTCTAATTGTCAGAACAGTGAAGCCCCCCAGATGTGCAGCATCAGAGGCAAAGCTGGTGGCTCCAGAGTCCTTAAAACTGCGGTGCCTCTCCCAGTGTGCTGTGGGCCAGGCAAAGCAGACAGCCCATGCCAGGCTGCTGTCTCCATGCTTCCCCCATGGGTAAATCTGTCCCCGTGGTGCATCCCGAGAGCAGCTCACTGCCCTTCACGCAGAGCACCAACCACCCAGCGTGCAAACCCATTCCTTTCTCTGCCTCCCACCTCTCCGGGGGTTAATGGAAACAGGAGATGGGCTGCCGAAATGCCAGTAAACAAGGCTCAGCTGCTGAGGGGGAGAAGGTCAAAGGACAAAAATGAGAACAAGTCTGTGCGCAGCCCGGCGGCTGCTGCTGCCACCTGCCCCAGCCCGAGGATGGAAATTGCTGCTCGACTCTCCCTTCCTCCCGTTGAAGGTGTCACCCTTCATCCAGGCTCTGTTTGTATTTCGGTGGATTTGCCAGAGGCCTTCTTCTCCCCCAGACCAGTGGCTGAGGGTCCCATGAATGCAAATTGTCTTGTTCTGGGTTTTTCTGAGACGGAGGCACAAGGGTTCCTGCTGAGGAGGATATTTGACTCAAAACGTGCAGAGCAGTGTGTGCTTGCTTCCCGTCACCCAAAAACTGCCAGGCCACCCCTCTGCCTGATGCAACACCTTACACAGGCAGATTGCAGAGCCTGAACCATGGTGCTGCCTGCTTTGTGATCACTGGTGAGCCTTGATGCAGACTTATTTATGATGGAAAAAATTGTATTTGAGAATGTTTTCCTCAGCCACTGAGAGGCAGCCACTTCTGGGGTGGGATGTGGGAGCCTTGATATAGGCTTTCCTATCCCTTGCCTGTGCTCCTGTCCCAAGTATCAGCCATCTTTCAGCAGTGCTCTGGTGATGGGATTAACGTGCATTAGGAGGTTTTGTTCTCATCTCTCCCTGGGAGGATCAGATGCAGTGAAATATCTCATTTTGCTGGTTGCTTTTTGGAAAAATGTGTGGTATGTGTTAATGTTAGAAAGGCAAGGTCAAAGGAACAAGACCGCAGGACACAGGGCTGGAAAAACCCTTTTAGGGCAAGGATTTTGGTCCATGTTATTGTAGCCCTGTTTGCTCTGTTTTAGAAGCAGTGCAGTTGTTTACCCCTAGCACATGTGCTGCAAGGCTGTTCCTGAATCCCAACTGTTTTCTGTGAAGAAATGTGGAAGAAAAGCTGCAGATCTTGTGTCACTTGTCCTTCAACAAGAGAACAAGCCCTGTGCCAACTCAGCACAAGCTCCATCTGCTGCACCCAGAGGCATTATCCTGCCTTGGGAGGTTTCTGCTCTACAGAAGAAATGCAAGTTGTTGCTGATATTTATCCCAAAGTTTTTCATTGGCCATTTTGGCTGGAGGAATGTGAATTTGAGTTTGAGCAGTTTCAGCAGAAATCAGCCCTGAAAGGAGACTTACTTCAGTTTGTAGAGAACACTGATGGCATGGTTTAGGAAGGATGTTGAGAGTAGCAAATCCATCTGAAAGAAGCATTGGTATGAGCAAGTTTAAACACCAAAAGCCATTTAGGCAGCATTGATACTTTGCTACTGGCATCAGGTGCAGCTGTTAACTGAGCCCTTTGATGGACAAAGTGTCCCATGTGACATCCCTACCGCATACCTCCTGCGTGCTTGATCTGTGACCCATTTCTCTTGTGGGGCCAGTGCCCCCAGCTTGACCTGCTCGAGTCAGAGTCATCTCAGCCTGAAACTGTTCCTCATGTGGAAGAAGAAGTGGTTTTGGGTCAGCTGCTTGGGGATAATTTATACCTATAGTACACTAGAAGTACAGAACTTCTCTACTTCTAGGTACTTCTGGTTTGGTGGGTGTAGTACCAAGAGCTCTGGAGAAGTCCCTGTAATGATGCCTCACATACTGCTTTTCTTGGCTTCTCCCTCCTGAAGTCCATCCTCCTTCCTGGATCGCAGTAATGGATAGGTGTCCGAAGAGGGTTGCACCTTCCTCCAAGCAGATGTGACACTTAGCAACAACCAGAGGTGACCACTGAATGCACCTGGGTCATGCACCTGCCTTATGGCTTGGAACGAGTCCCACATTGAATGGTACAAATGGGAGGGTTATGAAACAGGAAAACAGGATTGCAAACAGATTTGCAAAGACAGGAGTGTTTTCCCAATGCTGGAGTGAAATTAGTGGTAGCAGTGGCAGAAACAGTGTTCTTGTGGTGAAGAAAACATTGTGTGGCCAATGCCAATACAGCGTGACCAGCTTCCTGGAAGAGTCTTTGAGCAATTTGTTTCCCTTTGGCTGCCGGCACCCTTCTCCATTCTGTTCCCCTGGGATTTTAGCTGAGCTGGTGTGTTTTCAAAAGCCAGGTCTCCAAACCCAATGTTGTTGTTGAATCAGAGGTACATTTGCCAGAAATGCCTGGACTCGAACCTGACTGTGAGCTCTGTCCAAGCCATCCTGGACCAGAGCTGCTGGCCTATCAAAGTCAGCAACCATGGATGGCGTGGGTGAGGTGCTGTGGTGGTATTGGCTGATATTTTGTCTGCCAGGCTGGCACAGGTTATGTTTTAGGAGGGATGAGTCTTCTCTCCCCAAGGCATGAGTGTTGCTGGCTCCAGCTCCCTCATGCTGAAAGTTTTAAAGGTTTGACTGCACATAGAATATTAGAATATCCTGAGGTGGAAAGGACCCACAAGGATCATTGAGTCCAACTCCTGGGACACAGGATACTTGACAGGCATCCCTGGGCATGGACATTGGACAGACCCTTCTCCAACACTTCTTATAAAAGGGATGTGCTTTGTGTGTCTTTTATGTTCGTCATCCCCACAGAACCCCAGCTACACCATGGGACCAAAGTTACCTGGGGTGAACATTTCTTGAGGGGATGTGACTGGATCTGGAACACTCCATCAAGCCACACAGTGCTTTAGGGGATGAAAAGGAGCTGGTGTTCTTGTGGGGGTGGAGTGCAGTCCCCCCAAAACCCTCTGAAGGCAGATGGGGCACTAAAGGGCATTTATCAGGACAGTGTGATTAGCAGCCATGACTCTGCTCGTGGGGGATTTCCATTTACAAAGTTAATAATGCACTGGTAGGAGGCAGAAGGGAACCAAAGGCTGACTTTTTCAACTGCTAATTATCAAGGTCACACTGCATTTATGCTGGATTTTCCTGCTGTTGTCTTTTAATTTAATTACAGTTGTGTTTGTTAGGATAGAATCAGAGAATGATTTGGGTTGGAAGGGACCTTAAAGACCATCCAGTTCCAACCCCACCACCATGAGCAGGGCCACTTTCCACTAGATCAGGTAGCTCAGGATATAGCTGGGATGAGCATGGATGAGCTTTGAGAGAATTCCCCATGCAGAACATGCTTTTTTTCCCTTTCCCCCAAACAGGCATACTTTGCTTGTTCATAGCAGCATATTTCTGGAAGACAAGTAATTTTCTTCCCTTTAAAAGGACTTGGGGAAAAAGGACCATCATTTCCAGGCAGAAATTTTTCTGAGGAGGATATTTTTGTGTCTGGCTAAGGAGAGACATGAAAAGGTCATAGAAAATTAAAATCACATGCTCAGAACATTTTGGGGCAGGTGTTTTTCCTAAGTCAGAATTCAGTCTTTGGAGGGTGTATCCCGGCATTTACGTTCCTCCTAACATTTCACCTGTTGCAGTAGTACTACTGGAGGGCTAATGATTTCATACCCCCAGCAGTCTGGTTTCTCTGGACCCAGCTCAACAACAGTGCTTTAAAGTGCTGCAATTCCTGCAGCTTGCATGATGCCTCAGACGAGCACTCCGGTCTGGCTGCTCATCGCTGCATTTCACTTGGCATGTAGGCTACGGATGAGGAATGCACAGAATTTCCTTTTCCACCCCGTCAGATCCTCTGTCTCGAGCCTGGCCCAGCCCCAAGAGCACAGCGGATGCAGCTGGAGAAGGGCAGGTCCAATCTTGCTGCTAAGCCCCAGTGACACTTAACCTCCTCTGCTGCGCGATCCGCCAGCAGCTGGAGGTGGATGCGAGTAAGTGGCCGAGCATCAGCTGCTGCCTGTTGAAATAGCTCGTTTGTGAGGAGAGAGGAGTTTATTTCCCAGGCTGGAGGAGGTGAGGGAGCCTAGAGCTCCTGTGGGAGAAGAAGGAGGTGGCCTTGAATCTGAATGAAGGTGTTTTCCTGATTTTCCATCTTGATTTCTCCGTTGGTGTTGGGCTGTGTGAGCAGGTAATGGGACCGCAGGCTCTGCCTGCTGAGGGTTGCTGCCAGCAGCTTTGTCCCAGTGGGAAAACTGACTGCGACTAATTGTAATTCCTTAGTGTCAGCAGTAGTTGGGAATCAATAGGGAGCTTTGAGCTATCAAATAATGAGGCCAGCTAATCCCTTGTGTTGCTCCAGGAAAGGTGTTTGGGAGGAGCGTTCGCTCCTTGGGGCAAACACTTCTTGGTGCCACTGATGCTCTGTGAGACAGAGAGGCTTTCCCACAGGTCTGTTGCCTTGGCCTTTGCTGCAATGGGGGCTGTAAACACAGGATCAAATTCTATCTTATCTCATCCTTAAAAATTATTTTTCTTGGCCTGGGATGGAACATTTTCTGGCTTCTTTCCTAAAGCAGCTGTATAGCAAAGATGGGATTGAATGAACCTCTTTCCCTTGAGCTTAGGAACAACTCAGGATGGGTAGAAAGCTGCTATTTCATCACTGGTACAGAATTAACTATAATTCACACCGTGTACAAAGACACCAGAGTCTGATTACTACCAGTGATGGCTGTACTGGTCACAACTCTCTTTATTGCATCAGAAAAATTAAAAAGTTATATCCCAAGGATATTGCTGAGAAATGGAGGTTTTAGTTTTATTTGGTTTTTTTCTTTTCTTTTTTCTTTTTTTTTCTTCCAGTGGAATTATCCCAGCAAACAGTGTATAAATTGCTGGAAGAAAGTCAGACTTCAAAAGACATTAGAAAGTATTCCTCTTCCTCCCCAGACTATAGATTTCCTTTATTGGAAGAACAGTGCCTTGAAAATAGCCTGTAATAAAATTTGCTGCTTAATTAGACTTCATTTAATTTATGTATTTAATTTTGCTGGAATGGTTAAAGACTACTGATGTTGGGGGAATTTTCTTTTTGTTTCTCCTGTGTATTTCCTTATCTTAGAATTGTTAGGACTGTCAAATGTTCTCTTCTGGTTTTGCTAGGAGGTCTTCCTTAGCTGTGTAGAGGCAAGTTTGCCTAATAATGTTTATTAACTTAACCAAAATATTAACAAAGCCCTCTTTTAAACAAAGTGCTGGCTAGGCACTGGAATGAAATAACTGTTAACAAAACCTATGAGTTTTAACTAGAAAGGAACTTTCTTCATTCAGCTTTGTGTTCCTAATGGTGTCATTGTTTTGCTATTTAGTAACCATATAGAGCTCAACTCTCACTTGAATTTTTCACATCAAAAATTAAAGAGAAATGAAAGGTAATTTCTACAGAGAAGTTTTTCAGGATTCTCTCACCAGCAAAAAGAACTCTAAGCTTAATCCTACATATTGATGTCTCTGGCCTCTTGGCCAATTGGATTGGATTTAGTTTAACCCAAAGCAATTGTCAGGTCATGGTGACTCTGGAAACAATTTTTTTTTTTTTTTGTAAACTGAACTACTTTGTTCTTGTCTCTTCCCTCCTGTTGCCATAAAGCAAAAGGCTTCAGTTGTCTCCAGAAGAGATCAGCAGCAGCAGAACAAGTGCTGTGCTAATGAAATCCTGTCTTGGTTTAATCTAAGCAGGGGTTTGGGATAAACTCTGTTTGTTCAGTGACCCCCCAGCACAGAAGTGCCCTGGGGATGGCTCAGGCTGTGGGACAGTTCTGTGGACAGCGAGACTGGGGGCTGAACCCAAGGAATGCTTTGCAGTGCTGATATTATCCCCAGCTCCTGGTGCTTTGCTGGCTGTCCCAGGGATAGAGTGGAGGGGGAGCGGTAGCTCTGGTCTCCTCTGTGTCACTGGAAATTGCTTTGTAAGCCACCAAAGCAATGCCTTGTCACCCTTCTCACTGTGCTGGGGATGCTGAGCTCTGATGGTGAGGAGGAGGAATGCTCCTACCCTGCTACTTAGCAGAGTGTCCCAGAGCCCTGAGCCGCTCATGCAGACTGTACGTGATGTACCATATTGTCTGCAGCAGGCAGGTAAGGGCACAGCCCCACCTGACCACTGTGTGGTGTGGAAAATTCCCTCCTAGCCTCTGAAGCACGTTGCAGTGATGCAGGATGTAGAAAATGGACAGCATTTGAAGTGTTTCCTTATAGGATAATCAGAGGAAGTCATTGTATTAAATATCCATTTGTGTCATTAGCCTTTTATTTGGTGCTTTGTCCAGACATCCTGTTTGCTTCCCCTTTGAAGTAATGAATATATTTCCCGTGTGCTGGGTCCGATCTGAAGCTCCGAGGTAAAGGCGAAGTGAGCTGACACCAGTCGTGTGCTCAGTGGGGAAGGACATCTCCAGACTCAACTCGTGAGGAGTTTTGGATAAATAAAGAGCAGTGTTTATTGGTTGTCCTCAAACCACACTGCTGCTGTGCCCAGAGGTCGCAGTTACCTGCTCCCTGTGCTACAGGGGAGGAGTTTCTGGCATTTGGGACCTCATGCTGTTGTGGTGAGACATTGCAGCAACATCACTGGGTCATCCTGACTGGCCCAGAGATCTGCTCCAGCTCCCAGCACAGGTCAAATGCTGAACCATAATTCTGTACATTAAGAGGTATCAGGTGCAAAGAGTTTTGACCTCTCAGTCTGTAAGCTTGGAAAGCCACAAAACTGTTCTACATCCCTCTCCCTGTCACCTTCCCGTTCTCGCTGAGGACGCCCACACTGCCTTTCAGCTGGCAGTAGTGTCCACCTACTTGTCTGCAGTAATTGCTTCATACCTGCTGCCTTAGCCATCCTCAGGGATCGAACCTGGGGTCTCCCCAGCTGGCAGCAAAAGCCACTGTTTCTAAATTCATGTCTGGGAAAAGAGGTGGAGGTTTTGTGTGTGGGGCCTGGAGGCATGACATATGCTAATGAGCGGACTATGGCCACATCCAAGGTGCATCCAAGGTTAAATACCATGGGGAATGTTGTGCCAGCATGTGGGATCCTGCCCAACAAACAGCTGGAGGAGCTGCAGAACCCCTTTGAAGGCCTGACCAGGGTGGGGAGGGCAAGAGGGAGGGAAACCAACTCTTTGTGTCTATCCAACAAGGGCAAGCCTCTTTAGTGCCAGGCTGGGAAGGGTTAACCAGGGAAGCACAGCCCCTGAGGACCCAGGCTGTTGTTCTATGCAGATTGGCTCGTTCTTGTTTCGTCTATTGATCGCAATCACTCAGAGCTGTGCCTGTAACAAACTGCCTTAAATCATTGCAATCATAATAAGCACACCTTGGTAAATAATGCATGAGATGTCCGTAAGCCTATATTCATTAGAAGGAAGGTGTGTATGGACCTTGGTAATCATCAGGGCTTGAGAGAGGGCTTGGCTGGTTGGATTGCGATATAGTAGCTGCTAAGGATGAGCCCTGAACTGAACTGGGTTTCAGGAAGGCTCCCCAGCCCCTCAAGATGTTGGAAATATAGACAGGCTCCTTTTCACATTCATGAATTTTGCATGAGATGTTTAAGATGCCTCCAAGGTTCACAGCATAATACAGGTTGGGCGGAAGCGGGCTTGTGGCAAGTCTCCAAATAGCATAATAGCAAGGCATCGCAATTAATAGTGTTTAATATATCTTAGTGACAACAAAACACGCAGTGGGTAACAAGTTTTGCTGTGAAAGCCTCATAGCCAAGTTAATGGTCTGGATATTAGAAGCCTTTGTTTTAAAATGCAAATTAAAAATGCTTAGTTTTCCATTTGTCTTGAGGAGTGGTGTTAGAGTGTGGAGCTTCTTCAGGGCAATTTTGCTTGGGCTGAGGGCTGGTGTAATGCTTTGGCCAGACCCCAGAGCACGGCAGGCTCGGGTGCTGTAGCCTTCATTAGAAGGTTCACAGGGCAATTTGCAGGAAAAAATGGTTATGCGGTAATTTCCACCTCCTTTTCATTCTAGGGAGATGACTTTTTTGTTTGTGTTAAGTGGCAATGATAAGTTTGGCTTTTGTATGGTTTGAGGAGACTGAGGAGGAGGCAGAAACATTCCTGGTTGTATCAGACAGCTGCGGATGGTGATGGGTCATTTCACTCCATTATGGTTTCTGGCAAGTGAGTATTAAAGGGGGTGTGAGGGCATCGTGTCTCAGCGATGACTTCATTTGGCTGTCTAAACAAACAGCCGTTCCTCACCAGGTGCAAAAGGTCTTGTATTTGTTTTTGTCCTCCATGAAGGGAAAAGAAATACCTAAAGTTAAAATAGCATCAGTGGGTCGTGTCTGCTGGACAGCCATGGTGGTCCTTGCTTCCTGCAAAGCAGCGCTGATGTGAGCAGGGAAAACGCACTCGTCCGTGCTCAGCCCCTATGGGGTGCCTGAATGGACAGATGGGTGGGTTCAAAAGCCCAGAGCCCCAGGTTCAGACCTTGTGCTCACACTGGTTGGCTCTAGGCTGTCTGTATCCAATGTGCAGGTCTGCTGGGAGCACCCACAGTGGGCTCTGTAAGGTCTGAGCTTGCACAGGACACGAAGGGCAGCGGTCCCTAAGTCTCTGGAGGTTTGTGCTGGTGGGGGGATGAGCCTCTGGCATGCTTGATCTACCTGAGACCGACTGGCTTCTCCTGGAACACAGCTGTGGGAACTGATCTTGTGCGTGGTCCATGAGTCTGGCCTTGAGAAGGGGTGAACCTGTCTGGTAACTCAATTTGCAGCCCGCTTCCAGCTGTTCTCCTGCCCCATCCTTCACTGGTACTTGCAGAGAATCACAGCATGGTTTCAATTGGAAGGGACCTTAAAATTCACCTAGTTCCACCCCCCTGCCATGGGCAGGGATGCCTCTCACTAGACCAGGTTGCTTAATGCCCCATCCAACTTGGTCTCAAAAGCGTCTGGATGTTTACCTCACCATGAATCAAACCTCAGCAATCCCACTTTTCCTTAAGTTGGGAAGCAGAAAATTTAAAAGTGATGAGAAGTCTACTGTCCCTGCAAAATGTCCTCTCTGAGAGTGCCAGGAGATCAGCTGGTTTGGAAGAACACCTTGGCTTCACTTCTTCCTGAACCAAACCAGAGCACTTTATAGATGCGAATCATTTAAACTTATGTCAGACCCCTAAGTAGGCCACATCTCAGATAAAATTAAAACCCCATCTCTCCTGTTGGCAGCCACTTCTTAAACTTTCATTAAACTGCTCTACCTTTATCTCTAAAGCTGTATTTTTGTCCTTGATACTGTTCCCAGAAGGCTGTTGCAAAAATTCGCAGCTGGTGGCTATGGTTAAATATAAGGAAGAATAGCAAAAATTTTCCTTTCTAAAAGTACATTTCTGAGTGCCAAGCTCAGCCTTATCTCCAGGAACAGTCTGAGGAGCTTGAGATGATTTTTGAGTTCAGGTTTTTTTTTTTCCCAGAATCAATTCTTTTTGCTTCTTTCTAGTGTAATTAAAGAAATAAATCCCCTAGCAGCTCAGCCCACGTAAAGCAGTGTTCCCCACAGAAAAGTGATGATCCTAGCTAGTTTGTAGTTAAACTATATTTTTTTCTATATTTTTATCCACCTCATTGGTCACAGAGAGTTTCAGAATGACAAAGAGAGAAAGGATCAGTACATTTTCAGCTGGTCCACTTGGACTGGAGAAGAAAGATCAGCAAACCCAAAGAAAAAAATGGGGAAATATTTCCCAGCCTGCCTTCACCTTCACAGCCTCGGGTGCTGCTGGCCTTTGCACTGGCAATTTGTAGCCATGAAACTCTCAGTCTGGCCAAGCTCCCGGGAAGTGGAGCCCCAGCATGGACATCCCATGCAGGGATGTGGGATGCTGGGGCCGAGTGTGGTGTGCAACACATCTGCTGGCTTGGCTGCTCGGGGAGGGAGGAGTGCATCAGACTCGCTTTCTTTGGTAACCTGAGCCAGGATTTGAGCCACGGCCTCCAGAGGTGAAAGGCTAATACTCTGGCCTCCCTCCCTGCCACTGAGCCCCCCTTTTGCTTTGTTAAGGTGATGCTCTGATTTTGGGAAATCACTCCTGCAACCCACAGCCGATGGCTGAAGGGAGAGCGCCCTGCTTGGCACTCAGGGTTAGCGAGCAGCCAGTGCTGGCTGCTGGGCGCTTTGCTCTGTGATGGTCGGCAAAAAAGGCTGCAAAGAAATCTCAGCACGATCCTGGACAAAAGGAGAGGATAATCAACTGGAAAACTTGCTGAGGTCAATCATAGGCTGGCTGCCCTCACCCCCAGCCATTCCCACCCAGCCCCTCCCCACCAAAGTCTGTCTCACAAGTAGTTTTCTCTAAGGTCTCGGCACAGCATGCAGAGGTATTAGGCTCATAAAGGGTTTCTTACTCACACAAAGTCCTGTGGATACCGTGGAAGCTTGCACAGATTGCTTCTGGGTGAGGCCACAATGCTGGAAGTGGAAGGGGCTGGGATGTTCTTAAGGCTGGGAAATCCAGGCTGCAAAGAAGAGAGGGGTACTTAAAGCCCATAAATAGTTCTCCACTAATGAAATTGCTGGGTGGGGAAAAGGGAAAAATAGCTCTTTTTTAAAGCAGATGAGGCAAACATGCCTCCCAACATATTTTCTGCTCATAAAACTCAGCCTGGGTTTCTAGGTAACTAGTGAAGATACCCCAGGGAGAAGTCTCTAAGGATTTCCTACAGTTGCCAGCTTTGAGTAACCAAATACTGGCTATCAAGTTAATTTGGCACAGAGCGTGGCTCATCCCATCCCACCTCTCCTGAGACTCACTTGTGTGTGGAGCAAACCTGAAAGCCTGAGGATCCTTCACCCACTGTTGGGATCCAACATTCACCAAGTGCAAGAGTACGAGGGATCATTTTTATACGACCCAGTCTGACCTCCTGGCTAGCTCTGCTGAAATGCCAGTTTTGTTCTGTGTCTGAGCATTGTCCTGGCTCCTGGAACTGCTCACCCTCGCACAGAGCCGTGTCCCTTGGATGGCTCATTCACCTGCTGGATCAGGATTTGGAATCTGATGGATGTTCAAAAGATTCTGATCCCACTCTGGATCTTACTCTTTCTTTCTTTATGTTGTTTGACTTCTAAATTACTTTATTTCATTTTACTTCTAAATTGCTTTATTTCTAAGCAGCTGTTACTTTCTGGAGCTCAAATTCTCTGCTGGTCTCAGGCTCCCCTGCAGTTTTGCCTATAGGCTTGCTGTGCTTTGTAATGAGGTAGTGAGTCAGGTCAGTTATCAAAGGCATGGAGAGGTTCAGATGCTGGGATGGATATTTTTTCCTTGCTGGCCATGCTTTACTTTCCAGGACCAGGCTGCAAACAGTGGGAGTTAAGCAAGGAAAAGAGCTCCTTCCTTCCAGTGTGAGAGATGGAGCTGGGAGTGACCAGTGCTCTTATTAAAATTATTTCGAATGTTTCTCCCTGACTCTTTGAGATATTTGGGTTTACCCCAGTTAATGGAAATAAGCTGTCAGATCCCAGCTGAGACTTGATGTGAACTGAGGCATTAAAAACAAATCAAACTGGATGAACGTTTGGCTTACGTGGGGCTTTTTATATTCTGGTTCCTCATTTTTACTGGGATTCGGACAAGTTAATTCAGTGTGTGAATGATTGTCTGGTACAATGCTGCAGTGCAAAGCAGTCTGGGGCTCTTGCCTGTCATAAACTGAATCCTGAGTCGAGGGAAGCCTTGAATGGCAAAGAGGGGGATCCAGGTAGGTTAAATGCACTAGTGCTGCTTTGTGCACAGGGACAGTTTAAATCTGGGTAACATTTTATATGTTAAAAAGCAGCTATGGAGAAAGTAAAGAGTAGCTGATCATTGCTGTGATATAAGAGGGTCTTGGGGTGGAGAAGACACAGATTCTTTACCAGTGAGCAGGCAGGGATGCTGGCCGGGACAAACAGAGATCCTTACCCTTGTGCTTGAATTTAATATTACTCATTTGCCCATGCAAACTGGTGGCCACACAGTGAAGGTGCCAGGCAGTGCCTATATCCTTCCCCTCATGTGGAGTAAGGTGAGCTGCTGATGTGTGTGGGTAGGTTAGGAGGGCAGAGATGGCATGTGCCTGCTTCCAGAGGGCCAAGCCAGAGGCAGGATGGCTGAATATGACTGCAAGGAAATCTGGTGATAAGTGCCTTTAAAAGGGGGTGGTTTTCTGCAGATGCAGAGGTCAGATGTGACTACAAAGGCTGAGAAAATTCTCGGCATCTCAGGATTAATTAACACATTCTGCCAGTCTCTGCAAGCACAAGCTGCTCTCGTGTTTGCAGAGTAGAAGGAGCTGTAAATGAAACAACAAACTTGTGCACTGGCAAGTGAAAAGATTGTTGTCCTAATCAAAGTCTCAAAAAATTGTCTGGTGAACGAGTTCCAGACCATTCTTGCCAGGCCTAGGACTGGCCAGTCCCTGTGGCTGGCAGAGGTGCTGGGCAATCCCACCAGCTGCTCTCACCTTTCCAGCGTGCCCTGTGCTGTAGCTGTTCTGGGTCTTGTTCCTGCTCGTTTTGCCCTAATGGCCAATTTCTGCTTCCTGACATGGCTGTCCTTGTCCCTGCTCCCAGCCAACCCACTGTCCCATGCCAGGACAGTCTTCATTGTTCAGGGCCTGTCATTCCTTCCCAAAAGCCAAGGAGTTCACAGGATGGTGTGGTGTGACTGAGCCTGTCTCTGAACACTCTCTTGCTTTGGTACACCTGCTCTCTGTACTTCCTTGGCTCTTGGCTCACCTGAGCATCCCTTTAGCTCAGGCTTGCAGTTTAGTACAGTCTCAGATTTTTGTTTTCTGATATCTGCTCCAAAACCAGTTCTAGCTGGGCTCTAACCAGCTAGGCATAATTTTCTAGCTTACATGATAGTTTGAAGTGCACAGGAGCTGTTAATGTCTGTTCAGGTGTTCAGCAGAGGCTGACGTGTGTGGGGAGTGGGGGACTGTATGTTCTGTACATCCCTCCTGCCCCAAAGCCATTGTTTTATCCTCAGATCTATTTTATTCTCCCCACTAGACACTTTGGGAGGACAGATATAAATTAAAAGCAAATTATGCAACCTGATACCATCAGTCAACAGACGCCTATCTCTGCCCACATACCCCGAATAAATGAAACAACCATCATGTCTGACTGCAGACTATGGAAAAGCTGAGGGAGAGGTTTGAAGGTCAAAACACTCAGGCACTGTATCCATCATGTGTTTGGGTAGATTTTGAATAGTCCTGCATCAAGCAACTGTCTCTCTCTGTGGTCGTGCTTGGAAGCTCTGGCTGTTTCAGGTGACAGCTATTGGATCAAAAAGCAGAAGCAGTGGCATGAAATTCCCTTCAGAGGGAAGATGGATGGTGTGCATTTCTGTTCAATGTATGGAGTAGCTGATGCAGTCTGGGATCTGCTTCTGCTATAGGGAATTTTCTTTGCAGGTGCACAGACCTGTGGAGAGTGCTGACAGACAGGTGAGGGGGTGCAGGATGTCCAGTGCTCCTTTATGGTGGGAAGCAGGTGCAGGATGCCACTTTTCTTTGCACTGTAACCCCTCCTGCTCCCCAGGAGCTCAGTTCTACCTGTGCTAGCAATCAGGGTTGGCTGTACCTCCTTCCCACCTTCTGATCAGTGAGAGATCTGGTGTCTCTGGATCCACCCCACACCATGCACTCCATCCATCCAGGCATCCACCACTTCCTCCCAGCTGCAGTTCAACATCACCTGTGGAAATGTGTTTCCCCGTTAAGTCCGTGCTTGCAAAGCTCTCAAAGGCTCCAGACACAGAAACCCAAGTGCTCTGCAACCAACTGGGTGCTGTTTACTGCCCCCAAAGCTCTCTGTAATTGCAGGAGCTGGGTAGGGCTGGGCTGCAAGCTCCTGTTTCATGGGAGGCAGATGAGCACAGTGGTTAGTCTCTCACGCTTTCTTCCGCACGAGGATTTTGTGTCTCTGCATGAGATACAGGTCTGGCTGTTCAGTGCGAGCTCACAGAGCTTAGCAGGAGCCCCTGTCCCCCCTTTATCTCTGCCCAACTTTTCCTTGTGGGTAGTGGAGGGGCAACCCCCACACTGGAGGGTTGTTCCAGCTGGTGTCCATAAAAGAGATCCCACATTTTGTGTTTCTGTCCTGTTCTCCACAGAGCTGAAGAGGTACAAGGTTTTTCCTCTGCAAACCCACTGTTCTGCTGGAGAAGAGTAAGGCCAGACCTGTCCTGATTGACTCTGCTCTCCCATGGTGGAAGGTGAGGCATAAAATGAGGCATTTGGAGGAGGCTAATGGAAGATGAGGGTGAGCCCAGAGGTTCAGCTTGAGGGGCCCGTGGAGCAGAGACCTTGAAACCTTGTGTCCTTGGCACTGAGGACAGCCTTCTCCATGGTCTGCTCTCCATTGGTACCTGCCAAACTTTTCCACTGCTGATTTAGCTGATTGCACAAGAAGCTGTGGTTGTCACAATTTCTGGAAATGGCATTCCCTTCCTCACATTTGCTTCTGTGGCTGTGCTGTGGGAGCAGGAGGGTATTTCTTCTGCTTGGTCGAGAAAAGCATCCAAGCTGTCTCCTTGGTATTACTGCATTTCCCAGGAGCATCCAGCTTTTGAAATGCCACTTCCCCTGGTATTAGGAGTTCTGGAAGCTGCAGGCAGCCAGGAGATCGGTATCTTTAACCATATTGTGAGGACTTCTTTTGGGAAAAGGCAGCTGTATAAGGAATTGTCATGGGTGCACAAATGAAGTGTTGAAAATCAGATGAGGGGCAGAGCTTACCTGGAAAGGTGTGTCTCTGGGTGTGCTGAAAGGAAATGTTATCTCCAAATTGCTCATTAAAATATTCATTTTGATGTCCTGATTCAGATCCTGTTTATTCCAGTGCAATCAGGAGGAACAAAGCCCGTGCCAGGGATGTGGCAGTACCCAGCCAGTGCAGCAGGAGGAATTTGGGAGCAGAGGCAATCCCTGGATCTCGGACTCCTTACTGTGTTGGAGCACACAGCAGCTATAACTCGACCTCAAAATCTGCCCCATTTGAGGGAATTGTGCTGTCAGTATTGAACACAACCCCCAGCTGTTGAATCTTTGGTCTACCTGGCTCTGTCCATCGGTGAGTCAGTCCTTGGTCTACTGCTCTGGAGATCCAGTAACGCTGCGTTGGCAGATTTTCGAGGCAGTTCCTGGGTAGTCATTCAAACTCTGTTCAAAACCCTCGTGTAATAAGTTAGTAGCAAGGCAGCTTCCAGAGCTGTGCTCTATTCCAGCCAGCTGGAAATTACACTATTTTCCAATTTCATTAGTACCTCTGTTTTTTATTATAGCATCAATATAGTGAGAAAACTGGAAAGGAAGTGGGGATTGTATAATGCAGGAAATAGTGAATTAATACCTCTACCATATGATGGAACCGTGCAGAGCTGTGACTGTGTCAGGAAAATATAAAGCAAATAAAGATCATGCTGGTGGGGTGAGGATGGGACTTTTCCACTTGCTCAGAGGAGTATTAAGTTGCAAAAAGAATTATTTCTCAGAAATGCAAGATCTGCATTTTCTCTTCTCATGCACATGCTCTTGCTTTTGATTAAAGCCGTCGTAGGGATATTGAATATGGAAAGGGAAAAGAAGCTTTTATGGTATGTAGATGGGCTTTAGCACATCAGCAAAAGAAAGCTGATTTATTGCCTGAGAAATCGTGTCAGGGCATTTTAAGGAGGAGGCTACGTACAGTTATAACAAAGAATTGTCTATTCCTTATCATGTGCTTCTCCAGTGCTAAATCCTGAGGAGTGTTTATTGGCTCTTGAGCATTTATAACTACTGGCTTTGGTGGGCTGGGATCTGAATAGGAAAGTGCAGCTCGTGACAGCCAGGAATCTGGAGGGGTTTGTCTTTTTTATTCTGAAAGAGTAGGCAGTTCTAAATAGTGCAAAACATCTTTTTATTCCTTTCCTTGACACTTTTTGAATCACATTTGTATTTTCAGGCTCACTGACCTTACAGTGACATGCACAAATCAGACAAATAAGCTGCTATTTGCTGTGTCCCTCTGAAATTTCTGTTGGAACATGGAAATTCCACTGCTGTAATACATGGAAATGGCTTTGCCTGCAGTTTCTGCGGATGCTCGGCTAAAAGCCTTTGTAAAATGTATCGCTTAAAAACCCCATTTTGTTTATAGCAACACCAGCAGGTAATTAAATACGTACATGTATCATTTTTATTTTGACACTGTCTTTGGAGAAGTGCAGGGATTAGCTGGGGTAACCAGCTCTGCACACAACCCGTGTGTGTTCTCTGGTGCAGTTGTGAGACCTCAGCAAATGTGCTTTTATAACAGCTTGTTACTCCCCTCGCTGGGCTGCAAGGAGATGCAGCTTTTAGAAACAATTTCTTATTTATGTATCTTATGATCATTCCAAACGCCTGACAGCCCCGGGATGAAGATGCCACTTAGCTGAGTAAATGCCTTCGGAAAAGCTGCAGGCAAAGCGATAGCGAAGGGGAGGGCACAAATATCAGTTGGGAAGCATCAATGGGTGAGGAACTATGAAATTTAAAGGATGAAATCCCGATTAAATGTTTCTAGAGGCTCTTGAAGGTTTAAACTCTTTACAGCCTGTTGAGAGCAGGATGATCTCTGACTTCCTGCGGGGAGGCCAGCACCGGGGTGGAAGGATGCAGCTGTGTTACCGGCATGGAGCAGCTGGACAAGGCTGGGAGGGATGCAAAGAGGAATTTTACATCACCTGAAAATGCAGAGAGGAGGTGGAAGGGAGCGACCTAACCTTCGATGAGTCCCTGGAAAGGCAGCACTCATGGGCACCTTCCTGCAGCGAGCGGGATCAGCACGGCGGGCTGGGGCAACCCCCAGCGATGCTTTCCAAGTCCAAGAGTTATATAGGAAAATTATGGGATGTGAAATAAAATACTAGGTGATCAATGAAAAACATACGTTTATTGAGATGTAACAGTCAATTGCATGGCTGTTAAACAGCTATAACTGCGTATTAAATAATCAGTTCAGCTGGTATTTATTTAATATAATCGCAGCCTATTAAACCTGAATTAAGTACAGAGTTAAGTGTCTCTGGGACGCACAGCTGAAATTGGTGCCAGGAACATTTTATGTTGCCTGAAACCCTTTGTGGAAAACTCCCACAAACACAGACTCTGCCGAACTATCCTTTGCTTGATGGGGGAAAAAAGATGAGATTCTTAATTTTGACCCGGACTGCGGAAGAATTATCTGCAACTTTCACCTAGACCCAGAGCTAATGTGGATGCCTAATTTCTGCAGATCAAAAATATTTGAGTGACTTTTTAGAACTGTTCCTTTCCAGATTTTTGTATGGTTTATTTTGCTTTACTTGCACATCTTTGCTCCCCTGATTGCCTGATACTTATGCAGTTATTCACACCAGCACAAAGTGAGTCCAAAGTAAATGTAAAATGCTGCTAAATCAACACGGGATTTGCTTTGACCAGACCGGGCTTACAAATGTGAATTAGGAGCGACTCACGCTCTGGAAACGCGAGGTCGGAGGACCCGAGGGAATGTGTAGTCCTCAACTGCCAACAACTTCCTTTTTGTTTCCACCAGCTCCTGGGGGTTTGTGCCCATCTCATGGGCTCGGGCCATCGGTGTGGTTTCCTCCGTGAGTGTTCAGCTCTGAAAGGAGCTGGTGCCAAACACCTCGGAGCGAGCACACAGCAATACCTAGGATGAAACTCATATCTGTTGCTTTGTGGAATTGCTGCTATAGATATTCTGGGTTTGGGTCAAAGTTTTCCCATTTTTGCTTATTTTATGCTTCTTCTTTCTCCTTTTTAGTAAGAAATGAAACCAAGTGAAGACTCTAGTCTTTTAAAAGAAATATCCAGACTGAATACCATGTGAACTGCATATGATGTGCATTATAGATTTATTTTTGTAAGAGCTTGCAAAGAAAAACTGCTGAAGTCAGGGCAGACCCTCACTCATTAACCCACGATGCCAGGGCTGTCTGTGGTGTTTCATGTGCAGATTATTTGCGTTTCTTTTACAGGTCTTTGTGTCTTTCTCTGGCTTCCTGAACCAATATGTCATTTCACTATTCCCGGGGTGTGGAAGTGCTTTGGAGAGCTGATGGCAATTTATTCTTCCCATCAGAGATGTCTTGCCTGATTGTGACAAACACAAGAGGGAGAGGAGGTGAGTGAACCCACGCCGAGCGCGATCCTGCCTCCCAAAATCTCTCCTGTCTTGCAGCAGGGGTAGAAAGAAGCCGGGGTTGCGCTAAGCGGGCAGATCCCGGTTCCTGTGGAACCTGAATGTCTCTGTGTAATGAATGCTACCGCCGCAATGCCCGTTCCCCTCCCTCGGGCAATTATCCCGTGTTTAACACCCAGACAAAACCCCGCTGCACCTGCACCGCCTCGGGAAGCACAATGCCGGCACAGCCAACAAAGCGGCGTGGCAGGGACCCCACCGCCATCCCTTGCAGGCACTCCTTAGGAAAAGGATAAGAGAAAAGCGGGGGGAAAAAAAGAAAAAAAGAGGAGGAGGAGATTCGCTCGCTTGGACTTTTTCACTATGGGAGAGAATGGGTGAAAGCCCCACAAAAGCGGCTTAATAAAGAGGAGAAGGAGAAAAAGGCGAGAGGGGAAGTGCAGGGCAGGCTGAAAGGAAGGAGGGCTTTCCAGGTTGTATTGTTCCCTCCGCCCTCCAGAGATCCTTAGTCAGCGTCTCAAAAGCCGTCGATGACATCAAGTTGATTGGTTTTGCCGCAGCCTTAAAAGTAGGCTGGAGAATCAATGTGCCCCTCTTCCACACGGGACCCACTTGTTAGGAGGACAAAACGGGTCCCATTCATGGCACTACAAAGCGGGGAGCTCTGCTTTGATGTGGTGGTGGATGGCCCCTTCACCTGTTCCTTTCCTTGGGAGGAACTGGGTGAGGTATTTTTGTCTGCCTCTTTGGCCAAGTTCTTCCTAAAAATCGGTGCAGTTCAGCAATAGGTGAAGCTATTAGTTTTTTTAAGAAATACAAAAAATTATCTAATGGGAAGAATATAAATAATCTTTTGCCTTCCATCCAAAAGTGTGGACTTGTTTCTCCCTGGTCCGTACACATATGAAAGGAAACATTACGTAGAACAAGTTTTTTTTACAAAGGGGTCGGAATATTTGGCTCAATTTTAGGACATAACTCTTAGAAAATACTGCTGCTTTACCATAAGTAGTGGTTAAGTCACAGATGTGCCATGTGGGGAGATTTAGGCTCCCATGCTGATGTAGGGCAGCTCAGGAGGCAACAAAGTGGGGTGCATTTCTCACAGTAACCTGAGGGACAAGCTGAACTGCTGCGATTTTTTGTGTGCTAGATAAGCTGTGCTGCAGGAGGGAAACCAGAGAGGACATGGTTAAATATCTTTCCTGAGATTGCTGGAAGAGTGAAAGAGTGTTGAGGATGGCCATAGATCTCAGGAGATTCTTACTTCCACGCCAGTGTGGCCATATCTGTAGCCATCTTCTCTTGTTTTGATCTGTACAGGGTGGAAATAATGGAGCCCACACAGCCCAGATGAGGTCCCAGGTCTGTTGTGCAAGGTATTTCTCCTCGGCTGAGTTAGCACTCCCTGACCCACAGTTTGGTGCAGAATTCCTGAGAGAACTCTTACAGGGGAGAGTTTGTTCCCTGTGAATGAGCTCGCTGATATCAGGATTCACTGCTGTTCGTGCTTAGGAGGTCTGGGACACTCTGAGCACATCCACATCACCTTCACAGCATCCCCAGGAATGCCAGGCGTGGTGGACACGGGTGGGTTGTGCGTGACTGACCAGCCGTGGGGTGATGCTGTCAGTGGGCTCTGGCGTCTGGGACTGCAGGGCACTCAGTTAGGAGATTGCTCATAACAGCAGCAGTACAGTCATTAAGGGCTTCAGGCATAACACGGCAGATCTCGAAACACGAGCAGAATACAATCAGGCTTAAATAGGAGAGTGATCAGAAGGTCAGTCCCAACAAGAATCCCTAGGAGTCTAATATGCTGGACATAAATTAGTATCATTAGCTCAAACACCTCAAAAATGGGAAGTAAATTACTTCAGACACTCAAGACAGATGGTATCCACACACCAGGCAGAGCCAGAGAGCCCATCTCTCAGGGCAATGCCAGTTCCTCCCTCTCCTGTGGGCTGGATAGCAGCAGGGAGATGGGACTGTTGCTTGATGCTGCTGTGAATTCCCTGAACCTCCTGGAAAGCAGAGAAAGGAAGGGGCAAAGAAAAGCAATTTTCACCTGGGAACAGATAGTTTTTCTGGAAGTACTGCTTCAATTCATCCAGAACACGAGCAGTAGAGAGAAAAACTTGTTCACTAACCCAGCCTCCTGCTGCGTCCTCCTACAGTGATAAAAATATGGCTGGAAAATGTCTGTACTGTTTATTACTTTGAAGTCAAGTGTGCGCCGGTTATTTTCAGAAACATGGTAGAAGAAATGCTTTCTGGCTGCCTCTGAGTTGCAAGGTCATGTGACAAATTTCCCTTTCCCTGTCCCCCTGCTTTTATACACACATGGAAATGCCGACATGGATATTTTCACGTATATATTACAAGTAGACCAAACCTTGGTATGCTGTTTGGAGATGTGTGGCACAGAAATAAATCACAGAGGAGAGCAAGGGAGGAACGTGTGCTGCTGCCTGGCAGCTCGGGTTTGCTCAGAGCTGCACAACCAAGCAAGACACAGCTCTGGAAGAGACAGGTGGATGCAGATCAAACCATGGGAGCCTGTGGGTTTGACAGGGGGTTTAGACTGTGTTTGGGGAGTATCTGGAGGGGTTCAACACAATGCTGACAGCTTCAAGTGTGGAGAGGGTTCACGACAAGGAGAGGGGAGAGGAAAGCTGGTTTCTCTGGTTTTCATGGCTACAAGGTTTAAGAGGGGCTGCAGCCTTGGGGGACTCCATGGAAGTGGTGGAGGAGAGGACACAGAAAACAACTGGGCCAGCCCTCTGCCTCATACAACCACTTGAAAGTGTCCCAGGACATCAGCTCCAAACAGCCAAGCAAAGTAAATCCAGACTTTAAAGAAAGCACAAGGCTAAAGAAGATTATGGAGCTCTTTTGTTTCCTGCATGTCAGATTGCTGTTATTTGCTTTCTGACCCTTGTGATTAGATAAAAGGAAAAAAGCCCTTGAAAAGGTGACTTAGGTGTACCCAGGGCCATGGAAATTAGAGGTGCTGCTCTCACAAGCATGAGATACTGGACCTAGTGCTTAGCAGAGGGCACCAGGGACTAATCCCCCACCTGCTGCCACCAAGAGCAAGGCAGCTCTGCATGGGGCACCCCACAATTCCCAGATCTCCACCTTTCCCTCAAAAAGCTGGTGCTGTCCTGTCTGTGACATGGGGGCAAGGCTAATTGCATGGCCCCGGTGCTGGGGAACAGCTATGAGCAAAGCTCCCCGAGAGCACCGCCCGCTCATTACACTCGCTGTCATTATCCCTGCCTTTCCAAACCACACGGCCTCGAGAGGATTTTGTGCACAGACCTGGGCACTGACAGAGAGGAGAGCTGTAACGGGGAGGAAGGCAGGGCCTGGGGTTGTCTTGATTGAGTGTTAATGGGTCCCAACTGGGAGATAGGCTCAGCTGGGTGCCAATTACCCTAATTGATAAGAAGCTCTGATGGGAGCCTTGGAGGAAGCTGGCTCCTCATCGAACTTACTAAAGGGAGGCTGGAAGAGGAAATAGCTGTTGTTGGAAAGGGGGAAGGCTTTGGTTATTGATTTGTTTTTTTGTTGTTATTTGTTTGTTTTTTTTGTCATGATTTAGAAACGTGTTATGAGGCAAGAGGAAGTGTTGAAAAACAGAACCAAGAGAGGTGTGTTGTGGGTTGAGGTTGCAATGAAACAAGCAAAAATACCCAGAAGAAAGTTTCCCAACAGCAGGTAAGAGAAGGGAGCCTTGGCGGGCCTTCTTGATGGGTGTCTGCCTGTTCAGCTGCTTGTAAGGAAAAAACAGAGCTGTGTCTTTCTTCTTCTGCTGCTGTGCTTTCCCAACAAGTGAGAGGGTCTGGGAGGAGAGTATGTGGAAGCTCAGTCTGTGAGGAGATGGTGCTGTGGCTCTGGTTCCCCCCTTGCTGGGTCGCAGCTGCGAGATGCAGAGCTGTCTGCAGGGATTGCAGGGGCTGGAGTGATGGAAGGTGGGGTCTCCGGGGGCCTGCAGTAGGGTATGGCTCACCCCTGTGTTAGGATGAGGGTGCCTCTTTGAGCTTGGGGTAGCTCTGTACTCGCTGCTGTATCGGACTCTGTCAGTGTTGTGTGGGGAAAAGGGGTCAGGGAGAGCAGCTTTTTGTTCTGTGTCTCTGGGCCTGCTGGCAATGCTGATGTGAGTGATGGCTTTTGCCTGATGGTTTCCTTCCTCCTGGGACCTGGTTATTACCGTTGGAATAGATGGAAATAGGAGGAAATAGGAACTTCTGGCTGTCTTGGAGTCAGGGTTAACCCTTTGTAAATAAGAAGGAAACTGAGGCATGGAGTGGTTCTGCACCAAATGCAGTCCAACAAGCTTAAATTAGTCTGCCAGGTAAACCTAGACTGTAAACACGCAAGCACATCTGGTGGTGAAGACTCTTTGCTATTTGTTTTACTCCTGGTTTGCTGGGAATACCTGAAACTTCTCCTTTGCCTGCCAAACTGCTCCATGGCCCTGACTCTCTACTGAGAGAGAGTACTGACACCTTTGGTGTCTCAGTCAGAGCCCTTTAAATCCTTCCCACAAAGGGTTTTCCTTTCCTGTAGGAGGAAGGAGTGCAGCAGGCATTGTACAGCCTTGCTGCAGTGCCAGACACTGGTAATAACCTCATTAGTGGATCCCCTCTTCCTCTCTAGGACCGTAAAGCGCTTGCAGATGTGAAGGCAGCTTCCAAGCATGGCTCACCTGCTCTTCGCAGTGCTTGGGCTTGATGCAGCTCCAGGGAGCTCTTTGGAAAACCCTGTAAAAGTATCAAAGGGATGACTGGATGCTTTTAAACCCTTGGATAGGGTTTTCTGGCCCAGGCTTTGTTAAAGCTTTGTTTTTCTATGATCAGCCAAGGTACCTGGGCAGACCAACGGTGTGGTTTGCCCAGCACCCCGTCTCTGAGGCTGTGTTCTGCAGTCATTAGTACTGGCTTTGTGCACTGCACTGGTCAGTGGTGCTGCTGATCTGCATCATCTTTGCCATGTACAGGACTTGCACTGGTTTTACACTTGTATGCTGAGGAAGCAGACACAGAGGGAGTTGTTTGCTATTTACCACAACAGAGGCACCCAAGCTGTCAGAATTAATCTGCCAATATTTTCTGGAGCTGGAAAAAATGCATTTTTGTTGAAACAGTGCATGACACTATTTTTTTTTTATTGTGTATTTGAGCTGTAACTGCACAACAAATTTTGGACTTAATGTGGCTTTTCTGAATCACAGCCTTAGATGATCAATTTTAGAGGCTTTCGGAAAGAGGTTCAGAAGGGAGCAAGTAAGGAGTGATTCTCCTCATTTTATTCTCTCAGGTGCTGTTAAGTAAACAAAGCTGGCCATAACCATATGAATTTTATCTGTTGCTGCTTGTGAAAAAGGAAGAGCACAACAGACATCGAGGAAAGCGGCACAGCCTCGTCCCCAAGTGCGTGCTGCTGACTTATCAGCTTTTAAATTGCTGACGAATGACAAGGTCCTGTAATGATCTAGTTCAGAGGGTACCTTCCTGGAGAAACACAGGGATGCTCCTGGCAGGGTCATTACTGGAAGTCGTTAATCACTGATTTGATATTCAAAGCTGATGGCGAAGTCAAAGCAGGTCAGCATGCTAATGGCCATCAGCGGTGGCAACGACCAATTTCCACAGAATTATTGTCAGTGCAGGCAGCAATAAGCAGCTCAGAAAAGGCAATCTTTTATTTTTAAATGGGAGCCAGTATGGGGTGGGCTGTAGGGGCAGAATGAACTGCTGCCTGACAGGAGGCAGATTTGCTCCTAATTGGGAGCGGCGAGCAGTCAGGAGAGGTACGGCTGTAACTCCAGGGACAAGCAACATTTCCCAGCTGAGACCATCTGCTGTCATTTTTGACAGAGGAATTAAACAAGGTAATGCTTCTGGATAGCATGAGGGAGCTGGTGTGTGTCATGGGTGAGCATTAGTTGGGGGTGAGTCTGTCCTAGGGACTGGAAAGCAGCCCTGCCCCAGTGTGGGAGATGGGCAGGGGTGTGTGTTGCCCCGTTTAAAGGTGGAAAATAAATGCTGGGAGTGCTTGAAGTCATTGCTCAGCCCTTGGCTGGGAGCACACTGTCCAGGAAGAAAACAAAAATGTCCTTTCGTGTGTACAGCTGTTTCTGGCAGCCCTAAAGACACCCCAGGAACAGCTAAGGCAGGTTTTGGTGTGTTTTCCCCTACTCCCAAGTGGTGCTATGGAGGTACCATCTGGAGCACAATTGCTGAGAGCTGTTGGTTTGCCAGCATGGACAATTTGTTTTTGTTTGCGTCCCGTAGTTTCCTGCTCTGTTAAAACAGCTGAGTCATTTTTCCATGGATGTGATATTTTAAAAGTATTTTGATATTTTGCTTTCTGCTTCAAACGTCTTAGTGAGTGGCTTTCTGTCAGAAGTTTCCATTTACTTTGTTTTAAAGGAGAGCACTGGTTCTCACTGGGAGCCAGAGTGGTGCTGCCTGGCCATGCTTCAGAGCAGTGATGGGTTCTTGCTCCTGTGCTTGTGGGTGAGGGACTGTTGTGCTAATGGCTGTGAAAAATTGGAGCAAAAAATCCGTCCCTGCCCTACAAATCTCCCTGTCTAACTCCATCCTGTTATCTCAGACACTTTTGCTTGGAAAAGAAAGAATCCAGCGTCATGTTAGGCATTGCTCATGACTGAATTATTGACTTGATGTGTGTGAGTTCGAGAAACCTCGAAGTTATTTCTCTGCAAAAGCACATGTGGTGTGAGAACAATAGCTCTGGAAATGGAGAGAGCAGGACAAGCACTGTTTGATCACCCTGACCTTTGCCAAAGGGGGGTTTGCATCTGGGAATGAGGCAGGGGCTTCCCCAGCCCTCACTTCTCTGCCCTTGTGCTCAAGTGGCCTTTAGCTGGTGCAAGTTTTACTGAAGTGGACACACATGTACTAGGAATTGGACTTGAGACCAGCAATTAATTTCACATAATACCTTTGTTGTCCCTGACTTGGACCAGATTTGAACTACTGACCTGGAGATGAAAGTCACCACAGTCCCCTAATAGTCCCCTGAGGCGGGTGGGTGAGCAGCTTTCTTGCTGGTTGTGCTAAAAACCGTGGCCAGGCTGTTCCCTGCCTCCCTCAGGTTTAACCCTCTCCCAACCATCTTCCTTCTCCCCACCTCCTCCAGCTCTCTGCCTGCTGGGCAAGACCAGGATAAAAGGAAGAGCAATGGCAGCCATATGTGGAGCCTTTTAACCGCTCTGCTGTGGCCTGTGGTGAGCCTGGCTGGGGGTGAGTTGTGCAAATCCTGGGGTCCTCTGGGTTGCTTGAGCCTCCAGACATGGCTTTTGGGGCACTGCATCAAGTGGAAATGTGTTTGCTGGGGAAGAAATGGGAGTGTTCAGGAGCAGAAAACCTGGAACTGGTATCCAGTTCTAGAGCATAAGGCTGCATCTGATTCCTTTCATCTTTGTGTGATCCTCATGCATCTTTACCCTGCTCTGGTCCCTTGCATCTCCCCATGTGGTGACAATGACTGGTGGGATGCACTGGAAAGCAAATTCCCATCATCTCTGGTGCTGCAAACACATGGAATTACCCTTTCCCATAACACCATCTATAATCCTCTTCCTGATGCAGACTAGGAAAGCCCCTCTGACCTTGCATCTTTCAGACAAGATGCAATATCATCCATTTTCCTGTCCTTTGTGCTGCTGAGCCATAAACCTGAAACTCCAGAAGCCAGTGTAAGACTGATGTGCCCTCAGGTGGGGAGGTAAATTGAGCGTGGTTAAGTTTCACTCTGTAGCCAGAGGTTTATAGCTGAAGCTGTCTTGCCTCGAGGACCTTCAGAAACAGTGCTTGAAACGTATTTCTGAAAGGGGATTAGCCAAACCTGAAAGTATTCCTGAGCAGCTCCACCTGAACAGAGCAGGTAGGGAGTGCCTGTCTCATGTCTCTCACCTTGTCTCTGGTCTGTCTCCTTGGCTCCTTTTGATGTCCCAGGGCTCCTGGTCTGGCCCTGACTTGGCTGTGATGCCCTGACTGGGATCTAGGCTGGGTAAGGAGCAAAACAGAAAACTGTTACCACCTGATGGCCAAGCTCTGTGAATTATCAGTAGCTGCCACCCTCTTCCCAGCAATTTCCAGAAGCCACTGGGATGGGAAGTAGCCCCTCAGCACTGGTGGTTTGTCTTGTTCCCACTTGCAGCAGAGGTGCCACAGTTTGGGCTGCATCCCCAGTGAGAGCTGGATCTGCACGCTGCCAAGTCTTGTTGCTGTGGTTGCGTGGTGGCGAGATGGGCTTCTCTGAGGTGTGTTTTATGAAGCCTGAAAGCCATGTGAGAGGAAGGAAAAGTGAACTACACCCTGCTAAAATATCCTGATTTGGTGCTACCCATGAAGTGCCTTGCTGTGGTCTGGTGAGCACCAAGAAATGACAAGCGTGCTCTGGCAGCAGTGATGTTTGTGCTGCAGAGAACTCCCACCCTGGAATGCAAAGGATTTTATGGCACTAATAAATTAAACTTCGTGTGTTGACTCTAAAAATGTGGTGGTTATGAACCAGCCTGGATTTACAGATAAGGGGAGCAGGGCACAGAGTAATTTGCTCGTTTCCCTGCACTTGTAGGACCTTCCTGACACACAGGAGTCCATCTCTCCTGCACGATGGGCTTTCCTTCAGACTCTTGCTCCTTGCCACAATGCACCCAAATATTCTCTTCCAAAATCCTCCCTCTGATTCTCATCTAGCAGTACATGGGGTACTTGTGACTAGTCTTGGACAGGTTCCTCAGAAAAGCAGGCTTGTTGTTAACCTGGCATTCTCTGTCCAGGATCGCCTCACCACTGGAGAAAAAAAAAGTTCTGGAAATCAGAAAAATGCTGATGACTCCATAGGTCCCGCTGTCTCTGTTTCGCAGAGCTGTGGCTGCTTGGCCATCCCCCTTTCGAGGGCTGGCTGCCAGATCAGTGACAGAGCTCCTGAGGAGGGGGAACACGTTTCTGCAGGTCCCACGCTGAGGAGCACGCAGGCAGGCGGGAGCTCTGCAAGCCTTCCACAGCTCCTCGTCAGCCGACACGGAAACACGAGAGGCACCCTTTCCCCAGCTAATTTTTTTTTTTTTTTCCTCAGTCCTCTCCCTCTTTCACAGATGTCTTAAGGACCTTCCTAAGTCTCGCATTCAGGCTCTTGGCCCTGACGAAGCAGAAGCTGCCTGCAGGCAGCTTTTGGACAGCTGGATGAAGACATCACTCGTCAAACATCAGCCCTCTCCAGGTAACAAATCTCTTGCTCCTGCTCTGCAGGAATGTCTCAGTCACAGGCTCACACCTGAGGCTGTCAGCCTTCAAAGCCCCTTCTCCCGGGCTGACCCCCTCCCTGCTCCTGGGACGAGGGAGGGTGAGTGGTGCACACACGTGCTGCTCTGGGGCTTGGCCCCGTGAGCCTGAGCGGGCTCCAGTCCCAGCCAAGCACCTCCCAGTTCACCCAGAGCTGTGGGGAAATCTCAGTGCAGGCCAGAAGGAATCTCATCCCCTAGGAAGGGAAGAAACTTCTGTTTCCATGTTGGAAAGGATCATTGGGATCCAGCGCTGTCCCCCTCTGTGAGCTGCTCTTGCAGGCTCCCTGCAGAACCCTAATCCTTCCTGTCACCTCCCATCCACCCAGCTGGGATGTTCCACTCAGCCCCCACTGCTACCTCAGTCTTCTCCTCTCCCCTGCTGTATAGCAATGATATTAATAATAACAAACACTCTAATTTTTTTCCCCTGGGGTCACAGAGTGAAATGGGAGCTCAGGAGAAAGGATTTATGTGAATGTGAAGGATGTTAGTTCAGGAGGTTGGTCCTGGGCAGTGAATTAGTGCCCCTTAGTGTCTTGCTACAGGGACGTGATGAGATGACAGCTCGGTCATCCTGCTGTCATATAGGAGAAAAATGAGTGTATTTGGAGCAGGAGTGAAGGCTGACAGTCCTGGGAGGGACTGTGCCTTCCCTACACTGCTTGGCAGCAAGAGATGGGGCCAGCTATGGAGGCTGTGACTGAACTGCCTGTTCAGATACAGGTTTGGGGTTTAGGTCCGTGCCCGGTGAATTTTGGTGAGTGTGCTCCCTGAGGAGTCAGGCAGGAAGGTCATATTCCCCTTGTGCAACAACATGACTGTGGTAACAAGGAGAGCATTTTGCCCAAGGAATCGTGTTGCAGGGGATATGATGACCTCGTTCTGCTTTTTGGGTCTCTGTAGGGCTTTTGGATTGTGTGTAGTGTGAAAAGCAAACTTTGAGTACTGCATCTACCTCGTGTGCTGGACTGTGCATGGGGAATGGGGTCTTTGAAGCACTGTAATGTTCTTCCCCTAGGGAAGCCTCTCCTAGGACCAACAGGAAATATTTCTGCCGTCTTTGCCATGTGTCCCAAAGCACGAATTGCCTCCAGCACATGGGGAGGGTGCTGAAAATAGCTGCATCCAGACCTTCTTTGGGAGGGAAAAAAAAAAATTATATATATACATATAAAGAAATGGACACATGGTAGGCAGCAGGAGAAAGGCAGTGATGGAGCCCTTCCAGGGAAAACAACTGTTACGGGTCGTGGAGTAAACACAGATGTCTGGAGCTGCAAGTAACCGGAGGGAGCAGAGCAGAGCCATCGCCTGGTTTGCTGGAGAGGGTTTGCCTCAGGGCCAGGCTGGTGGACGCTGGCTGCAGGGTGAGACAGCAAATCCCTCCTTGGGAATGAGCTCTGGGAGAGGCATGGCAGCCCTGCGTGGGTCTCACCAGGCGTCCTGACCTCTCAGCTGCCCGGGTGTGGGCTTGAGTTTTTGTTAAGGGCAGGGAATATACGGAACAGGATAAAAGCCATCAACTTGGCCAAAGCCATGTCTTGGGTGTTTTTATCAGAGTGAAGAGTCAAGATTTGATCTCTCATGTGTCGCTGGGCAATCCCACTCTTGCTCACACCTTTAAACCATGAGAAAGAGGACCCTGAAAATCAAATGTGTTGTGGGTGAGAACTGGGAATGTACCCTGAGAGGGGAACAGAGAGGAACTATCCTTCCCAGACAAATCTGGGTCCTGCCACTGAGTTAACCTCTGCTGGAGGAAAAATCATTTATATTTCAGTTACTTAGATATGGAAAACGAAAGGAAGGAAAAAACAACAATTAATTAAAAAGAAAAATAATGAAGCTGTTACAAATAGCTGATCCACTTATTCCCTTCTGGATGAGCAGTCTGGGAGGAGCACCATGAGGGGCTGCAAGGCCAGGGCATAATTCTCCCTCCTCTGCTCTGTGATCTTCCCACTCTGAGGGTTTGGTCAGCAGAAGTCTGTCCGTCACTTTTTAGGAATTCTCCATCACTATTTCTTGCATCCATTGTAGTGACTGAAAAGGAAGGGAAAATAAATCTTGAAAAATACAGGTGAGAAATGTCACAAGGGCATCATCCTTTGGATAGGTGTGTACTCTAGTGATATTTTAGCAAGATTTCCTTTTGAAACTGAATTTGACTGTATTTCTTAGGGAAGGGAAACCGGAGCTGCAGCTGCAGAAGTGCTGTGAAATGAGACCTGGAGCAGCTCAGCTCCCTGCAGTGCAAATGGACCTGGATTCTGACCTCACCCGGGCTGCAGGCAGTTGCAGGAGGAATAAAAAGTAAATCTGGGCTTGTTGCCATGAATAATATGATGTCTTTACATCCTGACCTAATTGTATTAATTCTTCATGGCAAATATCATATGGAAGTGGCTGATTAGTAGCTAGCAATGAGAGTGGTATTGGCCATCTGGTGCGCTCGGCTTGGAAGGAAAAAAAAAAATCAGGATGAAACAAAACTGGAACACATGAGTCTTTCAGATAATGAATTAGCCAGATTCATTAAATTTTGGTTCAGATTTGTCTCTGCTGACACTTGTGTATGGGCAAGGCACAAGGCACTGATATCTAGGAGGAAAGTGATCCCTGCGAGCTGATGGTGTGCAGTGAGTTGTGGTTACTTTGCAAATAAGAACCCACAAGAAACAGTGGTGTCAGCTGTGTTTTACCTGAGCTACTCACAGGTTTGCTTTTGTTAACCTCATTTTAAGTTTCTATGAGCTTTACCCGGGGAGTGCAGCTCATTCATGAGCAAAGTTAATTAAAATCAACCTGATTTTCCTTCCGTGAGTCAAAGTAGAGAGGGAAACATCTTTTTCTTATGTCTTACCTTGGCAAAAGCATCTGAGCTTTGTCTGGCAAGGCAGTCCTATAAATCCTTCCCTTTAAACTCTGCTCACCTCTGGCTTCATGGTGACAGGCAGCCCAGAGACAAAAGACCTGTCTGTGATTTTGCTCTTGTTGATTTTTAAAAATTTTTTACCTTTCCCTGCAGCCCTGGGAAGAAGTGTTATGGTGGACAGGTGCTCTGCACTGACCTGAGGAATGCTGCAGCTTCTCCTGGGGTTTGGCAACAAAGATCTCCCATGAGATCTCCTGAGGCTGAGGGTCTTCTGGGGTGTGCATGCTTACTGAGTGAGATTTGGCTTCATGCACCAAGATATTGGGACTTTTGCTGAAGAATTTTTTTTGTTGTTGTTGTTGGAATTAGCCAGGAGGTTCCCAGCTAGTTTGGAAAACAGGGTGGGAAGCTTGAAATGAGTACTGGAGGGCTCCAGGGGGATGACAAAGTGGCCGGGTTCCTTGGCTGGGTGGGGAGAGCAGCCAGGGGAACCTGGGGTTGAGTCAGAGGTTTCCATCTGTGTAAGGGTTGGCCAGAGGTGAGCTTGAACTCACTGCTCGGCCAAATGTCCTTGCTGGACTGGTCACTGAAAGACCTGGGTGTGCCAAAAGTTTGCTGTGCTCTGCAGCGCTTCCTCCTGGAAGGCTTTGGGGAAAAAAGTTTAATTTATTTTTGTTACCAGGGAATTTCCTGCACCGCACCTGTGCGGGCTGGAAACAAGTGAGTGGTGGCAAGTGTGTTTGGATGAGAGGGTGCTGGAATGGGTGGAGGAAAGGGGATGAGACCTCTTGGCTGAGACTCCAGAGACCATGCCTGTATGTTTCAAACCCAGAACTCTGCTAATCCCGTGCTAAATCTCTGGAATCAAGGAGGTCTTGAAGGCAACATAAGGGATGTTAAAAAGGGGTGGATACATTTCTCAAGCAGTTGGATCTGAAATACTTATTCAAGGACAACAGCACCGTGAATGGGCAGGAGAGCCCTGATCCCTTGGTGCCAGGTATGGTTACAGGGAGGAGCCGAGTGCCTTTGTCTTTATTCCATGTTTATTATGTGCCTAATGAGCTCTAGTTTTGCTTTTAATTGAAGCCAGCCCTTCTTCCCGCACTCCTCTCCAATAATTAATGATCAACACCGTAATCCAACCTGACTGCCCGACAGACAAGGAGTGCTCTACAACTGTGGCCTTTTTAACAGGCTCCTAATTAAACATTCTTCCTGGATAAACAAGCTGAGGGGAGGCTGCTGGGGGTAATATATTTCCCAAACACTCCAGAGTTGCCAAAGCTCTGGACCAAAGTGTGTGTGCTCAGAGCTGTGAGAGTCGTTTGTCAGTGCCTTTACTGACAGATGCCTCTAACTGTGTGTGCCTTTCTCTGAGGGGTGAGTCATGGGCTGCTGAGAGCAGCAAGAGGTTCCAGAGTAACTTTGAGCAGTAGGTGGACATGATTATTGCAAGAAGCCCTAAATTTGTGATGTTCTTGGAGGAGCCAGGTTCCTGGGACACAGCCATCACCTTGCCTCCCTCATTAAAGATTGGACTTAATGACCTTAAAGGTATTTTCCAACTTCAGTGATTCTATTTAGGCGGGTGCTGGAGGATCCAACCTGATGATGATGCAGGATAAAGGCTTATGTGCTGCGGGCTGGGACTGTGCAAACATCACATTTCCAGGAGGAAGGACCTTCCCAGTCCTGCTCCAACTTGACTAGCTGGGGTCTTTCCCTGGATTTATTTCAATTATGATTATAATGACATATTTCAGGCTTCCGTAGATACTAGGGCTGGTTCCAGGGAAGTATTTCGTGGCTGTGGTTGCTGATGGAGACCTCTTGGGTATGGTGACCCCACTATGTCTCACTTGGACTGCAGGAGTTATTCTTCTCCAAGGTGCAGGGCTGCTGCTGGAAATCATGCAGTTGAGCACCAAAGGGTGGCTGTTGTCAGATGGGAGTTGGAGTGAGACTTTCCTATTTATTTTACTTAAAGACACAATCAGATGGGAATCACTCTGGATCATTGACAAAATCTGTCTGGGTTTGGAGCCAGTGACCTGCAGGTCAAAGGCTTTGTGGCCTCTTCAGTCCCTGAAGAATTGAGGCTATTGAATGCCAGGTACACCTGGCTCACTGTGACTGCTGCTTTGGGAGCCAAGTGTGCAGCTCCTGAGTGTCCCCTCATTGTCACACTTCAGCTTTTCACACTGTATTTTTTGAGGCTGACAAAGTGGGATGGGAACCAGTAACGCCTGCAGCTTGTGATGCATCAGAGCAGGTTCTTTCCTCCCTCACCTTCTTCCCAAATTGTTGTGGCTTGTGTAAATCTCTACCTAATGGTGGATCAGCCCATCACCTCCTGCAATCCCTCTCAGAGATCATCTCATGAAATACAGGCCATGGATCCTCGGCATTCACTGCCAGCCTTTTCCTTGTGTAGCTCCCATCTGTGAACCTGTGATTTCGTGCCGTGAGGAAGCACCTTGGTGATGCCATGCCCAAAGTGGGGTGGTAAGTGAGGCCAAATTCATATGTGACTCCATTTTTTGGCTGGATGGTGTGATGTAATGAGCAGTAGGTGTTGTGTCCACACTGCTGCTTCCAGCAGCAGCTCTAGCATCACTCTGTTTCCCAGAGAAGTGGCTCTTAATGTCTCCTATGGACTCCTGGTGTTTGTTCATTATTAATCTAAAAATAAACAGCATCTTGCTTGGAAACAAGTCTTTGCCAGCTGATTATGGGAGACCTAAAATATACTGAACTCTGATTCATCAGGGCATGATAAGATTTGATCCTTTTATAACTGGTATGTGGAGGACTGCTTTATAAATAATAATATCATGTGATTAATATGACACAAGTTATAATTAATAGCAACATCCCATGTGATGGGAAGGGTGAATGCAGCCAGACACCTTTTCCACTCCATCTGAAACATGTTGAGGCAATAAAGCAAGTGTTAAAAGTACACCTGGCGTGGCACTGCATTTAACAAATGCTGCAGAACGAATCACAAATAAAAATAAAAGCTTCTATTGATTAAAAAATTGGGATAATGATAATGAGCAAGTGACCTCAGCTGCAATGGATGGCACTGTGCAAATACCAATAATTATGCAAGTGATTTGCTTAGCATTGATGGTGTCTGTTATGGGGTAAAATCATCCTGGAGCACTGTGGGAAGGTCCACGCAAAGCACAACAGGGCCAGCACTTGCTCACTTGATTTAGAGCTTCACTGAGCTTTGGATAGTCCCTGCAACTGCTCAGCCTCTGGGGGCCCTGGAATGGTTTCTGCTACTTGCATTTTCCACGTTTGCTGAGACCAAGGCAGAGAGAACTCCCACCTCCAGGGTTCACCAGACTAGGCAAATATATGCTTGCATTTATTTGATTTAAACAAAACCAGCCACCTCATACCAACATCAATATATGTTTGTTCACTTGTTCCAGTGTTAGTAGGACCCAAATGTATTGTTTTCTAAACATCCTTGCTTCTCTCCAGTAGTTTTACGGCTTCCAAATATGTTCTGTGCCCCTGCTCAGCAGTAGGTAGTTATTTAAAACAATACATTTCTCTTCTGTGCAGTGCTTTCTCAGAGGTCTTGGCTTGTTCAGGCTTTAACTAGGCTTTAGCATGCAAATTTAATGTGTCATTGTGGCATACTTAGGAATAATTAATATAGAGGTCTTGCTTGTAAATTGGTGCTGGGGACAGGTTCGAGGCCAACCCCAGCAATGGTTTTCCTTTAAACGCTCAAACTGATGACGGGTTTGATGTGAGAGTGTCAAGTGACATTTACTAGTGGGAGGAGGCCAGGAGTATTTATATTTTGGATGTGTGTGGTGGGAGGTTTTTAGTTTTTTTTTTTCCCCTCTCTTCACTTTTTTTACTGTTCCCAAATTTTGCAGCTGTGCTTTGATTTACATGAAGCGGACAAAGCTGCAAGTTTGCAGTGTTCCAGTTCCTTCCCCCATCAGGGACCAGAATGGCAACTCCAGCAACCCCCTGGGAAAGGGGCTGGGATATTGTACGTGGGACATGAAGGCAGATGAACTTATCAAATCTTGGCTAAGACATGGTAAATATTGATGTGTCTGCTATAGCATGAAGCCTCTGTTAAACTTGTCACAGAAGGCTAGAAATACCTTGGGGGTGCAAGAGTCAGCTCTTTTGCTATCCACAAAAGCTGGCTGACCCTTGTTCACTGCAGTCCCCTTCTGGAAGCACAGTGTGAAATATTTGGGATTTTTTTTTTTGTAAAATGTAAAAAAAAAATTTTGGAAAGCTGCAAATTCTCTTTTAAACCTGGAAGGGTAGGCAAGCCCTCCCGTTCTGGGATGCAAATGGGCTTGTTACAGTAAAGGATTGGGAACAAACCTTCCCTGAAACAGCTGGGGCTGATCCCCATCAGAGTCAGGATGCAGGACCAGATGGTCAGCTATCTTGTGACAATTCTATTTTTTATTTACATGAAAACACAACTTTAGTTGGAAAAAAACAACTTAGCCAGTTCTGCTGTGAAGAAATATAATGAAAATGAAAAACTCCTCTTTTCTGGGAAGCTCCCTGCCTGTTTGAATGCTGCATCAATAGGAATATCAAATAAGGAGTAAGGGCATCAAGAAGAGAAAGCATCAGCTCTTTTTTGGCTTTCAGGGACCAGCAGAAATATAGAGAAAAATTGCTGGTAGTTGATATATTGACCTGTTCTCATTATAACTTCAGTGTTTCTTTCAGCTGAAAGAGAAGATATGATATGTCTTGATTAAATGAAGTGTCATCTCAGTGTTGAATTAATTACGTAGAACATGGGCAAGGACTTGGTATTGTATTAATTTGGCTGCTCCAGAGAAAACATCAATAGACTGTTTGTGGATGACAATTTCATACTCTGTCAGCTTCTGCCTAGGATCTCACAGCTCCTTGCAATTTCTGGTGTGTTAAGCTTGGTAGAGGCAGTGAAATCATTAAAAATTCCCTTTTGTACAAGCTAGAGCAGCACTAAGAAAACTTTCAGGCTTTTCCTCTGCAGTTCAAAGCAGTGGGAGTTTTTTACACAGAGGTATGGAGGACTGGACTCTAAATAAACCACTGAAAGCTGTTCTGGTCCCTACCAACTTGCACAGAATTAGCCTCAGAGATGGAAAGAGATGACCAGATTTCCATATTATTCAGTACTGAAGATTTTAAATGAGTACTGAGTTGTTCCCTGCCTGGTGGCTAATTAAGAACCGGCCACAGCCAGGGGTTGGCAAAGATCAAGATCAGTTTTACAAGCAGAGTTGTCACAGTCTGCTTTTCTGGGAAAAGGCAATTATAACTCAGGAAGTTCTGATGTGAAAATTATTTTGGCAGATATGCTCTTTTTTTAATAGTTTATGCATGCAAAAGCAATGGTGAAGATAAGATGATGGGAAAGGTGAATCAAAGCAAACGTCTCTTTGTGTGGGGTCATGTTTTGTTTCAGAGATGAGCTCAAAAAAGTTTAAACATATTCCCTGGATTTGCCATCACATTTAATAGGTCATTTCAGGCTTGAGGAGAGGATTCCTGGAACTTTGTGAAAGGGCTTAAAACCTGCTTTTATGAAAGACCCCATGGGCAGAGATACAATGATGGATCTACCCACAACATCCCAGCCCTGATCTGGGTTACACTTGGGGCAAGGCAGGATAATAGTGGTGGTTCACTGTCTGCTCAACCCTTCACCCTCCCAGAGAGATGGCTAAAATGGTTCTGTTCTGTATCAAAGTGCAGAGCCCTCCCCTCCAGGTAGTGTCTCAAATCACAGGCGTCATTACTGGCAGTCACTGTGGGAGGCTTTATGGCACAGACGTTGTTTTATGGTTATTATTTATTTTTATGGTTATTATTTATTTTTATGGTTCATTGGATCAAGGCCCCCAATTTGCTTCATAGCTCTCCGATGTCAACAATTATCAGGCAGCTGCTAATTGGGGCTGGATCAGAAAATCAGCAGCCTCCTATCGCTGAAAATCTCTGTGGGTGACATTTCTGACACCTCCAAAATCAATGGCAACAAGCCCAACGACACTGAGAAAACCGGGAACATATCCTGCTCTCCTATACCCGTCTGCATGACAGGTCTGCAAACTCGGAATGAAACCTGATTTCCACACTGATAAAAGCTAATGAGGCATGGAGGAGCATCATTAAGCCATAAGCAGTTTTTGCATTAGAGACTGGATGCAAGGAGGGATCCATTGGGTTTTTTTGTTAGTGGTTGTATAACTGAGTGAGACTCTTCTGGACAATTCAACCTTTGGATAAGGATGAGAGAAAAGATAAGGAGAGAAGAAGGAATGACGACATACTTAGAAGAAAAAGGAAAAGGGTAAAAGGATTAGCTTTTTTGGCAACATTTCTTAAATTTCAAATTCTTGCAAAAGTAGCAAGAAATGGAAAATAAAACGTAGACTAGCCATAATTTGATTCCAAACCTCCTCCCCCTCAATGACCAAAAAAAAGGTCAGACATAATTTTTGGTCTCAAAACTTTAATATTTTTAAGTTTTGATTGAGTTTAAGCCTTTAAGCAAAGTTAAACTTTTAAGATAAATGTAGTCTTCTATACATTTTCTATGCGGCAAAATCTTAAAAAATAGCATTTTCCACCTGCTCTAACAGTGGCAGAGATGAAAATGTGCTCCATGATCCTTGTTGTCCTTGGTGCCACCTGGCCCATGGCTTCCAGGTGGCAGATCCTGCAAACCTCATGACAGCTGTAGCGTAGGAGGGGCAGGAGTTGGGTTCATCCAACCTGTTTATTCCACAGGCTTGGATGGCAGGTCACAGGCATTTCTCTGAGCTGAGCAAACAACTGGCATATGTGCACTGAGAACAATTTAAAAATGTGCATTTGATAGATTTTAACTAATAAGACACTGATGTTTTGTGCTGTTTTTCTGAGAAACCACTAAAGTTGTCGTGCTCCGCTCGTGTGCCACGCAGGGAAGTTGCAACCCCCCTCCCAAGCTGATTCCCCAGCCCTGTATTTCACCTTCCTTTTGATGGCTCTGTCATTTCAAGCCTTCAGATAATAGGCCATTATTCTCAGAGTTGCTATTATATTTTATTAATAGGAGAGGGGGGAGTTATTGTTACAAACTCTGAAAGATTTGCACTTGGAGCACTCACAGCTCTCGAAAAGGGCAATTCATTCAGCTGCCTTGCTTGATGGCTGTAAATCTCATCTCTTCCTCCCTATTTTTCCAGGTCCTACCAGCCTTTGCGAGCCGTGGGGACAGGTCCCCTCCCGGGCTGGTGGCAGGACCAGCAGTTTGGTCTCCCAGGAGTTATCCAGAGTGGGATCACTGCCAGCTGCAGCAGTGGGTTACGGGGATGGAGGCTGGGTTAGTGCTGGTGGCTGCAGCCCAGAGGAGCCGAGCTCTCCTCTCGCATCTGTGCGTGTGGGTGTGTGTACACGTACAGACAGCCAGAACAAGCCTGTTCCTGTTTGGGAGATCAGTGTCAAAAGTGTATTTTGTAAGAGCTGGCCAGGCTCCTGTTTCCACATTACTAACCAAAAGCAGTTAGATGTTTTTTTGGGTGCCTCTGCTTTTCCAAATCGCTGCATGGCTCTGTCTCTCCCTTTAGAAATGGAAGGGACGTGCTCCAGAGCCTCCGTGGAGGTATGGTAGCAGCTCATCCCATTTGGTGGGGCTGGGCATCACGTAATAGGGTGGCCAAGGTGTGACTGCAGCAGGAAGGGAAGGAAAACCCTGTGCTGGGGGGTGGGGACCAGCTTGCAGAAAGGTTTCTGCTCCCCCGGTGCTCACAGGAAAGGGATGAGCACAGACACGTTGGATCCAGCTGTGTCTCTCCCTTTGTCTCTGTACAAGTTGTACCTTCTCCAAACTTTCAGAAACATAGGACAAGGATGGGGTTGGTTTTTTTTTACCCTGAAGTGCCTGAACACCTGAGGTTGAAAATTCTCTTCTGTCCTCTGCCTCTCCTTTTTCTCCTTCATTCATTATCCTTGGTGGGGAGCCAGCTGCTAATTGCAGTGTCCTGCATGTGTCCATCATTGCCTGGTGAAAAGCATCTTCAGGGGGTGTTTTAAGCACTCTTATACCACTGGGATGGGCAAAGAACTAAGCTGTGGTGGAGGAAAGTGGCTTTGTGGCTGGTCTGCCTCTGCTAGCAAGAGAGAGGAAGGGGAAAGGACACGAGTATGGCTTGCTCCAGTCTGTGCATTAACCCATCCTGCCACCTCTGGAGTTGTAGCATCTGGGGAGAGGGGGACACAAACAGCAGGAGGTGGCCCTGAGGGGAAATAAGACACCTGTGGAGGGAATCTGCTTTTAGTTACTAGCCATTGCCTGACTGGTTTGGGTTTTTTCTTGTCTTTGACACATTTTTTCTCCAGCTCACTTTTCTGTCAGACCCAGAACAAATGGTGTTTAATCTGCAGATACAGCCCACAGCTGGGATAAATTTATGCATTCCTGCACCTTTGACTAGCCTTAGGTATTTTTCTGGGGGAGCAAAAGAGCTTCCATATTTTTGGATAAGGGTCATGCATTTTATGCAAAGGAGGAAAATAAATTCATAGCTACCTTTTACAGCAGTAGCAGCTGGTCTTATTATTAGACTTCCTTGTATCCTAAATGGTCTGTTGCAGTCACCAAAGTGCTGGTTTAGAGTCTGAAGGAGGATGCTGCAGTCTGGTCTGTGGCAGCAGGAGCACAGGTGGGATGTATGAATCCCCCATGGCCAAGCTCTGGGGTGATGGGTGCTGGAAAATTCCTGTCCCAACACCCAGTCTGTGCTCTGAGCTACAGGGGGTTCTGCCTTTGCCTTATGGTGAAGTGGGGGAATCACCACCTCTGGAAATGTGCAAAAACCATGTGGTGCTTGGGAATGTGGGTGAGTGGTGTCCACAGCAGTGCTGGGCTAATGGTTGGACTTGATGATCCTAGAGGTTTTTTCCAGCCTAAATGATTCCATAATTATTAATGCAAAGGCTTCACTGTCATAAACCAACATCGACAAATTGATATCTGATATGGAAGGATTTGAAGATGATCTTTCCTAGAAGAAACTTTCCCAAACATCATTACTGACAGAGTTGGAAATAGAAATGGGATTTCTTGACTCCCTGTTCAATCTGCAACCAACAGACTCAACTGTTGAAAGAAATCAATTGGGAAGTCAGTGGGTGCTTTGATATTTTAACTGTTCATTTTCAGTGTTTTTCGTCCTTTTAAATCATGAACTTCAAATATTCCTGGTTGGCTACGAACAATATGATTTGGTTTTCAAAGCTGCCGAGCTGTTAAGAACATTTTGAAAATTAGAATAAAGATGTTGGATGGCCAAATATATCCTCAGGAGCCCAGGTTTAAGCATCTGGGTTTGCATACTTTGTTTTTATTATCTGCACCTTTAAAAAGAAGAAAACAATTACCATTGCTGCTCACCACTAGCCTTAATCCAAGCAATTTGAAGATAGTTTGTTATGAATCAATCAATTAATTCTGTTTGTTGATACACTCTGTTGCAAAATGTCAGGCTAAAGAAATTTTCTGTATATTAACATAATAAATCTTAATTTGTTACTGCTGTTTTCTGAGTAACCCACAGGCAGCAGAAGTCAGATTTATTTGTTTTTTCTATTTTCTCTGGTTAAGTCCAAGTCTTATGCAGTTTCTTCTGTCTCTCTACTGATTCTTCAGTTTTTACGATCCCATCACTTCTAAGGATGAGGTTCAAAAGGTCTTTTTTGGGGAGAGCTGGTTTGCATCATGAACTCAGGAGCAAGTGTTGCAGGTCCCAATTTGCAAAAAAGGAGCTGCTGATACTAATTATTTTTTGTTGCCTGTTTATCTCTTGATAGTTCCTACAATCCAATTAAAATCATTGATGTTCCTTGCAGGTGGCATGGACCTTCACTTGGATTTCAGGAAACATAAACAGCAGCAGCAGCTTGTGAAGACAATGCTTCTGTGAAAGGTAAAATCACTTTTGAAAATTCGCCATGAATTCACTTTTGTTCCAAAAAATAAAATGGAAAGAAATGCAGAGACTGTGGAGTGATCACAAGCCTCCAGCAGTGAAGATTTAAGATGGTAAATACTGTAAACCTTTTAATAACCCTTATATCATGACTTCATTTTAATGATATTGAATGAATTGGGTCTTGAATTACCAATAATTTGTGAGAAACCTGTCAAGAGAAAGCACATCTAACAAACGTGCTTTTAGAAAAAACAAAATGTGCTTTATAAAAAATACATTATTTAAAAAAAAAAAAAATCACCATCCACTTTCAGATGGTTCCCTGAGAAAATTATCTTTAAATGGCTGAGAGCAATTGGCATAATGATTTAAAGTTGGGCTGGAGAGCTGCAGGCTGCATGTGGGTCCTAGCAGTGAAATGAGAGCTGTGAGACAGAGATTGCTCTAATGAAAGGCGTCACGGTGACACTGCATGAACTTAATATTTAGCCAGTGACGTTTACACTCCACAAGAACCCAAGGGAGGCAATTAGGAGGGCTGGGGAAGGAGGGAATAATTTTACCTGTCAGGTTTGTAAGTGGGCAGCTCTGTGAGTGTGTGAATACTTGTGTGTGTGTGTGTGAAAGATCCAGAAACTAATGAAATAGAGAGGCTTGGCGGGGACTGTCAAGCCTGTGGTTAGAGGTGGGGAAGGAGCTGTTTCCAAACCCACAAGATTTATTTCTGGAACTGGTGGGTAGGTGGGAGGCAAAGTTAGCAGGCTTTACCCTTCAGGGCTTTCATCTGCTTTAAATTCAGTTGAAAATATTGCTAATTGTAGCAGCAGGCAGGCAAGGTACCCGTGTACATCTTACAGGTGACTTCGTTACATTTTTATTTAAAATTTTTTTTCTGATTTCCCCCCTCACCCCTCTATTTCTCAGGGTGTGACTAAGGAGCCATAAGTAGAGAAGGCTCCAAATTCAGTGCTTGCAGCTCACAGGCCTCCCAATGGTGCAATACTGCCCAGAATTAACCTGGCAAACCAGAGCTTTCCTTTTGGGATGGAAAATTAAATGATACTAAGCTGGTGTCAAGAGTTGTAGAAAAATGGTCCTTGCTCCAGGAGCTTGCTGATACCAGAACCGGTGCAATGAACGCAAGTTCCTGTGCTCACAGGAAGGTTTGGCTGAAGTCTGATCTCAGCTTTGTGATCAGCTTGGTCTTTGGTGAGTGATGAACCCTAGATCTTTCATCTCATTGTTTTTGGGAGGTGTGGATCCACAGTGTTTTATAGCCAAGGCAGATAAAGCTGATGAGTGTCACCAAAACTCCCAATCTAGAGTCCTTTTATTATCAAATTCGTAATGATTTCTCATTTTGATGTGTGGGGGTGACGTTTTTATTTTTCTTTTTTTTTCCCCCTCCCCAAACAAACCCTTCACCCTATTTCACCCTAAGTGCTCACTTGAGGCATGCCTATGTTCCTTGCTGTGGAAGGGGGCACTGGGGACAGGACCAGGGAAATAAACAAGATTTGAAACAGCCTGAACTATCTGAGGTTGTTTCTAGGACAAACTCCCTGGTTGTTTCTAGGACAAACGCCTACTGCAGGCACTGGGAGGGATTTCAAAGTAGCGGCCAAACATCTCAGGAGCTTGGTTTTGGTGCCCTGAATCAAACAGCAGTGATGGATCCAGGTGTCATTGCTTCTCCTCAGCACCCACATAGGCGCCTGCCCTGCCTCAGCCAGAAATTGTTGTCCAAAATCAGTTCGTAGAATCACAAAATATCCTGAGCTGGAAGGGGCCCACAAGCTGTTGGTGTGAATACGTGGATCAGCTGCTGCAGCAAAGCAAATTTATCATCAAGCAGTGCTTTGAGCTAACACACTTCTGTGGCTCTGAGGCAGTTATTTTGGGGGGAATATCTATGAAATAGAGCTTGAGAACTTGGCTTGAGCTGAGGGCAGAGAAGACGCCTCACTTAGCCTGAGGAATGCTTCTGACAGAGACACGTTGTCTCCATATCTCTTGGCTGGGAAGAAGTTGTACCTTTCCTACAAATGGAAATATTTCTCTGAAGTCCAACAGCTGCAGGAACAGCAACTAGTCTTGATCACGTTTTCAGTTTTAAAACCCATTTCTAGTCCAGCATCGAGGAGAAAACCCAAAGCTCATTCAAATGAGCTTTTTAATGGAAAAAGTCACATTAAATCTAAACCAATTTCATGATCTTGTCTGAGTCATGACTTTTTAAAGGCTGGGGGCTGAGGCTGCAGTTAACATTGCCTTAGCAATGCTCAGTACTTATCTGTGAGTAGAAAGGTAATGGTGGGGAAGGGCTTGTGGTGTTCTTTTTCTAAGGGCCTGATCATTTAGCTATCTAATTTGGGAAGCAGGACTATCTCTGGCTGACTCTTATCACCCTTTCAGCAAGGCAGATAGCAGCCAGCACATTACTCACTGTTACCCCGTGGATATCTGGTGTCTGAGTATGTGTTACAAAATGTGGCAGCCGGAACAGTGAAACCTCTCAGCGCTGGGCACAGGGAGGTGGCTTCAGCCCCATGCGGTATGAGGTGGATGGATTTGTCCTCTGGACTTGTCCTCATCACCTGAGAGAGCCTTGGTGGCTCTGCTCTGTTGTCACTCAGTTACTTCTCCTGGGGATTGAAGGTTGGAGAGGGGATATACTGTGATATAGGAAACTTTCCTAACTTACTTTATAACTGCAATAATAATAACGGGCGACTTTATTTATAGTTAGAGAAGGACTTTCATTTTTTCCTATCTCCTGCTGTCTTCTCCCTGACAGCTGGTTGTGAGGCACCAGGGAGAGATTTAACCTCTTACTGGTACTTTGCAGCTTTGTCTTCCCCATAGGGTTTCAATGTGGGTATCTTGTGTGGGAATTTTTCCTTTCTTCTGTTTTGCAGATGGAAAATAGAGACATGCAGTTCAGAGGAGTTTGTAGGGAGTCTTCTGACTTGAAGCAAAACCCTCAAACTGCTCTAAAATCGTTTGACAAGTCCATGCCTTCTAATGGACCTTATGGATTTTCAGATGCTTGTGATGTATAAAAGTAAAAATGGTCACTGCAGAGGTTGGAAAGAGAGCCATGGGCAGAGCCACAAGGCTGGGTTGGTAGGAAGGAGACCCAGGTTGCACTTGCTCATTGTGAGGTGTGACACATCCCACACTGAACAGGGTGACTGAGAAGCACCTGTGGCTTTGTTTCATCACCCTTAAATCTGTCCCAGTGCAAACTGGCCCTTTAACAGGAACCCACTGGTATGTGTGTAGAGGGGAGCAGAGACAGAAAGGAAGTAATATTGAGTCACAGCAGTCAAGAAGGATCAAAGATTGGCTATTTTTGACACACAAAAGGGTAAGTGATGCTGAACTCTCTCTAGACTGATTCCAGCTGAACACAAAGCATTTTAACCTCTTAATCCTCACTTCTGAGTTATAGCCCAGACACCGAGGGTTTTGCGGCTTTTTAGAGATTCTCTGCTGCGTGTGACCCTCGTCCCAAGCAAATAACACACACCCCTGGCTGCTGCACGGTGTGTGTCGAGTGTTGAGCGTGGTGCTAATCCTGCAAGCTCTGTTTTTTCGCCTCCCTCACTGACCATAAGTGGAATTTATGGGAATTCTTACTGAGAAAAGCGATCAGGTTGGATGAGGCTTGGAGCAACCTGGTCTAGTGGAAGATGTCCCTGCCCATGGCAGAGGGGTTGGAACAGTATGATCTTTCAGGTCCTTTCCAACGCAGACCACTCTGTGATCTATGAACTGTTGATGCAATACCTAATTTCCCATTTTGATTTGTGGAGGTGGACCCCCAGTTTCACCTCACTGTCCTGAGGATAGCCCTAACCTCCGTGAGTTTCCCCTCAGAGAAGCTGTTCCTGGGCTCTCCTTTGCCATCTTCCCACCTTGGCCATTCACTTATCCCCTCTCCAAATCCTGAAAGGCTCCTCCATTCTTCCCATCATGTGGACTGGTGTTCTCTATGAATCCATATCCACTGATTGTAAATATGAAAGCACTATTTTGGTTTGAGCCTTGTTTGTATTATTTTCGGTTTGCATATTTGGGCTTGACACAAAACCCAGCGGAGAGACTCTTACTTAGCCAAGGCCATTTCTGCATTCACTGCAGATGAGCGTGGTGCTCCAGGGAACCAGTTTTATTCCAGGCTTTGCCAGTGATTCATTTCTGGATGCTGCCTGCGTGATTCCCTCTGGGCCTCAGTTTCCTGTTCTGTAAAATGGAGATAATACCCTTTCATGGCGCACGGCTGCTTTGAAGCCTTTACAAAATTACTCTGATGTGTTTGGATGAAAGTTTCTATAAAACAGATTTAAAAAAGCATGCAGCTCTCATTGAGGGGTTTGTATGGAGTGATCAGGACCCCAGAATTATTTCCCAGGATGAATGTGTCTGTGTTGAACCCTCAGACAATGCTGAACACTGAAACAATATTCATGTAACTCTTCTAAAAGCATCCACTGTTGGTGCCCATGGCAGGGTTTGCTGCTATTCATTCTTTTTGTTTATTTTATGTAAATCCTTTTTCCTTCTCATTGAAAACACAAACAAAAAAAGGGATAACCAAAAAAAAAGAAAGAATTTTGCTCTGTAGGCCCCATAAAATTGGTTCATCTTGAAGAAGAATTTTAGCAGGACCAAACCTCTCTGCCTATCTGTGTGATTTTAAAAGAAACTCTCCTCTTTCTCCTGACTGTCTTATTATGGACAGAAAAATAACCCTGAAAGCAGAAATGAAAGAGATGCAGAATTTTTGTCTCCTTGGCTTTCTCGCTCCGGTCCCTTTATGTGCTCTCCCACCACCCCCTCCTCCATCGCCCTCCCTCCCGCTCTGCCTCAGTTCCCATTGAAATGTCAAATGCAGCAGTTGTCTGCGAGTGAAAGAGGGGCTCCCTGGTGGGAACAGGCTGCCCTTCTAACCTGAAGGCCTCGGCTGTTCTCTTCTCCCCTTTTTGGTGTTTCCCATCCCACTTTCTCAGCAGATGTTGTGTGGGGCAGCACAAGCTGTAAAGGAATGAGTTTCTTTTCACCTGGCCATGTGAATGGGCTGGCACAGAAACTCTGGCTTTTTCTCTCAGACTCTGGCAACAGCTTACACAGAAAGAGATTGTTTCGAAGAGCTGTCTCTTTTCTTCCTTTTTTTTTTTTAGACTAAGATAGGGAAAAAAGGCTGAGAGACGCTGGCTGTATTTTAAGCTTCCTCCTTGGGTGCCAAAGGAGTCCTTGGAGTTTTGTTGCTGCTACTTTTGTTCCTTTTATAGTTTCCATTCGAGCCCCAGGCTTTCAGCTCCCCTTTGTCTTAGTCCTACTTTTCCCAAGCAGTTGACATGAGAATTAGTTCAGAAAGATGGTGGAGGTTCATCCAGGAGCATTGCCCCATTTTAGTCCAGGGCTGTAGCTTTTGACTCTTTGGTGGAAATTTGGAAAAGAGTGACGTTTCCCATGCTTCTGCAGGGAAAATATTTAGTTTCAGATGACTTTTGTCTGAAAACATGTGACAACGGTGTGCAAAAATGCACAAACTCAATCCTAATGTTTTGTCACTGTGCTACTTGAGATTGGAGAGGCACCTTAAAGGTGGAAGAAATAGGAGGTGAGTTTTCACCTTTTCTCCCTTTTTTTGGCTCCCTGTTTATCTGTTTAATGTGGCTGGTTGTTTTCTGTAGCCTGCTCTCTCTCCCTTACCAGGACCTTGGGCATCTTAGAGTTGGTCAGTTGAACCACATCAGAAAGGAACCCAGAAGAGATATTCCCTCCCCTGCATGGATGTCTTTTCTTGGCACCTCCAGAGCACTGTCACTTATCCAGCTCACTTTTGGCTGTGTCTCTGTGCTCTGAGCCCAACTCATTATATCTAAACTTTATATATATTCAAGAGCAAATTATGTACATGGCTTGTGAATAATTTGATTGCCGGCGTGAGAAATGCACACACTGCTGCTGGTCCTGAGAAATGGAGCTGTCGTTTGCTGATTTAATGAGTAAATGATGAGTTATTCTGAAATACTGCAGGGATATTATGCCAGTGGTTCTCTTTGGGTCTTTATACGCATTTTAACTCCAGTTGGTTTTTTGTTGTGTGTGCGTGTGGTTTTTTAAAAATCTGAAGTTTATTTTTGCAGTGGTGCTTGGAAAGCTGTAAATGATCCACAAGGAATTAACAGACAAAAGTCCCTGGCTCTGCTCCACCCTATTGAAGTCGATGGCAAAACTCCCATTGAATTCAGTGGAAGTAACAAGTAGGCCCTGTGAGAGTAAACAATAAATCAGTTTTATAATCACAATATTTCTCTACGTCCTGTTCTTGGTGCTTTGTGTGGTGGAGGTGTTAGGTGCTTGTATGATGATGAAAGGCACAGACAAATCACCAACATCTCAGGTAAAATACAGGCTTGTGAAGGTGAAATTTCTAAATTTGAAAGCTTTGAGTCGGCTTCACCTTTCAGGCAGTATTTTGGAAACCTGCACTCCAATTCTGTTAAGAAGAATTCCTTGTGAGAGGTTGAACTGCCTCTCCATCCATCATGCAGCCAGCAGGTGTAGGAGAACATTTTCCCTTTCCAGTTTGTAAAAAGTGCAGTTTTTAGAGACATGGGACTGTAGGAATCAACAAATGGAATCTCCTGCCTGGACAAGTGGACATGTCACAAGTCCCATTCAAAAAACTAAGCAGGAGGAGATGCATCATCTCCTGTCAGATATCCTGCAAATATGGTGCGTGTGGTTAGAAGTTTGCAGGAGCTTTTATCCCTGTGTCTGCTCTGGCACATCTCAGAGTTAAAACTCTTCTGTTAAATAATAGGAAGGTATAAATAGCTCAGAGGTTTAGTTCTTATTCAGCCTGTTCTGTCAGTGGCCTCCAAATGATTTGATTGAGGAAACAAATATCAGTATCTTACATTTTACACAGGGGAACCCACGAATCCATGGCATGGCTAGATATCCAAGGATAGAGTTCAGTGTTTTCCTAAGTCCTAGTCTAGCATCTTATCTCCTGCCTTTTAAAGGCTTTATCCCTAAAACACGTCTTGAGCTACGGGCTCTGTATTGTGAAGTTTTCCTTTTGATTCCTTCCCTGGAGTTTGTGCCTTTTGGAGGAGATGGGGCATTGCTAATTGCTTCAGCTGTTCTTGACTGTTACAGGGCACTTCAGCAGAACTGTGTAGCCTGAGTGCTTGTGCTTTGTAAAATAACCCTTTGGCCTTGCAGAATGGGAGGATTTACAGGTTTAGCCTTCTTGATTTGTTTTGAATTATTTTCTATGAGCTATTCATGGAGGGTACAACAGAGCTGAAGATAAGGCAAGGTTGTCACTAGACTATCCGAAGATGAGAGCCACAGAAATAAAGTGCTATTGTTGCTCTTCAAGCAATGACACTGACTGAAATAAAAGACATCTGGCTAGGAAATAGCAGCCTGCTTCCAGGGAGCATCCATGGTGTACCTCAGCTTGCCATGAATGCTAGCCCTGCTAGGCAACCAGGAAAGGGATCTGCAGGCAGCCGTGAGCCAGGCCAAAGAGAGAAAAAGAAAAGAAGCCTAACCCTGAGAAAAAGGGGTGCATTCTTCCTAATTGTGCTTTGGAATGGAAGTCTTTTTATTCTTGTCTTTTGTTGCGTTTTTCCTCTTCCTTTTCATGCCCCAGCAGCAGCCTGTGGGTCTCAGTGCTAGAAAGTGTTGGGTGGCCATATCACACCCTTCCTGCTCTGCCTGGCCTCCAGGTGGGCTTGGGGCTCGTTGTAGGAGGACTGCAGCACTCCTCTGCACGTTCATCTCACAATGAGTGCCCTGGCAGCTGGATCAGACTGCAGTGTTGGCTGTGACCCTTGGGAAAAGAGGGTGAAACCTGCCTGAATCTGCTGAAGAACAGAGTCTGGCTGTGGTTGATGGCAGAATTGCAGTTTCACTTAAGGATAAACATCCAGCCAAAATTGACAGGGTTTTTTGAAGTGGCTGGTGGCTAACATCAAGTTCAAAGCATTTTGAGCCTTTAATAGATATATCTGAGCAGTACTTTGAAGAAGGCAGTGGTGGACAGGAAGAGGTGTGAAATAGGATGCCCAGGGTTAGACAAGAAGTCAGTGGCAGAGAGAATTGAATGTGACTCTCCCTGCCCAGACTGTCACCCTCACTTCTAGGCCATCTTTTCTCTCAGCGAGGTGTGCAAGCAGACTAAACCTCACTCAAAATCAAAGTGTGAAGGACAACAGAAAAGGGGAGGTTGCTCAGGAGAGAGAGAAATGTCCTAGAGCTGAGAGGAGCCGGGGTAGCACAGGGCAGCAGGGCAAGAGCAGTGGCAGCACCAGTGAAAAAATGCTCTGAGGTCATAAGGAAGCAGGACCAGGAGCTGTCTGGGTGAGGAAAGAAGTTCCCCATGGTGATGGTCTCACCTCTCACACACATTTCTTGTTGCCTCTTTTGTCTTTGATGTTTCTCTGTTCTCCTTTTACTATTAGATGTGCACTGGCAGCAAATGGGTTCTCAAACATTTATCAAAATTCTTGACTTGATTAATCAAAATTTGTCATATATGCCTCCCATCTTTAAACACTGAAGCTGTGATACCCTCTGGAGATCCGGAGTTGCTGGAAGTAACCTGAGGCATCCCCTCCCTTTCAGCACAGGCTCAGGGTTGAAATGCAGGGAGGGCTGCTGGCAGGGCCAGCTGTAGCTCAGGCAGCAGCCTCAAGAGGGAGAGAAGGCTTTCTCACAGGCTTTTATGACCAGTGTTCAAAGGGAAATGCCTTTAGAGAAGAAAAGGCTGGGCTTTCTAACTGTACAAAACTCAGCCCTGCAAATCTGTTTCGTGGCTTTGTTTTCCCTGATGCTTCTCTTCTACCTAATCCTTCCTTTTGCTCCTGCTAATGGCTGGGGACTGCTTTTCTCAACCTGGGGACTTTAAAGCTTAGCCTGGGATGAGGAGTCTCACCTAAACAGATTCAAGTCTGCACCTTTTCTCCTCGGTCAGAGATGCATCATCCCCGCGTATGACAGGACAAATAGCCTGGACAGGAGGGGAACGAACTGATTAGTTCCCTTGAACTGAGGGATGCCCTGGCACTGTGTGGTTGATCACTGGACAAGAGCAGCCCAATTGGACAAATGACCGATATAATAGCTAACAAATGGAAAACACCACTGCCGGCAAAGGAGCTGGCTATTTAAAGGCAGCAAGAGGTTTGCAGCACCAGCCCTAGCAACAAGGACAAAAGTTATTCCAAACACATGAGGCAAAGCCACCATGAACCCACTGTTGCATGCTATTAATAGGAAGGTGGCCTTCATTAATTTCTTGAAGAGTGATGCCAAAACATCAGAAGAAATTTGTGGTGCACATAAAGAAGCAGCACGTTGCACTGTATCTAATTGCCAGAGTAATTATTTTCTGCTATGCAAATTACCAGGAGCAAATCCGCTGCAGTACATCTATGTGTATTTAATTATCATCAAGAGCTGGAGTTGAGGGACTAGATTTAATATGTTCATAATGAAATAGCCAGAATTTGTGTGTGTATTTGCAGAGAACTCGTTATTTTACCACAGCTGGATTTGTTTATTTTAAATAAATCATTATGGCAGATACAGTTTCTGCGTGCTTGCCCATTTGCCGATTTATCGTAAAAATTGCGGTTCCATTTATATGGGTGGTTTCTATCAAACACGCATCACTCCTCTTGCTTGCAAGCTGCACATTTCTGTAGGACTTAAGGAGTAGTTCAATGCAAAGAAAAGCCATTTTGTCCATAGATAAACCGAGACTGGAGGAATAGAAGGAATTAGAACGACCTGGGTGGGTCAAGATTTTGTAAGGTTTTGGGTCTTCATACTTACAAGCTTGTGGTGGTTTAAAACCAGGACAAGGATGAAAACTGGAATTCTAACAACACTCATTTGTAAGCCAAACCTCTTATTGTTCAATGCCTATTTGATGGTGTGCATGAGGCAAGTTAATGCTTTCGTTTCTGGGGAATGTTGTATATTTTCTCATCATAGCAAGAAACAATAGAAGCGTACACAGGATGCAGGATTACCATTCTGAACCTGAGATGGTTCTTCCCTTCTTAAAGCTTCAGACTTTCTGGGCCAGAGCTTTACTAAAGATATTGGGATATCATTTCAAGGCTTAAGTTATAAGAAAAATATTAAAACTGGGAAGAAATACTTTTGCCACTTTGTCATGTTTTGGTGGTTTTCTGTTAATGGAGCTCTTGGAAAAAAAAATCTGAAAGCCAGCAGCGTAGGTGGCTGTTCAGCCAAGAAAAATCATGTTGTGTAGTCCCCAGGAGCGGTGTGTGTGACCTGATCCTGTTAAAAACTTGGAATCTGCAGCTCTGGAGGAGATGCTCCATAGCAGTCCAAGCTCCAGTCAGGAAAAATGATCGGTAAGGACAGATTTATTTCCTGTGTCTCCTGCCTTGTAGCTTTGCTCACCTTCATCTGGCAGCAGCCACCTGGATGTAGTTGGCTTCTGCTTAACACCCAATTGTTTGTTGTGGTCACTGTTTCAAAAAGCAGGAGGGAGGCTCCAGCCTGTCCCGCTCCTGACGTGCCAGGGGAGTGACAGGTGAAAACGCGGTTGCAATGCAATTAGAAACACAAACCATTGCCAAGCCTTTGTGTTCCTTTGTTTCCTCTTGCGGATACCAACTCAAGTTACAAAACACAATAAGCCAGGGGTAACAAAGGGTCACGAAGGTACCGTGCTGTGTCACGGGTGGTGGGTTGGGGCCAGCTTCTGGTGACATTTCTGTGACGGTGCCCGCAGGACCCTTTTTCACGGTATCCCCGAGCTGGTTTGTGCATAATTGATGGGTACCCTGAGGTTCTGCCTCCCCCTCCTCCCCAGGACGTCCTTTTCTGTGTTAGTTTATTTTTTAAATAATTAACAGACTTTGTGACTGCCTGTCTATCTGTCCCGCTGGAATTCCTCTCCAGCTGCTCTCATCCCTTTCCACAGCCCCTCCCTTTCCTCCCCAACACGCTCTTCCTTTCACTGTATCTTAAAGGGGTGTCTCTCATTTTTGCTTTGTGCGGTGGAACCGCTGAGCACTTTTTGAATGAGATGCCCTTTGCTGCTTGCTGGTGTCCTGAAATCTTTCCTGCCCAGATTCCCTCACTCCTTCCCATTGAGGGGAACCTTTGATGCAGGGCAACTCTTGCCTGATGGCCACCTTCTCTCCCTCCAAACCACAGTTACAAATTTCCTGTCCCTGTAGCACGAAGGGGTGGGTGCAGCTGGGGATGGACAGGGGACCCCGTTCCCACCCTGTTTGTCCCCTCCTGTGGGCGGTGGTGGCTGCTGTGGTCTGACCCATGCGTGAGTTGGTGTGGCTGAGGTGGATGTGACGTTATTCAAGCAACACTCCATGCAACTTCTGAAGGTACTGGGAGCAAGGACAAGAGCCTGCTCCCTCTCTCTTCCCACAGCATCCATTTCACTGTGGTGCCAAGCAGCAGAGAAGCTGTGGCACATCTTAAGCCACTGGGAAAATCAGCTCTTGAAGGCGTTGGCTTCCCTTCTGCTGCTGTGATTGCCTCTGTTCCCAGAGGAAAGTCCTCCTAGCAGAAGAAGAGAAGCCTCAAAGTACAGTGGAGCTGCTGGAGATACTTGCTCTATGTTTTGGACTTTGTAAAAGTGGTCTGCAGCAAGGGTGGGTGATGTGGCCCTGGTGGAAATTGTGTTTTTTGTGTAAAAGCCTGACATCCCAGGGCAATGCTGGTTTCTGGGCATGAATTTGGGAGTGAGAAATGCTAAGACTAGGCTCGTTAAACTTCTTTTCGTTGTCAACAGAAGACTTTGCTGGGTTGTTCCTCTTGACCTCATGTGATGACCATCTACCCATTTTAATCTCTTAACAAATAAACTCGCTGCCCATCTCTGCTTGCCTGGGCTTGCTGCTCTCCAGATCCCCATTTTAATTGACACACAGCTTGTGGCATGGCTGGGGGCTGTGCCAATAGCACACATATTCCAGGCATGGTAGGCAGTTAGGCCCCCTCCCTCTGACACCATCATTCCAAGCAAACATCAGACAAGCATCCGGCTTTGATGTGGGTCCTGGGCTTGCAGCCTCAAAAGAGGAATCTTTGGAGCCCTGTTTGCACTGTTCCTCGTGCCAGAAATTGCAGCAATCTCATAACAGCCAAGCAACTGGGTGCTCAGCATGGCGGAGGGAATATTTTGCAGCTCCTCAGCAGACACGGTTGTGCTGGAGAATAATCAAGAGCAGCCTGAGCTGGGCAGGGATTTGGGCTGTGAAAATAGTAATAATAATCAGGGATGGGGAATGGGTGATAGGGCTGTTGTTGGACCATCTGAGGCACTTGTCAGAGGACATTAGCCCTGCAATTAGGAGGTGCTGGGGAGGAGGGAAGGGAAGACAGCAAGAGCAGTGCTGCAGCAGGGAGGGCTTTGTGTCAGCATACAAAGCTTTTTTCTCAGCAGGGCTGCTGGGATTTGCTCAGGTCTCCTCCCAGATAAATTAACTCAGTACAACACCTGCTCCTTTAATATGGCCCGGCTGACTCCACTGAAGACCTGGCCTTCCTTTCTCTCTCTCTCTCTCTTTTTTAAAATTTTTATTTTCTTTTTTTCTTTCTTTCTTCTTTTTTTTTTTTTAATGACATTGAAGCAGCCTGTGAACTCCCTTCTCCTGTTTTCTTCCACCCCTAAACCACCCTTTCTCATGGAGGATGAGAATGTTTCCCCCCATAAGAAGGACTGAGGAAAAAAAAAAAAAACAAAAATAGTTGAAAGATTTAGAACAAAACTCCACCACAAAAAAAAAAAAAAAGAAGAAAGAAAGAAAAAAAGAAAAAAAAAGCCCAAGCTGGCAAGAGGTGAAGGATATGTAATTGCTATTCCTTCTGCAGCCCACTAAAGCTGCATGTTTTAACCATCTGAGGACAGCAGGGAATTTTCTCTTCCAAGAGAGTCAAATGTGGGGTTTGCATTTTCTTTCTTTTCAGGAGGGGTGTGGGGTGGAAGAGGTGGGCTTCATTTTCCTTGGGATTAGCTAAAGCTCCTTCCACTTTTATGTTGGCAACATGAGGTTTCATCAGACCTCTGATCCTGCCCTGAATAAAAATATAGCATTACTGTCAAACTGCAGAGCAGAGGGCTTAAACTTAACTGGATTAAAGCACATCTGAGGCAACATTCTTGGCTTCATGGAGGGAGGTGTGGGGCTTCCTGTGCTCCCAAATTCAGCTCAAGCAGAGGGGAGTTCTATTCGTGCTGCTGACTGAAGAACCTCAGAATTTTCTTCCAGGATGCTTGACTTGATGCTCGGCTCTGCTCTCACTGCAATTCCATGTATTCATCCTTGAAAATGCCCCATTGGCAGCAGGCTCCCTCCTCAGTGGTGTGTACCTCGTATTCATGGAGATGTATGCACGAGTTTAATTGCAAATAAATGCCACATTTGATTATAGCTTGGTGTTTGCCTTTCCCATATGAATAAACATCCCTGGCTGCTCCTCTCTGTCCCGCACACACCCTTGAGAACCCTTTCGCAGCCTGTTTGCTGCCCTTGGCTCTTGGTTTGCTCTTTGGACACTTTTCTTGCCAGATTTCGCGGGTTTTTTCTGACCTCTGCTGATGGTCCAACGTGTTGTGGTTTAATGGTGTGTTTTACAAGGAAGCAGAAGCCTCGGAACATCTACTCCTGCCTTGTTGTGTGTTGTGCCTCCCATCTTGGTGAGCGCCTGCAAGCTTGGATGTATCCCCACATGTCCAGTAATGAGCATGGGCTAATTGCCTAGGCAGATAGAAAAATAGATAGGTAATTTGTAGCTATTTAATTTTACATTAGGTGGAGGGATGTAGGGGCAGAGGCTAATGTTGTTGGCATTTCTTTTCAGGGTTGTTAACCAGATATGCTGCCTCTGGGGCATAACAATGCCTCCCTCAGTAGAGCTCTAATACTTTTATTACATTCTTATTAATTTAGCAATGGCCTAAAGTCTGTGAGGCACCTTCCAAGGCATGATCCCTGCCCTGAGGACCTTACAGACTAATTCCAAAACATGATACAACCGGGGATTACTTAGTGAGGGCAAGGGCCTGATGGAGTAAGAAATGGTTTGTATTAGATAAATGGATAAGGATGAATCAGTGCAAGAGTTAATCACGTTGTTCCTTACAGGCACGTGGAGATCAAGCAGCTCCTTAGGAGGTCTGTGGTGTCTTTCAAGCAGGGACCATAGCTGAAGGTGTCTCCTGTCTCCCAGATCCATATGGATGGCTGCTCTGGGAAGCAACATGCTCCACATGCAAGAAGCTATGTGAGTAAATGGTCTGTCAACAAATACCTTGGCTGTAACCTCCAAAACTGACCATGTCCTGTCCCCCAGAAACACCAACAGCTCTCACTCCATCTCCCCTCTCAGCCCTTTGGGGGCAGAGGGCTGGGGGAAGTTTTTCATCTAGAGTGAAATAGTAAAGCTGTGCCTTTTTGCCACAGATTTCAGCTCTTGGGAAGCCACAAACTGATGGTCCCAAATGAAAGAGCTGTGCAGGAGCTTGGGGAAAGGGCCTGAGGGGAGCGGGGGCTGGAAGAGGGCTTATGCTCAGGGGTGGCCAAAGGGTTCCCCTGCTCCCCCCAGCACCTGTCCTCCCTGTCTGAAGCCTGTAAGCTGCCCAGCACGGCCAGAGGCTCGTGGGACAGATGGGTCTGCAACAGCTGAGGGAGCTCAGGGCAGGCGGGATGAAAGCGAGACAAGGAGCCCTCCCCTCAGAGCCTCGGCAGCACGGGCTGGTGTGAGCCAGTGGGGAACATTTGGTGTCCATGTGGCATCTGGCAGCAGAGCTTGCTTCTCTGGCATTTCCTCTGGTGAAAGGAAGAGCAAAGCAATTCCTTTCCAAGCAGCTGCTCTGCTCTGCTGGGAGGGAACAGCATCCTCCTCCTCCTCCCTGCCCTGACCCTTTGGCAGGGTGCTGCATCCCAGCCCCCTAAATTAACACCTCCAGCCCCAGGTAAACATCCTTTCCCCTCATTTACTCTCTCATATTTTTTTACTACTGAGAAAAGAAAACCTCTCTGCATCGCTTACTTTAAGAAGGAGTTGCTGTGGCAACTGGACGCTGCACTTAAAGTGCTCGGCTCTGTCTTCTTGACATCATTGTTTGACTTCCAGTTGCTGGAGCAACAGATCTCTGGGAAGAACAAGTGAGGCTGAGGTTTCTCTTTCTTTCTTCCTCCACGTTGCTTTTCTTTGGGGCCTGAGAGCACCAGCAATGGTTTTCTTTTCACTGAAGACACACACACACTGTTAACATATGATGGGAAGATGTCAGGCAGTGTTAGAAGAAATGGGGCTAAGGTCAAGGTCTCGTTACAATGGGGGAATTCCTATAAAACTGAAAAAAAGAGGGAGGGAATGAATGAGCCGTTATGTGTCCCAAGATCAGAGGGTTAGAGAAGTGCCTCCAGCACACTCAGTGTCAGGCATTTACCATGTAATACTTTTCTGTTGGTGTTTCTGAGCCCCAGATTTTCCCAAAGCAGACACGTAGCTGGAGTGACAAGCAGAGAATGTGAAATGCCATCAGATATAACTGTATAAGTCAATACCACAGTGTAGCTCCTTCATTTCCTCTCAATGAAATATTAGACTTACAGCTTCCTTCCAAAAACTTTTTCTTGCTGTCAGTGTTGTCTCTGGCCAAAGAGCAGCTGTGTAACCCATCCCAGATAACTTTCTTCTGCAGCAGGGTGCAGCAGGGCATATGGGACAGCTGTTTACTTAATTATTGCTCTCTAAGAGCTGCGTGTCGTCCATGGTAATGGTTTGGGGCTCTGGCTGTAGCCACACAGGGTGGTTGGGGGTGCTGCCCCTTGGGTGCACCAATGTCACCCTGTGCCAGCAGCGCAGAGGGACCGTGTCCCCATTGCCACAGGGGTGTCTTGGTGATGCACTGGGACTTCAAGAACCAGAATACTGTCCTTTGCCAAAATGCTTACAGCCAGGAATGCTCAACTTCATTATCGCAGAGTGGGACTCTCCGCTGGGTTTATGCACTGTGGTGGCTGACAACATCCAGGTCCTACGTCAGCGTTTTGGGTGAACAGACACCATAGTCCTGCACAGAGCTCTTGGTGAAATGTGGCTGGTTTTCATGGAATCATAGACTCCCAGAACGGTTTGAGTTGGAAAGGACCTTTAAGATCATTTAGTTCCACCCCCCCTGCTATGAGGTGGGAATTTCCTCTGGGATTAGTGTTTGCAGAGCTTGAGGTGACAACAGCTACTGACTCGTAGCCTGGTGCTGAATTCACAGTTCTTTAGGTCTGAGTTTTGAATTTCTCCCTGGCAGGAGGCTGACCAGGTGTGGTGTAAAGGACAGAGCAAGAGGGCGGCTGGAGGTGGGATGATGGATGCACTGGAATAAATTTTTGGCTTTATGCATTAAATTAATAATGAGTAAAATGTCAAAGTGGGGATTGTGTTTTGGCAAACATTTTAACCTTAAAACCGTAATGATAAACTACTGCACTTTTAGCAGGCTAAACCTTTTCTTGATTACCTGATGACACAACCATAGCATTTCAATTTGTATCAGTAAATTAGGAGAGGCCTTAAATGATGCTGTTGAGTGGGCTAGGATCCGTGAAAATTAAAGTGCAGTTTTTAATTGAAAGGGATTTGAAGTTAAATGATAATTTTGGAAACAAAATTTGAGAAGTGGAAATAAAAAGCATTAAATCTGTTGGTGTCAGGATAAAGGTAAAGGCAACTGTTGTTAAGAGGTGCTTAGACTCATAGAATCATTAAGGTTGGAAAAGACCTCTAGGGTCATCAAACCCCACTGTTAACCCAGCACTGCCAAGTCCACCACTAAACAATGTCCCTCAGTGCCACAAAATTGCTTAAAAACCTGAGATTTTCTTGTTCCGAGAATTCCTGCTAATCTGGCTGTCCAGCTCATACCAGATTTCCGTATACACACAAAAGTGCAAACTTTTCCACAATGAAGTTATGGTTTCAGTATTACACCCTTAATTCCCCACAAAATACACAGAATTCAAATTAACAAATACACATGCCTCAAAGTCTACACAATGTCAGCCACAAATATGCAGGCGAGAATGCTGGTTGCTAGAGCTTGGAGTTAGCTGTTAGTGAACATTTGTATGGTGCTCAGATAATTTGTTCTTAAATGCCACACATGTACCACATGGTTCAGATGTGGTTTCAGGAGCTATAAAATGGGATTTCAGACTGGTTCTGTCCCTACACTTAAAGCCGTGGCTCAATTAGGGCTCAGATGCATCTCAGCTATAGGGCTGGCATCCTGAGTCAGGGATTTGTGACTAGCTGGGATTTGTGGGAGCTGAAAGGCACGGATGCAGCTGCTTATTAGTGAATTTGTGCACATGCCAGTCTGCAGTGAAATGTACTTGAAATAACCTATCCTAGATGCCTCTATGAGGATGATGGCCCTGATGATTTAGCTATTTCGGTTCCAGCTTGAATTATTCATGTATTTGAAAACACTCATGAATTATTTGTGTTTTCGCTAAATATATAATTTAAAACCCTAAATCCTTCCTACAAAATGTAATATTAATTTATTTCTCACTGCTCTGATGTGCTGCCCCTACCCTGAGACAGCCCTTCAGCCAGAGGCTCGTGGGGAGATGTGGAGTCAGGGCACAGTGAAGGCATCAGCATCCCTGGCTTGACCTGTGCCAACAGGGAATCAGCCCCTGTTGCAGCAAGAAAAAGGAAGACACATATAAAACTTAGATCTAGCCCCAACTTGTTTTCTTTAATTCTGGGCACTGGGTTTTGGGGAATGGTGACTGTCTTGCACACATGGGTTTAGGATTTAGAGGCTGCTTTCACAAGTTGACGCACCTGGATTTAAGGTGGCCCGCAGTGGATCAAAGAGGCTTGATCCCCGTGATGGAAACTCCTGATTTGGTACAAATTCACCACCTGATTCAAATGCATTCAGCAGCTTTGTGACATACCTTGATCCTGGGAATCTTTATGCCGAGTCCAGAGCTGTGTGTCAGCTTCACACTGACATAGTGTGGCCAGCTAACTTAGAGCTGGAGCACATCATGTCACGTGCTCGGGCTAATTCAGCAAAAATGTGTTTGTGCTTGATCCAGATCGAATCTGTCCTGCCACGAAACCTCAGAGTACAGCAGATGTGATATTAATAGATGTGGAACCACAGCCTGAGCCTCTCCCCCTCCCCAACATCTGCAGAGAGGGGGGATGGCAGTGCTGGGAGGAGGCATCCTGCAGGGACAGCACTTCTGCTCTCATTTAACTGTGTGAACTTCCCAGAGCTTACATTGATTTTCAAGAAAGCACTTTGGTATAACTGACAAAAAATCTCGTCCCTTCACCTCGGGGGATTTGTTTCTTCCAGGGAAAGTTTGAGTACCTGCTCTCTAATGAAGCATCTTAATACACCATGTAGTTTTTCTCTTTTTTCTTTTCCCTCACAGCTCTTTCACTGCAGTAAAATTTCTTTATCTAGCCACAGTATCAGTAGTTTTTTAAGCTCTTTGGGCTTCATATTATCTTAAAGATCTTGATTTCACCTGGACATGTATTTCCCAGTGCCACTGCTGAGCCCTTGAAAAATATCCTTTCCATTTGATTGCTTCTGAGAGAAGCAATCAAATGGAAAGAAGAATTTTCTGCTTCTGGAAAGCAGAAGAATTTTCTGCTTCTGAGTGTTTTTCCCTAGTTAAAACCCAAACAACCACCACAAAGCCTCACAGTTTTCCGTGAGATTCCCTGGTCTTTTTTTCTCCTGCATTGGCTGTACATTCCACCAGAACTCTTTCATTTTTGTGGCTTCAGTCATAAGAATTTAGATTTCCCCCCCTCCCTATTAGCTGATTAATGTGCTTTCATTTTGTCTAAAGTGTGTGTGTGAGTGTGTGTGCGTGTCCTCAACAAAAGCCTTTTCTCTCTTCATCTCTGTGTTCTGGGACTGAGGCCAAGTTGTGATTGTAATAATGTAATCTCTCCTGAATACTTGAAGTGATGGGAAAAAATGAGATTTTGAAAATGAAATAGATTAATCTATACAGCTAGAGGGGGGGAAATCATGCATTTTAATTAGCTCTTGAGAGTAATTTTCCTTAAAGTAGTACAAGCCAGGTGTGCAAAAGTATTCTCCTGCCTTAAGAGTCTTGTTTCTCCTTCTGGAGTCCTTGGAAAAGATGGTGACAAGTGACAAGTTCATTTGGAATGCTTCTGTTGAAGGGATTGAACATAAGGTTACTTGATGGGACCTGATTTTTTAGAGGTAGCACTTAAGGATCTATCTGAAAATCAAGATCCTCTCCCCCTAAAAATGCCTCAAACCCTGAAGCAGCTGCTCACTTCAGCTTGCAGGAAGACTCTGTTTTTTTGTGTGCTCGTGCACACAGGGGAACGGTGATTTATCAAGTTGTTTTATTTAACTTTTGTTCAGGATGAGATCATTCCCTAAAAGGTGTTCACAGTTTATTCCCTTGCTGGCTGGGGCTGCTGGCTGTTCTGCGGGCAGGAGGGCAGGGAAAGAGGGTGTTTTTCACCGGGCAGGGGGCCGGGCCTGTATTGGAAGAGAAAAGTTGACCTGCTGTAACTCACTGTGTACCTGCTCCTGCTCTGCCTGCTTGGGAAATGAAAATCTCTTGTCCATGGCATGGTGGCTGTGCCCGTCCTCACAGTCTGGGCTGGGAGAACACCCAGACAGTGGCTGGTGAACACCTTCTATACAGCCAACATACTCCATTGACTTTTGATTGTCAGACAATGCTCTTCATAACCCTTCGTTGTGAAGCCACCCTAAATATTCACCCTAATTTCGTTTTTTGTTAATGGTGAAGGAGCAGTTTTCTAATGGTACAGCAAATAAAGTGTCGTGACTGGGGCTGGAGAAGTGTTTGATTCATTGATGAAGATGTTTATTCATAGAATCAGGGAATGGTTTGGTTTGGAAGAGACTTTAAAGATCATCCAGTTCCAGCCCCAGTGCCATGGGCAGGGCCAGCTTCCACTAGACCAGGTTGCTCAGAGCCCAAGCCAACCTGGCCTTGACCATTTCCAGGGGTGAGACAGTTTGGGCAATTTTTGGCTGATTGAGTCTGGTTTTTTCCCAGAACCACCCTCACTTCTCCTGTTTCAGCTGCATAACAAAAATCTCCCATCCTGGAGTGCTAACAAGCTCCTCAACCTCCTCTTTCAGCCCTGGTCTACAACCAGCTGCAAAGGACACATGATTTTAGAGAATGTGCTGTTTTACCTCAGTCTGAGTTTTATATCCCAGCCAGGCATACTGAAATTTTTCAAACTTCCTTTTCAATCAGTCACTTTGGCATCGTAATGGCTTGGGTTGCTCTTTTCTTAAGTCTATTTTAATTCTTTACCTTTGTATTTTAGCAGCAAGTTGCCTTGAATTTACAGTTCCTGTTGAATTCCTCTATGAATAGCACCTAGGTTTCCTAGTCTGCAGCTGCAAACAAGGTTTAAAAGCTTTTGGGATTTCTTGGCAGCTAATAACTCCCAGACTCCAGCATAGTTCATTTTCAAAATGTTTCTCATGCTTCAATCTGGACAGCGTTATGCAGGTCAGGGAATCCTGTCAGACTGGGGGCCAGGGGAGGATGTTCCATCAAAAGCTTTTTTGGCAAATTTAAAAAAAAAAAAAAAAGGCCAAAAGGACCTTTAGGAATACTGCTTAATATCCTTTCCATCCAAAATAGGAAAAGCACCTGTTACTGATGCCAAGCACAGGACAAAATAAATAAAAAAAAAAATCCCAAGGCAAAGACCTCCAACTGGAAATATTTCCTGAATGATCTCACTGAGAATCCCGTAAGTGGCTGGATCAGTTTTTGGGAAAAAGGAACATGGGCTTGAGCTCCATACTGAAAGACAAGAAAAGGCTTCAGGAAACAAAAAAATGGGCCAAACCCAGATGCAAGTTGTCAGAGGTGCTGGGGTTTTTTTCATTCCTGATTGGGACCTTTTGACATTTGCACGGAAAATGTCACAGGAATACAGCAAGACTTGAGGTGAGGAAACAGGTCTGAAAATTGACACAAAATTATGCTTGTAGCTTTCAGCTTGTGCCCACCCTGGCACAGAGGCAGAGCTGAGCAGGGGCAGAGCTTGAAGGGTGAATGTTGTCTTTACAGAGCTGCATCAGTGCGTGAGGGATGTGGCAGGCGACGGATTGAGCAGCAGAGGACTGGTTTAGTGTCACCTCGGACTCGAGCAGCTCATTCAGCTGTGCTGTGTGGTGAATGTGGATAGCTTTGGTGACAGAACACTTCTAGGCTCGTGCCCTCAGCTCAGTTTCAGGCTCCTCATTATTACAGACTGGCACTTTTAGCAAGAGCATCGAGCTCATCACCAAGTTGGGGTTTGTCCTTAACTCTGAGTGGATCTTTGCTTGTGTCTGACCTAGAGTCAGATACTGTCTCTCCTTTTTAATGATGTGTCTGCAATTAGTATTTATTTTAGATTTAATCAGTCAGTGCCTGTCAGCTAAAACCTCAATAATTATGATCTTGCTGTCAAGGAGGAAGGAAATTAAACCTCAGGAGGTCACATCAAGACTGTGAGTCCGCTCTCAGTGTATTTGGGATCCTGGGCAGGACTGAGTGTATTTAGGGGCATAACCCAGAGGAAAACGCATAAGATTTTTTTCTGTATATTTAGGCCAAACTGAGGCACTAAGACACATTTGGATGGGTATTTTCACTTAGCAAAAACACCTGCTCAGAGCTGGATTTCACTCTGCAGAATTTTTGTGACTCATGCTCTGCTTCACTTCTGCTCTTCTTCACTTATCCCTCCAAAGAAGTTAAACTGGATGTATCCTGAGACACAAAGTCCACCAGTCTTTGCTTTCAGCTGCACTGGAAATGTTGCAAGGCATTTTCCTTTAGAGGTTAAGAAATATAAGTCCACTGGATCATGCAGATCAGATGTTTTCAACCTGTAAATTGCAAACGACTAGGAGAGGCCTCCTTCCTATTTTAACTGCCAGGAAAAAGAATCCTGAAATCTTTCTTTTCCATTGCAACATAGACTCATGAGATAGAAGAGACTGAGACCTGCCAAAGTAAATCCTCACTGAGAGCCTGCTTGGAGCTTTAGAAAAGATTTGAAGAACTTATCTGAGTTCAATCAATTTTCCTAATCCTAGCGATAATTTAGCTGGAGGTGTTCACTCCCCTCGGATACGCTGCAGGCTGCATGCTGTAGTACTTAGGCACAGATTTAACAAGAACAGAGAGTCTCAGGGAACTTTCACACCACCATGTGAACACCTTCAGCTCACCAGACTGATGCACTTCATCAAAGTGGACTTTTCTGTCACAATGTGACTGCTGGATGTGAGGTACAAGCCTGCAACTGCAGGTCTGCTTAGAAGGAGAAGTAACTCATGTGCCATATGGTAGAAATTGATGTCTGGTAATAGATGTTTCATATATTCCAAGAACAACATTTGCCTCAAATGAAAATTCATACTCTTTAACTCTTTTTTAACCTACAGCTTGTTTTTTAAGTTGAGCTTTCTGCTCAACTAAAGGTTCTGCTTTCTCTGAGATTCCACGGCATCTGAAAGGAGTACTACACCCGTCCTCCACAAATACTCTCTGTGGGCTCAGCTTCACATGTCCCTTCATCCTTGGTGCCCTGATGGGAGGGCTGTGCAGTGCTGACAGCTTTTAATGAGCTGCAGAAACCCAGGGCAGAGGGGGCTGATTTCCACAGGGGAGGGCAAGCTTATCTCTTAATTTCCAATCTCAAAAATACTCTGGGGGTCCTGGGAGATGAAGGGCTTTTGTGTGTCAATGTAAAAAATAATTATAGCAGTGTTTCTGGCAAGTGAAGATGATGGAAAGATTGTGACAGAACCATCCCTTGGCAAAGGTCTGGTTGGAGAGGGCATTTCTGTCCCAGGCTCAGTGTGCTCCAGGACTGTGCCCATCTCATTGAATGCTTATTTAGGAGAAACAGGGAGGAGGTTCCAGCATTATTGCATAGTTTAGTATTTTAGTGCATTTGGAGTTTCATGGTCAGATACTTCATTTAAAAAAACACTGTTCCCTGACCTCTCCACACTTGTCCAGGAGAAAAGGGCATCTACCAAATCCTCATCCTAGGATCTGCAGGATCCAAGGAGATATAGATATCTTCAAAAACAGCTGGGCTCTGGGTATATGATAGGCAAGCAGAGGTCTTCACCTGAGCACAACAGTCCTTCAGCTGCTCCACACATTATATTGAAAAGATATATAGAATCTATAACACATATATAAAATACAAAATAATTATATACATGGTATGTATAAGTCCTGGACACAGTTATACTTTTCTCCCTGGCACGTTTCCTTTTCTCCCTCCCAGTAAATGACTCTGATCAAGCTGCGCTACTTGAAGTGGGTTTGTGTGGGTCTTGTGAGGCCTTTTAATTCCAGTGGGGTGAAGGACCACGTGGTTCAGAGTCCCATCAAATAGAGTGGCAGAAGTTTTATCTGGTGAAGTCCAGGGGGTCACATCATCGGTTCAAAATGAGGGAACAAAAACAGAGCAGAGAATTGCAGCCAATGTGCTGGGAAGGACTCCAAGAAAAGAGCAAAGCTGCCTTTTTGTGTGGACAAGATGTGTTAACTGGACAACGGAGTGAAGAAACACCAGGAAACAGAGACCTTCGTTTGCAGAGACAGACTTTATCCAGCGTTGTCTCCTTTCTGCTGGCCTGGCACGTGTCTGTTTTGGCTGCTGCCAAGAGAAGGTGCAGGGCAGGTGTTGGGCTTCTATGACAACCTTGAAGACTGTAACTATCTGTACTTTGTGATACACAGATCACATGTGGCAACAGAGAGTGGTTTTCAAAGTCTCCTTTTCCATCATTTAATGAGACTCTGGCTGCAGCAAAGAGAACAGAGTCCTGGGCCTCTTCCCTTGGCTGGATGTTTTGCTGGAGCAATATCTGTGATGCACAGACCCAGCTTTTTTCCCAGGTATGAGGGGAAGAGAAATTTAAGGAGAGAGGAGACTGCTGGTAGAAAGGAGAAAACCTGCTTATTTTTGCTTCGTGATCATATAAGGAGCCCACACTTATTCAGGTTATAGGTGTTGGCTTCTCAATTTTAATATGATGAAAAGGTGCCTAGAACAATGGATGACCTCCTTTAGTGGAAGAATGCTTTGTGTAACTGGTAGTCATAAAATCATATCTAAATCTCCAACAAACTGAAAGGCACTTTTATCTGCCTGAGGAAGATGATGTTGGTTTAAGTATATTTTTTTTTTCTGACCGTACTGTTTCCTATCAATATAGAATCTCTACAGAGGAGGAGGCTGTGAAGAGAGTTGCTTGTGCTGAAATACAGTTCTGTGGGAGATATTTTGTGTTCTCCTGAAGTTAGACAGGACTACCATCCAGAAACGAGGCAGCTGCTGGAAAATGCCCACTCCTCAAAACACCAGTTGGTGTGTCCTTCTGCAATCACTCTCTGACTTCTCCATTGACTTAACCAGTCAGTCCAGTCAGTGCTGGCAGGCTGCATTTTCCTGTAGCTTTTCTCAGCCCTGGGATGAGATGAGTATCTGCCTGACAGTGGCACAGGGAAGAGGAGGTTCCAGGACTCACAGCCTGCAGATGCACAGATAAAGATGAGAGGACATCTGGTCTCACCCGCAGTCTGTGAGACAGGCTCTTGGCAGAGGTTTCTGAAACGGCTTGAAGTGGGGAGGAGGGAGGGGCTGCTGGGGATCCTACGCCCTTCTTTTGAAAGCGCAGGAGGGTCCTGGGGAGAGGGCTGGGTGGGAGAAGCGGCCAGATGTGAAGGGATGCTCAGCCAAAAGAAAACTTCCAAAGGCTGAACCTGATTTTCAGGCGTGCAGGGGTGTTCCCATGCAAAGCTTTTTAGACTGGTCTCTCCCCTCAACATCGCTCCCAATCAGAATCACTTTCAGGCTAGTGGTACACTGCCCCACCCTCAGCCCCCACCACTCGCACGTATCAACCAAAGATATACAAGTTTTGGCTTTTTTTTCAGGTTCTTGTTATTTAAAGAAAGAATAATCTCAAATAAGCACAATCTGTGATCAACCTGTAAAGACACTTCAAGGTTGTGCTGTCTGATAAGCACGAATAGAGAGATTGACTGTCTAAAATTCATATATCCCCCTGAAGCCCCCCACCTCAGAAGTACAAATATCTCCCACACACAGAATCACCTAGGGTCAAATTCTCTGCTGGTGTAAACTGGCAGAAATCCATTGACTTCTCCCATAAATCAATTTAATTAAAAGTGTCTTCTGATGTGTCTTTGTTTAGCAATAACGTTAATTTGAGAAGGTGTGATGGCAAGAAAACAAATCCCTTTACATTCCGTCCCTCCAACCCTCTGGCTCAATTTTGTTTGTAAAGAAAATATTTATTTTTTAAAACTGGAACAATAAACGTATTGTTCACAAAGAGTCTTTTGTTTTGCCAATACGTTCAGTCAGAAGAAGCTTATCTGAGGTTGTGTATTGGAGAGGGAGGAGAGAAAGGGCCAATTCACAGGTATAAATTGCCCATATACGTAGGGACAATGAGTTCACCTGATAAAAATCAGACCACCCTCCCTACAAAACTATACCTGAAGCATAAAAAAATTAGTACTTTTTGAACTTCTGCAATGCTGTGATTTATTTAAGAACTTTTTTCTTTTATCTTTCCTACAAATCTGACTATTCCACTGGGACTATCCCATTAGACTTAATTCAGCAAAATGCTCCCGAGCTTAAATTCACTAGCAAATCACTTAAACGCATGCTTAACTTTAAGCAAAAGCTTAAGTCTCAGGCATTCAAACCATTCATGTGTGATTTATTCCTGTCCTTTTGGAGAGCAGAAGGAATGTAACTTGGCCAATCCACAGCCGATAAGGAGGCAAAACCAAAGTGACAGACCGAGGTGTTGGGAAATATTTGCTTGGCTCTGAACTTGTGTATTGGCTGGAACGGGTTCAGATGTTTCCTTGAACTCTGTAGGGAATCCTCATGGGTTTTTTTCCTGCTTTTCACATGGGCTTTAGAGAACACGAGGGCTCCTAGGCCCCAGGTGCTCTTGCTCAGCACTTGACAGCATGTAACACTTCAGGACTGCGTTGGGAAAAAATTGGGACAGATGGCCAGCCTGCTGGATTGCTATGGTTGTCAAGGGTCAGCTCTCGAGTAGGTCTCTCTCAGCCTTCAGTGCATCTGTGATTTTAGATTACTTAAACTGTATGGAATAAGTGTCATGAGCATTTTCTCACATTTATGTCCCGTGGGCTCTCCCAAAACCCTGAAATGTCAGGTGCCACTATGCCAGTCTCATTTGTCATGTACCGAGACAGCCCCAAAAACAGGTCGTGCTGAAGACTGCCACCACAGTCATTCTCTTAAGCACCCCTGTGGTCATTTCCTCTGGTGAAGGAGCCATCCAAGCTGTGCCCTCCGGTACCAGGTTAAAGCACTCTGCCTCTGCATCCTGTGCAGAATGGCACAGGATGTTTGCATTGCACTTTCTTCTGCTTTCAGCCCACCTCATCTCTCTCACCAGGGAGGAGCTGTCTCTCAGCCTTCCCTTCTCTGCAGAGCATCCCACAGGTTCCCAGCCCACCATGCAGGCAGAGGCTGTAACCAATGGGATCATCCAGTAGTTTCCAGCAAGAAAGTCCTGGAGACTAAAGGAGAAGCTTGGAGAAAAATCCAGACCCTGAATATGTACTTTGTTCAGGAGACTAAAGATGTAGTGAGCTAATGCGAGGGTTTTCTTGGAAGGACAGGAGGCTTCAGCTCTGCCGTGGCTGAAGTTGGTGGATGGGCTCCAGCCCCACCTCACAGCTCATCACCCCCTGTCTCTGCTCCCGAGGAGATAAGGGCTACATATTCCTTGATCTTCACTTCTGCATCCTCCCTGAATACAAGGGTGCAGTTCTTCCATGCATGAAAAAGAAGCCTCTGTCAGTGCTGCTACAGCGAGACCATCCATTGAAACCATATTTGCTTTATTAAATCCGTTTTTCTCGGAGGTTTCCCCACATTTTGCTGGATGTGTTGAGCTCATGAGACCCGTTCACTTCCTGAGATATTTATAGACTTTAATAAAGAAACTGATGGACAGTTTCGTCCTTTGAGGGCACGGATTTAAATTTTAGCCTGTATTAACTGAGGAGATATTGGGGGATAAACTCATATTTCTTACGTAGAAGTCTTATTCAATTTGATCCAAAGCACCTTATTTTACAGAGTTAAACATTACTGCTGGAAATCATTTCAAATTTGCACAACATTGAATCCTAAGAATAGTTCTGAACTGAGCTTAAAACTTGTGTGTCCTTTTGGGGACTGAAAGGGGGAAAAGAATCAGAAAGGGATAAAAGAGAAAAGACTGCAGGAGCTAAAATAAAGAAAGCCAATCCCTTCATCACCTGAATAAAACCCAGTAAGTGTTGAAGTGAGGTCGAAAGATATTCGTTAAGACTGTGAAGTAGAAAGGCAGCAATTATTTCTTTATAAAGTCTCTCTTAAGGGCTTAAGCAGAAGCCTGGAGGGGGCTGCCTCCAGCTAGAAGGAATTGCCCCTGGCTTTACCAGGAGAGAGGGAAAGAAAGGAAGCAATTACCCACTGAACAATGGCGCATTAAGACGCTCCTTTCTGTTTTCAAACCCAAGCTCCCTCCCCAGTGTGATTTCCAGCTGGGAGAGAGGAGGAGAGGGCCCCGCGGGAGGCAGCAGCTGCAGGCGGGGAGCCCCTCTCTGCTGGCTGGGACAGCCCCGATGGCCAGGCAGGAGATGGAAGGGAGATGGAAATCCCGTGTAACCTCTGAGGACGCTCATTCCTTCAGGGATGGGTAGCTGGAATAGGGTTATCCTGCGGACCCAGTTTTGGAAAGCCTTTCTTCATTCATCAGGTTATACCAGGGGAGGTTTAGATGGGGAATTAGGAAAAAGTTATTCACAGGAAGGGCTGTCAAACATCAGAACAGCATACCCAGGGAAGTAGTGGAGTCACCATCCCTGCAGGGATTTAAAAGATGTCTAGATGTGGCACTTGGGGACATGGTTAGTGGTGGACTTGGCTGTGCAGGGTTAGTGGTTGGATTTGATGCTCTTAGAGGTTTTTTCCAACCTAAATGATTCTCTAATTCCTGTTCCTCTCTGCACTGTCTCCTCTGCACCCGCTGACTCTCTCAGCTGTCCTCCATAGCCAAAACTCATCCCTCTGCTCCTCTGGAACTTAGAAGGAGTTGGGGAGGATTAGTCAAACATGCATAAAGTGGAAATCCTGAGCACCACTTTTTTTAAACTAGAACCCAGATCAAACCATTGCAGTCCCCCTCTCAAACCTGCCTTGCCATCAGAGCACACTGCAGAGCATCTCGCATGCAGCAGAAAGTTTCTGGGGTTTAAGGCATTGCTACAGCGAGATCCCTGGTGGGGTGAAATAAATCAGCAGCACACATGGCCCAGTGTGAAGGGCAGAGAAAGCCTTAGAGACAGGAGGTCCTTCCAGCCTCCACCACCCTTCCAGGGCAGGGGGTGGAAGGAGGGACTGCTCTGTTCACCGCCCACCTGGAAGCACTGAGAGGGTTTCAACACACACAGATACAGATGGACAGACACACACGTTCCCTTGATGGCTGTGCTGCGCATTGGCCTTCCAGGAGCAGGGGATTCAGCCATCTCCATTATTCCCCAGCGCTTGGCTGTGCAGGAACAACCCATGGCATCCATGTGTCAGGCTGAGTACAGGGAACAGCTGGAGCCTGCTCCGTTTTATGAGGTCTGTAAAGCTCTTGTAGGTGCTGGCAGCCTCTCTGCCCCTCCTCTCCCACTCCAGCCACATCTCCCCCTCCTCCCACAGCCAGGCACCCAGCCTTGGCCTCTGGCCCCAGGGCTGTGCACAGCTGGACAATATTTTTGGGCTGCTTGAAACAGCCGATTCCCACTGCCTTTCTCAGCCAGCCTCGTTGCTTTCTATGTGTGACCTTAAACCCTTCTTCCTGTTCTTCCTCTTGCTGCCTTTTTCTTGCACTTTGCCTTCCCTGACCTGGTCCTGCACTTTTCCTCTCTCCATCCTTTTGCAATTAGGTCAGAGGGATGCTTTCCCATCTCTAGGACACTTTATTTCTAGCTGTCATCTCTGGGTAGTGTTCTACCTCTTTCCTCACGATTCCGTTACCAGATCCATATTTCTGTCAAGGTTGTATGAAGGCATTTCTGCAGCCACAGGCTGGCCTGAGTGACTGGATGGGTTTGCTTATCTGGGTGGAAGCCACCCTAATGCCTCGGTGGTCTGTGTGCACCCTCCACTCCTGTCAGGCTGCTGGAAGCTGCTGCCTTGTTCATGTGCGTGCTGCCTCACGTATGTTGGAGGGTGTTTTTCCCCTTTCATTCTTCTCTGGATAGAGCTGACTTCAAAGAGATTTTGTTCTTCATATCTGGAGGTCAAAACACTGAGAAAATGAAGCAAGCAGGGCTGATCCCTGCAATGTCTGTGCGTCAGGAGGGCAGCAAGGAGACTGGTTTTGTTCCCTGGTCAAAGGGAACTTGTTGCAATCCCTCTTGGAGTGGTCTCTGCAGGAAGAGTGATAACAGGAAAACTAGCCAAGGCAGGGCTGCAGTGCCCCCAGGGATTTCAGTGTCCATCCAAGCTAAAAGAACCTGATGGATGAAATGTGGATTTTGAGCTCATCTAACAAAGTGACCTTGATGCTCTAGTGGAAGTTGTCCCTG
>VZTE01001668.1:2051376-2090511 GCA_013397775.1 Eulacestoma nigropectus
GGGGTGGTGCGCGGGGGGGGGGGGGGGGGGGTTGAAATGAGATGATCTTTAGGGTCACTTTCAACCAAAACCCTTCTATGATTCCACGATTCTAGGCAACAACCTGGATACTGGCATGGAAGCAGCCACTGCTGGGCATCAGTGTTGCAGGTCCCTGATGTTTTCATGTCCTTTAGAGCTCAAGTTTATTCACCCCTGTGGAACAATGGGCCAGACCTGCTCTTGAGTCCCAAGAGCAGATTTCTCCTCCATTCATGCTGTGAAGCCTGAAGTTTGTGCTATTTGTCACCTGAGCCCTGCTTTGGGGTTTACTGGTGGAGAGGATCTGAAGAGAGTGAGGAGTTTGGGTAGGTCTGGGGAGGGTGAGAGCAGGCCACAGGTGAACCTTCCCACAGGTGGCTCCTCTCTGCTATCTGTTGGGAAGGATGATTGGAAATAATTAAAGTCACAGAGCTCAGGTGTTGAGCTGACAGCCCCGCTCAGAGAGTACAAATACCCACCCAGGCCCTGGGAGGGCTGCTTTGTCTGCTGCGTGGTGGGATCTGCAAACTGTGGTTCATCTTCCATCACTTCACCGAGGTAGGCTTGTGCTATGGTCTTGCTAATAGGTCATTTTTGTTCACTTGGGGATAGGAGTGTTGCTCTGTTCTCCTGTCTCACCCTCATCCTGCTCTTAGCTGGGAATGAGCAGTAGAGCTCATGCGCAGCCGTGCGTGGCTCCCCTCTGCAAGCTCCTCTGCCTGGCAATCCATAATCCTGATAAAGCACCATCTGGGCTGGAAGTGCGTGAATATCCAACATGACAGCACCTCAAATTCCTTCTTTGTGCTTATTAATAACAAGCTGTAAAAATAGCAGTCAGACAAGATGAGATCATGAGGCCGATCGTGGGATGCCATATGCTGTCTGTTTTACTGAGGGAGGCGCACAGAGGAGACCTGTGCTCTCTTGCCAGAGCAGGGTGGGGCTGGGGGCAGCGAGGGGTGTATGACCTCTATCCTTTTTAGGATAAACCATCGGAACAGAGAGGCACTGCTGGAAATTGCTGAAAATCTCTGAGTCTGAGGAGCAGCAGGTCTGTGGACAGGACAATTATTCCATGGGTTTGTGGTGGCTTTATCTGTTTGTGACTCTAGCTGCTCTGTCCTGACCACATATCTCTGTTTCTTTGAGGTGATGAGACCTTAACAGAAACCAAAGATTTTTTTTCTTTTTTTTTCTTTTTTTTTTCTTTTTTTTCTTTTTTTTTCCTGTTTACTGTGAAGTTAAGATTTGAAAAAATGCAGAGAGAAAATGCTGGGCCCATTTATGTTTGCACATGCTTCAAAAAGATGATGTAGATCTTGGCCAGCTGTGGGATAGCAACATTTTCTGTGCTTAAAGGAATGATATTTCCAGCACCTAGCAGTGTCCTGTTTGTCTTTCATAATCCTCTGGCTGAGAAGTGTTAGTGTAGATTAGGGCTCTTCAAACTTTGATAGCTCATGGACAACAACGCTGTGTTAGTGAAGTGTGAAGGGCAAGAACTTGCTCCCTGCTGACCCAGGCCAGGGTGCTGAGATTTCTTTTGCCCAGGGGATTTGCCTGCATTACGCCTGGGCTGTGGTTCATGGCAAACTGCAGAAACAAACTTTCTGAATATTTCCTCTGTTTAAGGCATTCATTTTCTAGCTCAGGGTGGTGCTCCCTTGGTAATGCCCTGGGCTGTGGAGCTGCATTTTCTGCAGACCCTTGTGCTGTTGCACTGCTGCCTTGCCAGAGGGGCTGTTTTTGGAGGGGTGACTCTAATACCCAAACCAGCCCCTTGCTGCTCCATCCTCAGCGAGGCTCAGGTGCCAATTAAACCTTGCACAGCCAAGAGCAAGCGGGACCTTCGTTAATATCCCTTCCCAAGGCCGCAGGTTCTGCTGTCCCAGGATGTGTGCATGAGTCATTGTCTGGAAATCCAGGTGGCCAGATGTCCGCCAGATACCGCTGGGCTCCTCCAGAAGGGGCCGAGGAGCCGAGGCTGCTCCTTCCCTCCCTCGCTCCCTGCGGAGGTGCGGCGCAGGTGAGGAGCTCGCACATCCCCGCGGCGCTGGGGCAGGCAGCCAGCGCTTGTGGGGCCGGCCCCGGGGGAGGCATCTGCGGCAGCTGGGTCCATCTCTGCCCCCCACCCTGCCGCGAGGGAGGGAAGGAGGGGGCTGTTGTCACAGCTGCCCCGCAGCGCTCGCTCTCCAGCTGCTTTTGGCTGCTGTGCTGGTGGCTTGCAGGGAGCAGAACCAGGGACCCCTGCAGGCCCCCGCTGCAGACAGCTGGGGAAAGGCTCCTTTGGGTTTTCCGGGTGCCAAAGGCTTTTATTTCTTAGCACAGCATTAATCTGAGGGCTCTGCCCCTCCCTGTTCCACTCCGGCCCATGGGCTGCAGGCTCGGTGTGAAACACAAGTGGACAATGTCGCTGGAGAGTTTGTGTCTGGAGTTTCTGGAGGGAGGCAGAGTCCTGCCTCAGGATTGGGGTTGTGTTGGCTTTGCAACCAAGATGGTATTCTTTAATTAAAAAAAAAAAAAAAAAAAAGGTTCATTTTTTCGTGATTTTTCAAATTGTTGAGGAGTCTGGTGGCAATACAAAATGAGGACGTTGCTTTTAGACAGTGACACATGAGCTTTTGGTGAAAAATCAATAAAATAACTAGTGTTGAACTTAATAAACTCTTTAAAAAGCTGTGAAACACCAGGGAGTGTTCTTTTGAGGAAGATCATTGTATTTCCAGAAAGAAAAAGAGATTTCTGAGGAATAAGTGTGCCTAGATCTAGGTGATAACTTGTTGGCCCTGAGTAGTGGTCTCTCTCCTTGCCTCAAATCCACCTCCAGCCTTCCCCATGGCCCTGGGCTGAGCTGTACCATCAGTGTGCAACTGCATTCCATCAGCCTTCATAGGTCAGGCAGTTCTCTTCCTTCTTGGAGAGGTAAAATCAGCCAAAGCCCTCAAATTCTGTTGTTGTGAGGAACAGGGCACTGCAAGAGGTAGCTCTGCTTTAGGGCAACTCCTCCTCATCAGTGCACTTATTCCATGGGCACACTGTTCCTGTCTGTGCCCACCTTGGGGGATGTAAGGATTAGGGCTCCATAAAGCACTGCCATGCTCCAGAAAGCAGGGCAGAAACCCCCTTTTTGTATCTGTCCCTGAAGCAATCTTGCTGGAAGGTGAATCAGGGCAATGGCTCTGCAGGAGCCTGTTGTAATTGCCAGATTTAGGATGTTGGGCTCTGAATAAATCTTAGCTTTTGCTTTGCTGGGCTAATTCAGGCTTGAAAACTGAAGTGACAGCTTATAGCCAGGCTTTTCAGTTTGGCTTGTCCAAGATTGTGCATGTGTGTTATGTGGCTAAATGCAAATAAGCTGCTCCCAGAAAACACAGTCACAAGTGTTAAACTTATTATCCGCATGGACTGATGGTGTGAGCGACTGGAGAGCACACAAATTACCTTTTTTCTGCTCAGAGTGAAAGTGATATTGGTGCTGCAGTCCCTGACAGTAAGGAATGACTCTTTCTGGTTGGACAGGTTTGATTGGCTGCTAATTTACTCTTGCTCCTCTCATAATTCAGCACAGCTTTCTTGATGCGCTCTGCCAGCTCTCCCCAATTTGCTGCTAGGAGGATTTTCATGCAAGTGAATTGTGGATTCCAGTTAAAACATGCACGGAGCACGCTCCTGCTTGATGGCTCTGTGCTTGGATGTCGCAGGAAGAGACAGTGTTTTGTATAACTGCAAGAAAAATACCATGTTCTAATTAGTGTAATTTATAGTCCCTTGCAGGCTAAAACAACAGCTGATGAGTCATGGAAGTTCCTTCTTCTGACACTTGCTGAAAGAAATGTTATTTTATCTCCCATGATTTTTGGGGAGTGGGGAGGAACAGGGTGTGGAGGATCTGAAATGCCTCACCCCCTCTCCAGCACCTACATCCTGCAAAGTGTTTCCTGTTTGGAGCTTTCTGGGGTGGTTGCTGTGCAGTGAGGGAGCACTGATTACAGCCATGTCTAATTATCAGTCGTGGTGGATCCCAGTTTGGGTGTCTGTGTCTGAACTGGAGCTCCTGAGCCCACTGTGGTTGCTGGGACAGGAGGTTTCAGTAGCTGCAATGCTGTCGGTGTTGAACTTGTAGCTGAGCAGGCAGAAGGATGAACATTCAAGTCCCCTGTGCTCTACCTGGGTGCTGGTGTGTTGTGAACGTGCTCACTGTGGGCAGATGAGAGCTGAGTGAAATGTGGCACTTTCAATTCCATTTTCAAGGATGGTCTTGCAACTGAGTTTCAACCTTGTCCTACCCCTCTGGCCCAAGACTTTGTTCAAGCTGGTCTCTGCGAAGCTGAGTCACTTGGATAAATGCAAAGTTTTACTCCAGGTTGGTTTTTCCACCCTGAGCTTGTCACTGATGATTGGGTGAACTGAGACAAACAGCTCAGGACCTGCCTGTGAGCTGCAGGAGTGACAGGCACAGGGGTGGGGGACCCTGCCACCTTGTCCTGGGGACTGTCCCTGGCCATGTAAGTCTGGCTCCGACCATGAGAGGTCAGCAAGGGACCTGCCCAGCAGCCAGCTGCCCTCCTTGGAGCAGGCATTGCAAAGCCCCCTCCATTCCGGTATAGGGGATGCCATGTGGATATTTTGCTCAGCATGTGCATGTGTTTGGAGTGGTTAGTGACATAAAATAAGCTCCCTGGAACAGTGGTGTCTACAGCAAGCTGTGTCAGGGGTTTTGACTACAGCAAAGCTAAAAAGTTCTTCACTGAACATTTGTTTTTTGTCCTGGCGGCTTTTTTGTTTGGCCACCATGAGATACTGGCATTCTTTGGTTTTTGCTGTTGGAAGACAGACTATTCTCCAAGAATAGGTAAATTGTGACTATCTTGCACGCTTGTGTATGAACTTCAAGAGGAGGCTTATGGAGGCTTTTGGAGGAAAAAAAAGAATTCTACAAATCTGAATCTTTGGGTAAAAATGAAGTTGCAGAGAGTTCACCCAATGACATGTCAGTTATGAAGAGTCCTCAGACAGCAAATGAAGTGGCCATTGCCTGGCTCTGCTAAAAGCGTGCCAAGGACTACGTTGGACCACAGACCTCATGCTCCTAGAAGTGTTACTTCAAGTTCTGGCTCAGTGCATGATTTTGGAGAATTTCTTCAAAATTCTGTGTGCGCACGGCAGAAAAATCATTGCTGCTTTGACTCTGATAGTGGGAGTGTGCACCTGAGAGAGGAGAGCCAGTGTTCAGGAAACAGAGGCAGAGATGGCTCTGTGAAAGTGGGCAGGACTGAGTCTTGGTGGTATGTGAGAATGAGAATCCTTAAGGAAAAGGAATCTTATAGGGGTAAGAGGGGGCCACAAAAAACCCACCCCAACCAACTTGCTAGAACTTTGTAGGGTTTTTGGTGATCTCTGTGTAACTTGGTGCATCTGGAGCAATGTGTGACCTTTGTTATGCAGGTTTATCAAGGTCAATAATAATAAAAAAAGGCAGGAAGAGTACTGCTTTTTATCCACATCCAAATGCTCAGTGCTTGTGTAAAAACCCAGAGTAACTCCTGAGGCAGGTGATGATCTCAGCCGAGTGGTGCCAGATAACAGGATTTCTGGCAGACAGACACAATTCTAAGGTGCTTTTTCCTGCTATTTTTATGACTGTTCATGAGATGGTATTTAATCCATTACTGATATTTGCAGCATGACTTTAGAAAAACAGTGGAGGATTAAATAATTTCCAGAGGAGCTAATTTCTCAGGAGGAAAATTTCTTTCTTAAGGACTGCACTTAACCTGAAAACTTCAAATCCCCAGGTAAATTTATCAAGCTATTGGTTTTAGAAATATATTGGTTCAAACAGATTTTGGGTGAATGGATCTCTCAAGTGAGTAGCACTCAATTAAACTTAATCTGAATCTCTTCTTTCCTGATATATTTAGTCTTAGTTTATCTTTTTTCTTCTATCTTTGTAGCAAGAGGCCTAAAATCCTATTTTCAGGTATTTGTGCTGAAGTTTTAAGGGTTGTGACAAAACCAGATGCTTTTTAAAGCAACATCTTCAATGTTTTTTGGGGGGGAGAGTCATTACTTTCATATATGATTAATGAGAGTTTGCAGATGACTTCTAGCTCTTCCTTTCTTGGTCTTATTCCACCCTTCAGCCTCCTCTTTTCTTCCTCTCATCAGTCACTGCTGTGTGAATTGTCTCAGCTGCTCCAGAGCACCAAGCTGGCATCTGAATAGTCCCAGAGAGAGCAACTGATTTTGTTGCTCTGTTTGATTTTCCCAGAAAAATGGGAACATAAGCAGACAGTGCTGAGACAACAGTGAAAGAATTAATAGCTGCTTATCAATAGGGTTTTTTCCCTCTGGGCCTGTATTTAAGAGCTGGGGTGACTTTCTACAGCCGAGTGTGGCAAATACTTGCCATTGTGAATGGGGATATTTTCTTTCTGCCTCTTAGGAATTAAGGATGGTCTTGATGAAAAGTCTTAAAGGGCCTCCATGTGTGATAACGAAATGTTGTTACACCATGTAGCTTTGCTGGAACAGCCCCTGGATTTTACAGGGCAGGGAGGTGGCTACAGGCTGTTGGTCTTTTGTTTGTGACTTCCTTCCCAGAACTGGCACTGGCCTGAGGAGTTGCCCTCTGCATGTCTCCTCCCTTATCTATCAAATCACTTATCTTCCCTCTGTAGAGTCTTCTTTCTGACAACAACCCATAGCACTGATAAGATGCATTTTCAAGCCAGAGGAATCATCCATCACAGTTCTCTGGCACCTCGCATGAGGCTCAGCCACAAGCATGGTTGGTGCTCAGCAGGCTCCACAGCTTGGTTGCCCAGGAAGATTCTGGGCTAGACTAACCCAGCTCTAGGACAAATGGAGCTAATTGATGTTCTGGTGCTGAAATTTGTTTTCCAACCTGTTATCTCCAGAGATGTCTCCTGAGAGTGTCCAAGCTTAGGCTTGGATGTTCGAGGGGTTGGTCTGGACATGTCAATGACTGATTATCCCTCCTATCACACACCCAGTGATGGGAGAGGTCAGTCAGTGCCCTGGACAGATACTAGAAATATGGATGGTATTTCTGCCTCTGAGGCAATTGCTTTGTGATCCTATAGGCCACTCTTGTCATTCCCAAGTGCTTTGACAGGATTTAAGCCCTTTATTTTAGGGAGCAATATTTAAAGTTGGTCTTTCATATCCTGTGCCTTTGTTTCTTTGAATTAGTAGTACTCAGCTGTGTGCCAGGGCTGTTGCAGGGCACCATTCATGGTGCCAAGCCTTGAGCCCTAGATCTTCTGGTGGAACTTGCTGTCCAATTGCAAAGATAAAATTCCTCAGAGAGCTTTAAAACTCAGACTTACAGAGCATTCCTGAAATTGTTGTGAAATGATATTAAGTAAATACCTAAGGCAATGTTTAGATGTGGCAAGCAAAGATGCCCCGAAGCTGTTGAGGCTTGCCAGTTGCCTTTCAAGTGTATTCTGGAGCATCTAAAAAGGACTTTGCTTTTGACATAAGTGGCCATGCAAGGTGTGTGAAATGCCCAGGTAAGGTAGCAATCTGCTGCTTGAGTTGGAACCTAGCAAAAGAACTGCCAGTGGGCAGGCAGTGCAGCTCTGAAGTGAGAACCTGGGCGAAAACACAGGTGATGCTCTTAGAAATGACTTTTTACCACCAGCCATATATCATAACTGGTGTGACTGGGGAGGAAAGGGAGGAATGTCTCCTTTTGCTCTGCTCCTTTGTGTTAAAAGAAAATCTTATCTGAAAAGCTTTAAATCTTTCCAGGAAGATAGCCCTCCATCAGAAAAGCTGAAATAAGTCTGGGCTTTAGACATGAAACAAGTGAAAGTCACTTTATAACCCTCTATTAATAAATTGTCATGCTTATAGATGGTCTTGTTCTGCTAAGTGTAATTTACAGAGGTGGTCCAGTGGCTAAAAACAGCAGAGGGCACAGGGCGGGATAAGTTCAGCAACTTGTAAACACAGCTCGTGTTCCCCTCTCAGGACTTTTGAAGGCATAACAAGAAAAAATTCATTGCCTAGACCATAATTTATTGAGGAGTGTCAAGATCCTGGTCAGCACAGTCAGGTTGGTGGAGCAGCTGATCAAGAATCTGAGCAAAACCTGGATCTTAGGAATGAATCCAAGCAAGGTGAATTTTTCTCTGAAGTGTCAACAGAGTCTTGCTGGCGACTGCATTTTCCAAGTCTTATCTCTAGAGTTTCCTCAAACCTGATCAAGGAGCTCTAATTCTCTTGTTTGTTTGTTTTTTTTATTTTCCTGCAAGCTGTCAAAGCTCTCCTTCCAGTTCAGGAGAAACTGGGTTTGGTTTTAACAAAGATGGACAACATGCACAAGCAAAATGTGTGTCTTGACCTTCATGTAGCTGGGGAAAAACTCATCAATCAAGCCAGAGGCTGCCATGCTTTGTCAGGCAGTTCTGAGCTGGTGTTCATGTGGTTTAGGAGTCAAATCTGTTGTGATCAATTATGAAGAGAATTAAAAGTTGTTGCACGTGTTCTTATACTCCAACAGTGCATCTGAGCATGAGGAAAAGCTTCACTATGTGCTGACCTTGTTAAATTGCCAGCCAGCGTCCTGGGATCGAGTGGAGAAGCCCTGGGATCTGGACTGTCGGGCAGAAAAGAGGTGGCATGGGACAGGTTGAGTTCATCCTCCCAGCTGTGGCCAGAAAAAGGCAGGGACAGAAGAGAAGATCTCAAGGGAAAGGTTGTGGTTACTTGTGGAACTGATTGCAGAAAGTGGGAATGGGGAAGAAAGCTGCTGGGTTTTCTAGGAAAGACAGTGTGATAGTAGAAGATGGGCTGCTTTTAATAATTTGTTCAGAGCTATTTCTGCAAGAACAATGAATCTCTGTGCCTCAGTCATTCCCCATCTGTTTCCAGAACTCATCTGAAAACTCATCTTTCCTTCCTTTCCTCTCCTCTTCCGCTCTCTCCACTGTCATTTTTATTTTAATTTTGCCTCTCTGCTCTCCAAAGTTTTTGTGGGGATGGAGTTTGAATGAGGCAATAGACAAGGTAACATACATTAACCAGCAAAGCAAGAGCTGATTTATTTTTATTGCAACCATTTATTTTCTTCACACCCCAAGCATCTTCATAAAGGAAATGATTTAACCTTTCGAGTACAAAGTATATGCCAAGGAGTTCTGGGTTTGTGTTGTGAAGTATTGTGAAATGTAAATTGAGAGGAAAGGCATGGATCCATCCCCAGTTTGATGCAGCTTTTGTGAGGTGCTCCAGGTGAAATGGTTTGCTGTGGGAAGGGTTCCTGCCTTCACTCCCTTTGTAAATATAAAAGTAGCCTTTGCATTTATATACAGATACAAAAAGGATCAAGGAAGGGAAAGACATTCTTCCCTCGAAGACCCTGTATTCCTCCCTTCTTCCTTAGTTCATGGTGGAATTCAGGTGCTTTGGGAGTGGCAGAACACGAGTGAAATGGGGATATGAGGTGTTAAAGGGTTGAAATCTCTTTATGCATTAAACATAGGCTTAGACATTCTCTCATTATGCTTTTCCAGTTCCCCCCACCCAAACTGCTCTCAAGGGTGTGCTTCCCCTGGGTTAGAATAATCACCTCTCTGGCCTTCCATCACAGAGCCTCTGCTCAGCAAGTATTTCCAATTTTTCATTAGGATAATTTTACTGTGTAGATTTGGGGTTTTTTTCCCTCCTGCCAAAATACCCAGCCATATGCTATTATTTTCCTCCTGTAAACTGCCACCACTTCCCTTTCCTGAGCTGGTGGATGTCAGGGAGAAGCCTGACAGCCTCCTGTCCTGATAAATGATGGAAGCCTAAAGGGCAGCGTCTCCAGCCGGATCCTGCGCCGGCCGAGCGTGTGCGCCTTGGCAGAGGGAATTCGGGAGTTCTTTTTGCTGGGGGAAGTTTACACTAAAGGTCACAAGGAGATTCATCGTGCATAATGTTTGGGTTTTTTCTGACACGACAGCACTGAAAAAAGCTGCGTGTCAGGAATGGATATTGGTGGTGATAAGGAGTAGCAGTTTGCTTAAGCTTGCAGGGGGATTTCACTTGCAGGAGTATGAAGACCTTGCTGGGGAAATGACCAGAGGTTTGAAGCCTGTCAGCTTAAAATCAAGTCAAAGAACAGTGTCTTTTTTTTTTTTTTTTTTTTTTAAAATAATTTACATTGCAATCCCTTTGATTTTCTTTTTTTTTTTTTTAAGACTTTCCTCCCTGCTGTGCCTGCCAGGAGTGGGCACTGTTGGTGCTGCAGTTCTTTCTCCCACTGTCTGTCTGAAGCCCTCAGATATTTGTGGCTCTGTTGGGTGTTGGGGCATTCGGGACAGGGAGAGCTGTCCCATGAGAGCTGAGGAGTTGTGCTGTTGAACAGAGAGGAAGGAGCTGATCAGTCTTTGAGCTCAGTGGAACAAAGCCTGTGTTTGTTGTGTTGCACAGCTGTGGTTGTCTCCTTTTAAAGCTTGTGAAGTTCTTATGTGAGCCCTGATGGTGAGGAAAAAATTCTACCTCCTCTGTCCTCTTCCCTTGTAATGGCTCCCTGCACCCCATCCCCAAATTAAATGAAGAATTTTTCGAGGAGATTCTAAACACTTAGCTACAGATCAGCTAGAATAACTCTGACTGAACCTGGCTATGAAGTAACACTGACAAGGAGTTAAAAACGGGATTAAACATAAAGTAAAAGGCTGAGAACCCAAAATTCCACCAGGAAAAAAAGCAGACTTCCCAGATCTCGTAATTTCTAAATAAATTCCCTGTTAGCAGCAGAATTGCTATGGCTCATGCCATTTCCCTGCTGTAGTTAGCTTGAAATATTTTATCCTCCCTTTCCTACAGATCTCCTGACTGCTTTGAAAATGAGACCTTGTGTTTTTTCCTTCGGCATCCACTTTATTCTCTGCTTGTGTTCACAGATCTTAGGATGCAGTGCATGGCAAGGAGGAAAAATAGAGTTAATTTGCTGGTATCTGTTCTGAACATGATTGCTGTTAATTGTCAAGCTTGTCCTCTCCTGACTGCAAAAATAAGCTGGTTGAAAATAATCTGCTGTGTGCTTCTGTATTTTGCTGACAACCTGCCAGCTACTAACTAGGGTTGTGATAAATGCCCAAATGGCTAAAATTTCCAACCAGCTTTCCACTCTCCTGCTTTCTGAGCTGTGCTTTTAGTTTCGGATTTGTCATCCATGTGCCTGTTGCCTCCTGCACACAAAAAAATTCAACAATATCTCCAAATCAGCTGGAATTTCAGACTTTGGCCAACCTGTGCAGACCCTGAACCTGATATATGGTGGTGCCAACAACTACTTTTCTAGCCATGTCTTAGCAAAATTCTCCTGAGCAAGGTCATGCTCAGGAGCCAACAACCTGCTGGTTAAACAGGCATGTGAATGCCACAGGGGGGTACAGGCAGGTTTGCATTTTTGGGGGGTTGTGGGGAGGGATGATGTGTGTGTTTAAAGCTGTTAGACTTGAGAAATCATACTAAAACACCGTGTTCATTGCCTGACTGGAATTATGCAATGGAGGATTTCTGCCCACCTTGTACAGCCAGAGAAGCAGCTGTCTGGCAATTCAGGATGTGGCAGTGCTGTGCACAACCAGTAGCTGATAAAGGGCCTCAGGTTTTATAAATCTAGATCCGACCTTCTTTTAAGAAGATCTTTCTTGTAATAAACCTCAGAACCTGGCTTTGTGGAGATGGGGAGAGGCCTGCTCAGTGCATAAACTGATACTGGTTGTAAATATTCCCTCTCTGCTGTGTTGCTGCCATGAACACACCATGCTGTCAGTGCTTTGCTTGAAGACCAGAGTTGGTGCTTTTGCTCCCCTCAGGCTTTAAAATGATTGACCACTTATTGTCTGGGAAGTGAGTAGCCTTGTCTCGTGTCTCTTTGGGAAGGGATGGACAAATATTGAGGCTGTGCACTTAATAACTTTCACTTGTGTCATTTTCCCTGGAGATCCATAAGCAATATATTTCTTGACTCCAAGGTAACTCTTCAAATGAAACTTTGATGCCCTGAGAAATACCTGCAAAAAAAGACAGAGCAAGGATCTACTCACCTTAGCCCAGAGCTCTTGTTTGAGCCTGACATATGAAACACAGATGGGAATCTGATGTTTCTTTGAACCCTGATGCAGCTGAAATTAAAGATGTAATACATAAAAGCTGGAAACATCTTGGCTCAGTTTGAGCTCAGTGGTTTTCTACCTGCTGAAGCAGAGAAAGCAAGTGAGAACAGCACAGGCAGATAATGCAGATTTTTTTTTAAATTATGATTTTTCTATTGTTTATTTCTTGTTGAAGTGAAGTTTGTAGTAGAGTTTAGTTGTGCTCAGAGGAAAGAGTTAGAAGAATATAGCTGTGATGGTTCAAAATAATGAAATGAAGGATAATAGGGCAAAGACAAAAGCTAATTATGAATATTTCAAAGGGAAAGCATGAACTGGGTCAGTTCTCTGCCCTCTGAGGTTTTTCTAATCCTGCATGCTTTAATACCTCATGCAGTTTGATTTAAAATGCTCGTAGTAATGTTCCTAAACAAGGAGACCTCCCCATCCTGACCTCTGGCTCAATCCTCAGACTAACCTGTCACCACCTTTATTTCATCCTTGTGGTCTCATTTCTTCACCCCCTGTGATGCTGGGACCCATTCTATCTCATTTTTAACAAAGAAAATGATCCTTAGAGAAAAGATCTGCGGCCTTTATAGATCAGATTTCTTCACAATCTTGGAAATGGATCCATGGCAGAATGGTACAACCTTCTCTCACTTCAGATTAGGGTTTGATGGAAATGCCAAGGTTCTGATCTATGTAATAAACCCAGTATCAGATATTCTACCGACTTTTATTTTTAACCAGGAATATCAATATTCCTGGAAATTCCTCATTGTGTGGGTTTCAGGACAGGTCAGCCCACCCTTTCAAACCAAAAAATCCTTTGTGTATCAGCATGGTACAGTGCAGCAGTTGATCACATGATAATATAAATAACAGGACAGGCTTGTGGAGTAACATAAGAAATAAAGCTGACACAAGGACTCAAAGATAAACGAAACTAAGAATGAAATCCATGCCATAAGAGCAAAATGTCACAGCTGGAGAACATCAGGGCTCCCAGTATCCAACAATGGTGCTGCATTAGACATATGGGTGGATGCATTTTCCTTTTTTAATGGGAAGAAAAAACAGATTAACAGACCAGAAGGGTACCACAGGGTGGACTGGTTAGATCTCTGACAAACAGCACAGGAGCTTTTCTTTATTTTAATGATTTGAGCATTTGATGTGGTATTTCTGAAAGCACATAGGGACCTTTGTCTGAACAACAATTCCTGAATCATTGAGTGGAGAAAGAGGTCCAGATGGCAAAAGGACATGACTGAGGTCACACAGAGCATGGAAAGAAAAGCTTCCTGCTCTCCAGGCTTACTCCATCTGGGTGACTGAGGAGGACTGAAGAATTCTCCTAGAGCCCTTGCTACTCTTCACCACCTGCCTTTAAAAAAGGCATGTTTCCTTGCGGTGTTGTGGTTGTTTACACAGTGAAATGTTGGTTGCTTTTTTGGCACTTGATAGTGAAAGGAGGTTCTACGCAAGTTTATTTCTGTGGGGAAATGGGGCAGGGTGACTCAGTGGGTTAATCTCAACTTTATTCCATTGTAGCTGCTTTTCCAATTAAAACTGCTGGCTGGCAGTTTGCTTTATCAGGAGAACACTGGGAGCTGGGCTGTGCTGAGGGCTTGCAGGCAGGATTTCTCCTGGGCTCTGGGAGCCACCATGCAGTAGAGTGGCAAAAGCCACTGGAAATTCTATCGTGGCCTGGCAGGTGGATGGAAATGTTCAGCCATTTCCCAGCCAGTGTGAGCAAACTGATAGCAATTCCCAGAAGCTGGATCCTAATTTCATTTCTCTGCTTGGGGATCATTTGAACCTTTAATGAGAGGTTGGTAAGGAGAGAGAAAGAGGTGGTTTTTTATTACAGCTGGGGAGAGGGGAAGGCTTTGCTGCCAGGTAATGTGGGCTCCTTCCAGTGCCATTCTGAAGGAGATGTCTTTCCCACTCACCATAGAAACAGTAGCTGCTTCCTTTTGGTCAAGGGAGTGGGCAGGTTTGGCTCATTCAGTGGTTTATTTTCCCCACATTTTGCTTTCTGGTAGCAGGCTTCCACTTTGCAGAGATGGATTTAACATATCATCCCATATTCTAAAATTTGGTGGCAATTCTTTCACTTTTTGGGAGACAGTATGGAGGGGGAAAGATATTTTATTGGCTGGTATTTCCAGTTTGGTAATGACAGTGGTGGATCCACTGGTGTACAGAGTGGTAGGCCAGAAAGGATTGTTTTCTACTTCCCACTGACTTCTGGCCGCTATTTCTGGCTGATGGCTCCAAGTCAGACAATTGATGTTCAGACATTAATTTGCAGGGACAGAACTGAGGGCTGCCACAGAAACTTTACCAGGATTAGCTCAGAGGTTGCTCCCCCAGTTTTCTTTAGCCACTACCCCTTGACACTGAAGATTGTTCAAGGGATTGTTGGTGCAAAGTCATGGAATGGCTTTTTGGTGTCCACCATGTCCCTATAAACTTTTGAATCGTGTGATCTGGGAACTGAGCCAGTATCAGACAGTCTAAATCAACCAGACAGAGAAAAATGCTTGAATAAACTGTTACAGGAATGACAGGAGGGAGTTCTGCGTTGTCCCTGAAAAAACAGCTTAAAAAGTCTATAGTGGTTTTATTGAAATCTCTTCAGCTTGAAGAATAACAAATTGTAAGACCTAGCCCACTCTCCTTTTAAGTCTTGATGTAGTTGGAAGCCTTTTGATGCTCACTTTGTTTTCTGATTACTTAAAAAACCTAATTCAGTTCTATTGCTGCTATCAGCATTTTGAGACTTTGACCATCTAAGATTTGTCAATATTGTTCTTGCCATTCTGCACTAATTTATTGTAGTTTACCTTTTGCTAACTGTGGGTTTTGCAGATAGAAGGTTTTGTAGCTTCAGTGAGCAAATGCTGACCACAGCATATGAGCAGACATAAACTCAGCTGTGAACAGGAAAAGAGTAATTTGAGGATTTCTTTTGTATCCCATCTTTTGTGATGCTAAATAAGTGGCTGAGGACCAATGTGAGAAACCTATGGATAGTACAGGCTGCACCTAAAATGAGGAGTCACTTTGTTCTTACAGTATCATGAAAAGTTCTACCAAGAATATCACTGAGTTTTTCACAGATGGCCAATAGGAAAGTTACTGCCTCTGCTTCCTCTTGGAGGTGTTTATAGTCTAAATATCTTAGCTGTGTGGTGCCACCATAGCAGTGAAGACACTAAATCCTCAGCAGGCCCCTGGGAACCCTCTGTACAATATCACTCTGTTTTTCCAGACTTTGGCACCGGGAAATATCTTACTGTACCATTGAGTTAGTAGTGAGGATGGTATAGTTTCAGCCTCTTATCTTCCACTGCTCTCTTTCTTCTCATCCTTACCTTCTTTCATAAGCTTCCCACCTGAGCAGCTTTTTAAATAACAGCAGCAGGCTTGAGAAGGATAATTTCATAAGTAACTTCTCTCTGAATGGATACTAAAAGGATTAGGCAGGGATGTTTTCTTCAAGGTCTCTTGTGTAATGACTGTGGGTGTTGGAGGAATCTGCTGAGGAAGGGATCACACAGGCTTCATCTTCTGTGGTGGCTGCTGGAGAAATGACATTGCACTACATGAACCACTGATCTAATGGGGACTTCTCAGGCCCTTCAAGCAATCATATCTGTCCTTTTCTGAGTATAAATTGGAGTCCTGAAAAGCAATCATCACTCTAAAAAGGCTGGATATGTCCTGTGTGTATATCTGGCTCACTAACACAACTGAATTTCCAGCTGAGACCCTGGCAGAGCTTGCAGCCAGGTGCAATACTAGCTGAGCTAAAATAAAGCCTCTCAAGTCAATCCAGCTGGCATCCTGCTGAGTGTCTCACCTTTTGGCATCATCTTCTCATTTACTCATGCTCCTTATTGTGGTAGAGCTCTTGCTGTTGCCACAGTTTCTTTAGCTATCATAATTTACACTGATGCCTGGCACCCAAATGGTTAAATGCATTTGGCTTTGCTGTCCTGCTCAGTCCCTGTAGATTGTGTTGGAAGAATTGAATGAAATTGATAGAGCTAGCATTACAGTGAGCAAAACCCCCTGAAGAAAGAGTAGATGGGTGGATAGAGAGAATGACCCCAAAGAAAACAGCTGTCAAGGGCAGCTATTGGTTTATCTTTCATTGAAAGAGAGACATAATGAATTCTAAATTAAGAGAAACTAGAAGCAAGGCTGTTTATCAGCTCTCTGCTGCAGCATAAACAGGCACTTTAGAGGTATCGACTGCAGTCTCACTTAATGTACCAGTAGGTGCATTTCCTCAGTGCCTGGGAACACCACGAACCTCAGGATGGACTAAAGCTCTGATGTTTGAAATATGCCAGGTCAGGGCAAGAACTGGTTTGCATCTTGGTCTCCTTTCAGAGGATCCTTGAACACGGTTTTCTTCTGTTTGTCAGCTAAAAGAGCAGCATAAGCACGTGCAGCCCAAATGGCCTTTTGCTCAAGGAAGCCACAAATGTAGGTGAAATCCCCAGGGACAGCACTGTGTAAGGATCTCCTTGAAGTTACTGGAGATTCTGAGAACAAAACAGCTCCTCAGTAAATCTGCTCTGAGAAATTTCAAAGAAAATGTTATCCCACCTTCTTATCTGTTCCCATTGTGCGAATAATTACCTCTTTGTAACCCCACCGTGCAGACCCTGGCTGAGTATTTATCAACTGACCATTCAAGGGTGGCAAGCAATCTGACAACTGACTCCAAGCAATGTAATAAGGCTGACTGATGAGTTGTTCTTGCCATTCTTGACTGGCTTTTTTTCTTTTCTCCACAGCCTGTCTCTGAGATACAGGATAGGAAAGTTGTGTCTGCCCAAAGGTGGGTTTGTGCCATGAGCATAGATTCTCTTAGACTCCTAATTCAAAGGGAATTCTTGATGCTGGAAAACATCATCACCGAGACAGGCTCCTCAATTATTTACAGGAACATATATTTCACAGAACAAATTTCAGATATTGTCCACAGAAATTCTATATGAAGCTTGCCTTTGAAAGAAACTCATTCTCAGCATCCAGTTCACAGCAGAGGGACTGACATCTGAGCTTGTCTGTGAACAATGCTCCCAGTAGCAAACCTTTAAGAGCTGATATAATATATCCAATTGCCTTGTTTAATATTTCAAAATATGTATCTTCAGAACTAGTGAGCGTTTAGTAAAACATTACTTTTTGCTTAGGTTTGATGGAAATTTTGATTCTTCCATGTCTTGAGCTCTGGTGTTTGTTTTTTTTTTGTCTTATGTTTAGACAGATGGCAGCAAGAGTTTTGTGCAGCCCGCCCAGTAACTTGCTGGTTCTCTGGCTTTTGTAGATCTTCATTAATGAGCTGTAGGTCTTTGAGAGGGTTGAGTATAAATGGCTGAGCCACAGAGCCCAAGATGCTGGAATTGGGTCCTCCGTTCCTTCATCAACACCACTTTCCCTTAGCTGAAGTGTTGAAGATGAATTTGTTTCAATGTGTCAGCTTAATAAGGTCAAAATCCAGATGCCAGGGATGAATATGGCTCATTACATTATCTCCTTGTGAAAACAATCCTCACCATCCTCTGCGGTCCTTTGACTCTTGTCCTTACTTGGCCACATGCTCTTTTGTCATTTTTGCACATTTTCATGTCTTTAATTAAAAGAAAAGGCCTTCCCTGTGGAAGATTAATTAGGATAAGTGTGCCACCATTAATATCTGCCATGTTTGGAAAGAGATGATTCACCCTGTGATTAAAGCCAAACGGAATCTGGAATCTGAGGAGTAATTAGCCCTCAGTGGCTCGTAAGTCTGAAGGAAGCACTATTTATCAGTGGCAGTGCTAATGCAATTACTTCTCCACTGCAGCCTCCTGGACTGATAAATCATGGCCTGAGCATTGGGAGAAGCTATCAATTCAGGATTATGCTTCTGTGAGTCTACAAAGAGAAAAAGGGAGGAAACAAAGGGACAAGCAGCTTTGATTGTATCAAAACTATGGAGGCCAGTGGAATGAGGGTCTTTTCTAAATTCATTTCCTCATGTACAAAGCTGTGAAACTTTGCAAAAATCATTGCAACTGGTTGAGATTGACCTTTTTTGGGGGGGAGGAGAACTGAATCCAAGAAAAGCTTATTCAAACTCTGAAATCTGGGCAGAACAGCTTATCTCTGCTGAAGTTGAACTTGTGATCCATCTTTCCTTAGAACATTTTTGTATGTTTTTCCTATGATGGATTTGTTTAGGAGTGGATGGTGAGCAGTGGGTGTTCAGATGCTGCTCCTGTTTTCTCTGTTGCTGGGAGATTTTTTGGGACTATTTTGCAAAAATCTGGAACACCTTTCCTGTGGGGTTTAAAAGATTGAATACATTAATCAACAACAACAAAATATTCTCTTCTTTCATGTGTATATCCTCTCAATCACTGAGTTGAGGCAGAAAGTGATAAAATGCTATCTGGGCCCCTTTGAGAAGCCAGGTGTATCCTTGATGATACTCTCCTCACTTGGAGAGAAGTGTGTGCCCTTTTCCATGAAGGGTTTGTCCTCAAGACTTCCAATTCCCCCTCCCTAAGAAAAAGCTCATAAAATGGTTTGTCTCGCAGAGCGAGTAACCCCTGTCTCTTCATCCTCGTGTTTCATAGGTGCTGTTTTCCAAATCTGAATCACACAGCACTTCACCACATTGAAAGTAAGCTCAGAGAACCTGGACCATTCCTGGAGTCTTTCCAATGAATTCCACAAAACTGTGCCATGTGCCTTTCATTTACATTGCATTTCTCAATCCCCTTCCATTTCCTGTAATTTCTGAGATGGAACCAACCTGCCAATAAAATATCTGGAGGTAATGGAAGAGGATATAATGTGCTAGGAACTGATTGCTGGCCTGGACCACAGGGAAATAGCTTGGTCCTTTGCATTATGGTCATATAGAAATGCTCTGGATTTAAACTTGACTTCTTATCTCTGACTGGTGCCCAAATAAACAAGCACAGTTGGGAGAAGTCTAGTGGGGTTCAGACTAGATGAAATCTTCCTTCTCGCAGTTGCAACCTGCTGATAGAGTTGTTCTGGGATCATTCTCTCTATCTTCTCTGACACAGAGGAATTTGGGCCAGGACCAAGCTGTTTCTAGTTGAAATAGTGACGTTGTTTTAGGTGTGCAGGAGCAGCCTTGTTGGAGCTGAAGTCTGTGTAGGGTGGAAGACCTGTCCAGTGGCTTTTTTTGACCACTTATGTAAGGACTTCCCATAGTATTTCAGATCTGCTGCTTAAACCAGAGAAGGGAATAGGGTTAATTGTGGAGCAGCAGTGCAAAGATGGAGCTTGTCCTTCAAATCCCAGGCAGGTCTTCCTTCAGGAACGTGGAAAATGAACAATGTTGGGATGCTCTTGTGGTAGGTGTTAATTATGTTGGGTTTTTTTTTCAGCAGACGGGCAAACAAAGTCAGACTGAGATTTCTTGAAGGAAAAGATAACACATAAAATTGCATTAGCAGCAGCTGTGTTGCATTTGTTGACATGTTGCCTGAATATGGTACATGTCATAGTGAAATAGCTCCAGCACCAGTGAAAGAACAATGATTCTTTTAGGAGCTAAAGGAAAAAAATCTGATGTCCCCTTTGACTGCTGGAAAAAGGAAGCCTTAATTATCTATTGGTCCTCTTATAGAAAAGATCTGGCATGAGATAAACATTTTTCTGAGATGCTTTTCTTTAACAAGTGTGTCCTTGACCTTGCTAGTGAATTATAGATGCTGTTTGTCTTGTATCAAACACTTTGATTCTTTTTATTTTCACAGTGCAAATATAAGGTAGTTTTGAGCACTGGAGAGTGTTTTGCCTTTCTAGGTCCTGTTCTCTCATGTCAAATATTTGGGCTGGTATGTTGTTCCACAGGCAGCTTGTTAGGTATGATGTTGGCCCGCAGACCCTTATGAAGATCAAAGGGATTAAGTTCAAAATTCAGGGAAAATAGGGAGAAAAGGTAAGGGCTGCTTTTTTTAGGTTTAAAAAACAAATTAGAATTTAGACAAGTGGCTCTGCCTTAATGTCATGATAGCAACCAGATAAAATCTTTTGGCACTTTAACTGGAGCTTGAAGCCACATGGTGAAATAAGGTGTGGGCTCATATAGTGGACATGGTAATACTAAACTTCTGTGTACCTGTTTTTATATGTATTCCCTACAAGAACACTTGGCTTGGGTGAAGAAAGTTGGTATTAATAAATTTCCAGTACCTGTTGATACTGTGTGATATAAAGTTAACTCCAGAAATGAAATGCAGGCCAAGAAGAGACAGGGTGAGATGACCCATTGCCTTCTCTGTTCTGCACTTGCTCAGGTAAGGTCAAGTACATCAATTTTCAGCCTAGAAGGTCAATAGTGGGAGCTATTGGGTTACCAAGGAGGTGGATTTCAAGAGACTTTGGAAACATGACTGCTTGACTGGTTCTAGCTAGCCACAAAGTCGAGTTTGTGAAAAGGCTGCAGTGGGGAAAAAGTAGCCAAGACAAGTGAAAAATGACTAAATTTAAAACAATAATGTAATTTTTTTTCAGTTTTGAGTACAAGGAGCCTTTGGTTCCCAATGCTCCTGTTAGGTGCTCAGTGGGTCAAAGGAAGAGATTAGCAGGGAGAAGTTGGCAGGTTTGTTCCCTGTTATGGGCTCTTGTTGCATAAGTCCAAATTCTGCACTCTATCCCAAGCATTTCTGTTCCCTGGTTATAGGAGCTCTGGATAGAGAGAGGTGCTGGGGATGGAAAGGAAAGCACTCCACCCAGGCCTTAAGATGATCTGCTAGTTGCGTATTTATAGTCTGTGGTTTGAGCTGGTGTTAAAGCCCTTGCTGACTTTGCAGTGGTAAATAATGCTAGAGTTGGATTGTCGATAGCTCAAAGCTGGGGATGGTTCAGTAATGCATGATGGGAAGTGAGGTGAGACTGGCTTCAGATGAAATTCAAACACTTAAACTTCTTTCATAAAGGCTGATTTTATTTCCTTTCCTCCCCTAACCTCCTTTGTTATTTGGGATGGCTGAAGGGATTGAAACAGAGACATCAAGTGTCTCGCTCATTCTTCATTCCCAGCTGGAAAGGCTTCTTAAGAAGGAGTAGGCTTCCATTTTAACCAGAGTCAGTTGTTTCCCAGATATTTGGTTAAACACTCAAAGACTCCTACTCAAAGTGAGTTTTGAAGAGGTGCTGAAGCAAAAGTCTGTTCCTGGGAGCGGTTTAGACGTGTGGCTGCAGAAACTCTGTTGATAACATTCAGGTTCCTCAGTAATGGGCTGCTTCTGCTGGCCTTAGAGTCAATGACCTCACCTGTTCCCAAGCACAGCACAGTAATCTCAGAATATCCACATCACCCCTGGCTGGAATAAGCATTTGAAGAATGTTCTAGGTCTCGAGTTGTTGAATTCTTTACTGCTAGTGATTAATTGTACTTCTTTCAGGAAGTAGGAATTGGGGCTTTTTGCTCACTTCTGGTTTTGTTCTTGAGGCTCTGAAAACCTCAGTCAGTGTGCTGATGGCTTTTATTTTTCCTCCGCTTTGTTTCTTAATGCCTCAAATACTGCCTGTTTTGTTAAATTCTGGCTGTGGTTGGACTTGGAAGTATTAAAACAGCATTTAACAGAACTACCTGAGAAGCCCAAAAAAGCTGGGGAGAGAACTTCCTCTTAGGAGATTTAAAGCCCTTTCCTGGAGCTGCAGGAAAGTTTTCATCACAGTAGAAAGTTCTTTTTCCTTTCCTCTGTATCAGCCTGGGGTTTATTCACCTCCTAGTGTTTTTTTCTGTTATGTTTTCTTCACACCTGCAAAACCGATCAAAATTCACCACTATTTTTCTAAAATTGCTTGTTTTCCTAGTTTCTTCAGAGGAACTTGGTATGTTAACAATCCAGTTTCTTAAGGTTCTATGCCAAAAGCCTTATGTGTGCAAATGTGGGTGTGCAGTCTGGAAGTGCTCTGTGGACCTGCTGGCTGCAGGCAACCTCCCTGCTCCATTGCAATTGCCACGTGTTTGTCCAGTGTGCAATTAATTTTGTGTGAGCTGCTGAGCTGCACAAGTGTAAAGAGAGGGGAAAAACCCCCTCAGAATTGGTCTTGTGTTCTTACAACTGGGTAACAATGGTTCTGTCATCCTGAAATATCCTGAGGAGTCACTGTTTCCTTCCTTTCTTGTATCCCTGAAGCACACTGTAGAGTTATTTCTTTGGAAATGACTTTGTGTGGGAATGTGGTGTGTTGGTTGGGTGTCAGTGACATCAGTCTCATGCCAGTAGCCCCTGTGGCCAGAGAGACTGGGTAATTGGCTAAAGTGGAAATTATGTTTCATGTTCTCAGCCATGAATTTACTTCTGGACTTCCCAGGAGCCTGCTGCAGTTAGGTTTTGACAACCAGAGGTACCCATTGGCCCTGCCCTTCCTTACTGTCCTGTTTGGGGTTTCATTCCTTTATGCTAACACACCAAAATGCTGAATTAAGTGTATTTTACAAGGAAATGTTGTGCAGGAGCTTCAAGCCATGCAGAAGGTGAATGGTATGGCTCGGCACCGGCTGTCCAAAGAGCTCATGGCAGCTGCAGGCAGTAGTGGGTTCCTTGCAGCTCTCCAAAACATGTGGTGTCATCCTGACTTTACAAGTAGCTGGAGGCACAGGAAGATGTGCCCGAAGTGTCAGGCAACAGAGCCTCATGCTCTTCCTTCCCTCCTTTCTCTGGGCACCCTCAGCTCAGCAGGACCTTTCAGCACCCAGCAGCTGCCCTGGGAGGCTGCAGCAGGGATAAAGTGTGCACAGCTCAGCCTGACAGGAGCCCCAGTACGATCCTCTGCTCGCTCGTTAGCAGCAGGCACCCGTGATGATGCCTGGCTCCCGTTCAGGAGGCAGCCAGCCATCCCCACTCAGCAGCTCTGCAAGCACAGCCAGCCCTGCAGATGCCTTCCAGCAGCATCCAATGTGCCACAGAGAGGCTTTGAGTCCAAAAGGCCTTTGCTATTTTCTCTTGGAGCAGATCTGGTTGCCTTCATTGTCAGCCCTGCATAAATAGATTAGCAACTGCCCTTTCAGCTGGAGGGAACAGGGCAGACAGTTCAGGAGGAATGTGATCTGAGTGGGCTAGAAAGCTCAGACCTGAAGCATCACTGCAAATATCAGAATTCCCTACTGGTCAAATGACAGCCCTGGGTAGTATTTCACCTCTGGGTCTGTTTAATCTTTTTCCTGTGCCATTGGAAAATGGAGATCTGTGAATTTCCTGCTCAATGCTTCATTCTTTGAGCAGATGGAATCAAAAAAATATTTTTAGGACCTAATATTATCCATCATTGTTTTTAAATTTGGTATATTTGCAGGTGTAACAAGCCTGGGGGGGAAAAGAAGATATTTTTACCATCTGTGGTACTCCAACATTTCTGCAGCCAGTGGAATTAATTACTATTCATTATTATTTCACTCAGTGATAAATGTTCTGCATTAGTGAGGAATGGAGGAGGACTTAACGTGTCTGGCTTGCACATTACTTGGAGTTGAAAGGACCTGCTCTTGTCCTTATCAGAGATCATCTGTGGTGATCTCTGGCCCTTCAGTACATGCATCTATTTCTTCCCATGAAGGAAGTGGTGGAAGGATTATGCCCCAGTATTTTTGTGCATCGTCACAGGATTTTCCAGGTCCACACCAAGAGCTTGAGGTGTAAACTGGGAGTGTAGAAGACAAGGATGAGAAGGCCAGAGGCGATGCACATTATTCTTTTCCTGGCTGAAGGAAGCTGCCTCAGCTGCTGTTGCAGGATTTTGGCTACCTCTGTCCCATCTTGGGCTGGCCAACATGAGGGCATCCCAAAAAGTGCACACTTGATCACTTGGGAGGTGTGGGCAAAGGGATTTATCAGAATGAATCCATTGGGAAATGATGAGCACACCAGTGATGTCAGGGATTTCTGCTGCTCCATCTTCCATTTTTATCCTATTTGTGTTTTGTATGGCCGTGTATGCTACTTGCCATTTCCTGTTACCCTCCTAAATGAACCTTTTTAACAGAAATCTCCTAACACCATATGTGCCGGTGATGAATTCCTTACTCTCTACCCATTTGCATTAAAGACTATTAAGGTAATTACACTTGCTCTGGGAGACAAATCATTTCAAGAATCCATCCTGCAGCTGCAGAGAAGTGAAATTCTGTTGTGCCAGTGATGCCAAAATATCTGCTGACATTTGTGTCCAACACGGCAGGGGAAATAAATTTTGGCGTTAGAGTGCATGAATCAAAGTGAGCATTGAGGGCTCTGATCTTCTTGCCCCACCTTGTCTCCTGGCCCATGGATTTTGTTAGTAATTCCAGCTTGCTCTGGTGGCTTTGCCTGAGGCTTGGGATATGAAAGCTTTCTCTCTCCGCATGGCTCCAGTAGAAACAGGAGTTTATTAATTTCCACACCTCACTGGAAAATAACAGAGATGAGGCATCTTGAGGAGTTTACATTTAAATGTTTGGCTGGTTTTAGTCTGGCGGGGAGACTGAGAGCTAAAATCACAAGTGGAAATAATGCAGGTTAGGGGAATTTTGAAACTTGGAAAACCGCTCTTGTTGACTGTTTGCCAATCCTCCCCTACATAGGTACATAATGAAAATACCTACAGCAACTCTCTGCTCAGGGGTCTGTAGATAGTAGTATTGCAGTGAGGAGATAGATAAGCATTTACATTAGCCTAAAATATGTGGGTTTATTATGCTACGAGACTATAGTCAATAATCTAAATATTTAGCACAGCATTTAGAACTGTTTGTAAGTCCTTTATCTGCTTAGTGATTTTCCCTTGTGTGTTACACTTTATGGCACTGCTCAACAGTTAAATACAGTCAGTTCACCAAAGAGGTACCAATGGGAGTGGATACTCTTACGTTTATGCCTGTCATTGCATCAACAGACTGTGATTCAGATAAGATATTTTGATGACAATTGCTTTCTTTTATTCCAGTTTGCTTGGATTGCAAATCCTGTGCATCAGGAGAAGTCCATTTTTTTCCCTGTATCTGTATTATAGCATGTAAATTCCTGGGGTGAGCAGGGCTGCTTGGCTTTCTCGTGATACAGGGAAGAAGCATTGAGAATTTAACTAAGTTTTCTGTCCCTGGGAATTTGAAGATGGTTCAATTACAGGTCAAAAGCAATTCTGTGCAAACTTCTAATTTGAAAAATGTTACAAGAAGGAAATATACATCATTAACTCATTTCTGTTACAGGGATAACTATTTTTCCTCTTCATCTTTCTTTCAGCAGTAGTTTGGGGAGTCTGTCCATATAATTAATGATATCTGATTTATGTTAATCACTTATGATGTCTTTCTTGCTATGAAAAATGACTGTATTAAGCACACATGTACCTACCTTTCATATAAAACCTCCAAAACACGCTCACTAGAGTAAGACAAAAGAGTGCTGCACTTTAGTGCCTGTGCTTGACAAACAGCAGATATGCTCAGGAAGGAGCTGGAAATTGAAAAGTCAGTTCCTGCAGCCTCTAGGGGATGAGAGGATGGGAAGAATGGGAGATAGCAGGAGCAAGACAAAGAGAGGTTACAAAGGAGGCTAAAAGGGCATTTCTCCTGTCCTTGCCCGTTAATGGACACTGGCCATTGGCCTCTGTGGGATGTCCAAGGACTGCATTAAATGGATCTTCTCATTGTTTGTGACAATGTGGTTTGTTGGGTAGGTTTGAAGCAGGCCAGGAAGGAGGTAAGAATTTAATGACTACGAGCTCTTTCATTGCCCGTGACAAATCTTTCCCGGAGGCTGCCAGCCCAGAATATTTCAGTGGAGATAAATACATTTCAATTACTGCTATTTTTAATTAAAAATAGGTGTCACAACTCATTTGGCACTTCGCTCTGACTTGTGCCTTGTTTAATCTACAATTATTTAGAAGAGTGCTTAAGACAGGCTACTGAGATGGGGGAGTCTTCGCAAATTGCAGCATGAATCTAATTTCAAATGACGTTTTGGCAACCCCAGTAAGCATTTGTTTGGAATTCTGCTTCATCTTCCATCCACGTAGAAGAGCTCAAGCTCCCAGTACAAAGCAGAGACGATGCCATGCCATGGATTGAAACCATGGGATGGCTGCTTTAATGAGTCAGGGCTGGGGGCAGGGAGCTCTACCCAACCTCCTGTGCTGGCAGGTGTTACCTGTGTGTATGAGGAAATTTTGTCATTCATATGTGGCTGTAGCTTCTGTGTTGGGGGCGTGAGGTAAGCGAGAGAATGTGAAATAAAGAGAAAAGGAGAAACCTTCTTGAGCCTGAGCTCTTGTTCAACAGCTCTATCTTATCAGCTGGATTCTTCTTGAGTGAAGGCTTTGCCAAGCTTTGCCTTCTTGGCGTACCTTAAAATCGCTGTCCTATTTAACATACTTGGCTAGCTGCTTATTAAGAATCTCAACTAAAATGTAGCATCTGTTTTTTTTAGTGGGATTCATATTTCTCACTCAGTTTTCCAGCTTATAATATGAAGGGGTGAACTGTTTTGCTGAAGGCTGCACAGCAAGTGGCTGTGCCAGGAGGAATATCCTGCATAGTTTTTTATTCTTGTAAATGTCCTTTATAATGATGATATTGTGCCACCACTGAGGCAGGTGTTCAGTGGTAAAAAGTATCAGCACCTCCTACAGGTTTAAAGTAGTAGGGTAGGAGGAGAAATGGTCTTTTAGATGTGGCTTATCATATATTAAAAAAAAAAAAGAGGTTTATTTCTTCACTGAAAGTAAATGCTTCTTACAACACAGAAAATAAAAATAAGGGAGAGGTGGTTGGAACTGGTCTTTGGCGGATGTGGCTGAGAGCTGCCAGCAGTGGGATCATTCATCCTCCTCACTGTCCCGTTCTCCCACCTTGGTGTCGCCTGCTTCCCAGCCTGTGACATATCACAGTGCTGGCCATGTCTTTGGCCAGGTCTGATCCTCTGGAAGCTTCTTCCAGGCCACTGGGTAGATTTTCCAGTGGTCAGTCCTGTTGTATTTTTGCAGCCTATATGGAGTGGTGGAGAATTTGGCCGACTGACCAAAGCCTACACAATGTACCTCAAACTTTCAGCTGTAATCCTGCACCTCCCTTTTGGCAGGATTTTTTATGAGACTTTTGCATTCCCCCAGCCTTGTTCTTCTTGAAAACCTCCTTCCCCCACTAACACCTTAGGCTGGCTGGGATCCTGGAGTTTCTCCTTTCCAAATGAAGGGTCTGGCAGGAGGAGGGATTGTCCCCCAGAGTCAGCTTGGTGGTGGTTTCAGCCATTAAGAGAGCCCTAAATTAAGAAATTTTGTTTGGCATTAAGGTCAGGATTTCATAATTTTCTGCTTTTATTAGTTTGTTTGTACTTCCTTAGCCCCTGGATGATAGATTTTAAACTACAGACCTTGCTGCAATCCATCTCTGTTCTTTCTTAACTGTGCTGTTTGGCTCGGTCTGATCCCACTAGACATTCAGCAGAATGTCTAAAAAGCTGCAAAAGCTAGGAAAAAAAAATGTGGAGAGGAAAAAGAGGGAAGAAAACCTTTTTTTCCCCCTTTCACCTTCCAGAAATTTTGGCTTAGCCATGCGTGGCCCAGAAATGAGGCCTTTCCAAGACAAACGGGCTGCATTATCACACCAGACTCCCCTGGCAAGGAATGAATTTTGACAGCCTAAAAACATATTTTTCTGCGGATAGGGGAACAAATAGTTGCAAAGCAAACACTGAACATGTTTGCAGGTGCTGTGCTCCATTGTGTTTGCCAACCAGATGTTCTGTGCTGGGACGCTGCCCTGGCCTTTTCTGGGATGAAATGTCACCCTGGATGAAACAGAGAAAAACTCTGCACAGTCTCTTAGAATGAGCTGAGCTTTTAATTTGTCAGCTATTAATATAGCCGTGTCTTTGTATTGCGCAGGGCGCCCGGCAAAATAAACATGTAAAATTTGACCTTTAAAAAATTAACTACCATTGGGCCATGGAAATCTGCCTTGCTACAGTAAGCTGTGGTGTACTTAGGTCCTATGGCAATGCTTCAAAATCTCTTGCCATGTGTCACTATGGAGCCGGAATGATTTCAAGGAGTTTTCTCTGCATTAAGTACCTCGATCTGCTCCAGCTGAGTGCTACCACGGGCATCTTGTGGTGTTCTAGGGAAAGGTGACAAAATTTGGACTTCCATAAGGCAGATGTTAAGGATGCCTGTGAGTAACTCTCTTAGAGCTGTGTTTTCTCTATTGCTCCTGCAACAGGTTGGATTTGGGAGAAAATATTTCATGATGTTGGGATAAGGGTGCTGGGTCTCGTAGCCAGTGATCCAAGAGGGAATTATGTGACAAACGACAGGATTTGAGCAGCTAAGCTTTCCTAACACAGAGATGGTTTTTTCTATAAAGGTGGGTCCTTTCTGTGCTGGAATGACTGAATACAGCTATTAACTGCTGCTTTGCATCAGTGAATCCCCTGTTGCTTCCACCCTTGCTTGAGTGATGTCCAGTATGTGCTCTTTTCCCTTTCTAGTTCTGCACTTACTGGAGAACAGCAGCAAAATTTGTCATGAAAATGAAGCAGATCATACTTAGCTTTTAGTAAAGGGCTCTAAGGAAGAGACTGGGATGTTGACTCTCAAGCTGTTTTTCCCTCTCAAGGCCAGTGGCTGCTTTTCTCTGTTACTTGGTTCATCCAGCAAAATCCTGACTCATAGGTTTTCCCTGAATGTCCAGAAACCTGTTTCCCTGCGAGGAAACTGCTACGGTGTCAACTTCTCCTCCACCTCAAGAATTTCTTCTTCCTTCTCCTTATTGCCCAACATAAGGCCCCCCATTTTTTGGTCACATCTATCACGAAGGCCACAAGAGCGACTTTTTTTTCTTGGGTTTTTTGACCTTATTTCACTCACACACACAAAACACTCCCCTTGTGCTTGAAGCAGCACTACTAATTGACAGGGATTTGGAGGAAGCAACCCATGTCAGCTACTGTCTGCTCTGGGATCTCTGGAGAATATTAATCATGGAATCATAGAATTGTTTAGGTTGGAAAAGGCCTTTAAGGTCATAGAGTCCAACTGTTAAGCCAGCACTGCCAAGTCCACCACTAAACTATGTCCCCAAGCATGAAGGAACTCTTCTCTTTCGTCCTGGTACCTCCCCTTAAAGATTTTCTTTGTTAAAATACCACAGGCTACATTGTCATGTACACAAAAGCCACGTTTCACCTCTCCAGCAATGCATGGCATCCTAGAGTAGATATAAATAAAAATGGCCTTCAGAGTTCCCTTTGTGCTCCCACAGAGTAATGTAAAACAGCCCAAGAAGAGAAATCAGGGCTGTGTGAGAGGGAGGATGCTCAGATTGTTAATGAAGTGCTGTCCCCAAAGACTTGAGCACTGTTGATTCCTTTCCAGTTAATAAACCATTTATACATGGCCTGCTTTTAGCATGGAACCAAATGTCTTTTTCACTCAAGCTGGGATGTATAATTCTGTAGCTGACATCAAATATGAGCAGATACCAAGTCAAAGGAATGAATTTGGTCCTGTTCCTGTAACTCCATTTCCATGTTAACAATTTTTCTCTCCCTCTTTAAATTATATTTTTATTGAAAGCTTCAAAGGTCAGCTTAGATGTTCAGAGAAAATTTGTAACTCGAATTGTTTAGTATTCTCTCATATAGCACAGCCCTCCATTACCCTGTGTCAGCAAATTAAGGAAATGGAAGTTGTGGCCAAGGATTACAATAGTGCTGGTGCTAACCTTTCACAGCACATGGCATACTATCAATTTTAGCCACGGGAGAAATGTGCTGTTCACATACAGCAAGTGGGTGTTGAAGTTTTTAATCTAAAAATGAAATCTTGCCTCTAGGAGAGACAAGTAGAGCCCATAGATCTTCCTTGCTGCTGGATAAACCTCTTGAGCAGCTGAGATCTTTTCAGCCACAGGTTTTTCCTTCACCCATTTTTCCTTCCTTTCTTCCTCACTTGGAGACAGGGGGACATCTGTTCTACTTGACTGGAAGGGCAATACTGTAGCATAGAGATGAGCAGGTGCCCATATATTCACAAGATGGAGGGCAAAGGGAGATGGATGGGTAACCTACAGACTTTTTCCTAGCTGCAAAACCCTCACAAAGTCTAGCAACACACATTCACCCAGCATCAATCTTCTGTGTAGTCCTAGGGAGGTTAATGGGATTGCTCAGCTGTTTAAGTACCTTGCTGAATGAAGGTGATAATTAATCAGGCTGCAAATTATTCAGGAGAACTGAATTTTAATGTGAGGTTTGCTTTACTCAATAGTTGCTATATAGTTGTTCAGGGCGCACTTAATTTAGCTGGGCCAAGAAAAAACTGATAGACCAGTTTCACTTAATTGCTATTCAGTGCTGGGTTTTTATTTCCCTGGGAGTGTTTCTTTTCCCTTTCAGACTAAGGATTTTTGACCTGCTTTTCTCTGCCTTCACTCCAAATCACAGCAGCATATACCCTGTAGTCTTGGAAAGGCTTCAGTTTGGTCTCTAAACTTAAAAGGCTGAAGGCAATGCATAGATGGTGCTAAACTCTTGTCAGAAATAAATTTCCCTGGAGTGCGGTGTAATAGGGTCAGAGTTTATTGGGTAATGCTTAGTTAGTAGATGGCCCAAAGATTAGGAGTTATTTTAGCTGGGGCATGAATAATTGAGTTGAAGGCAAACTAAAGTCAATGATCCCGCTTATCAGGTTCTGTCACTGTGGGATATGATCATTCAGTCTTTCACGTTCCACAGAACTGGTGTAAAGTTCAAAGTGGTGTTGCCAGCTGAGCAGGTGGGGAGCAGCCAAGGAGCCCATTCATGCTGAAATGCCTCCATGCCTGAGCTGGGTAGTCTGTAAATGCTCTTTTGGAGAGAGAGGTGGTCCCTCAGGCAGGATTTCACAGCCCCTGATTTCATCTCCTGCTTTTATTTGGATTTAGAGGGGGTTGCCTGTGACTTGTCTTGCCTGCACAGCATCACCCCAGCAGTGGGTAGGAGAATTAGCTTGTTGCTGGGCCAGGCTTAACATCCCTTGCCAGTCCCAGAGACAGATGTGGTTTAAGGGTAGTGTGGGCATGCCCTTTCCTACCCATTCTTTAAACGGGTCTTACTGTGAGGATGGACTGGTGGGAGCAGAGGTTGTCTTGGGAGGCTGTGATGAAATGGAAAAGATCCCAGGCAAGCAGAAGGGTGGAACTGGGAGGTAAATTGTGCTCTAAGACCCCCACAAAACTACCCATTTTCTACATTTGTTTTCTGCTGGAGTCTGTGAGCTGAAGAGGTGTCTATCCCCTGCTACTTTGCATAGAGCCCCTTGTGGGGCTGTTCCTGATTTTAACTCACTTTAATAAAGATGATCCAGTTTGCTCAAACTCTTATGAGCTCATTTTGACAGGAAAGACTCTGCAACAAAGGGGCTAATAATATCCTAGAGAAGGAGAATTGGAATGCACTGAGGATCATAAACTTGTCATCTCACATAACTGCAGCCAAAAGAAGATGGAGACTCATAAGAAGGAGGTTGAGTTAGCCTTGAAAAATAGGTCTACTCTTAGATATAGCAATTATAAAATCTGTAAATAGAAGGTGTGTTGTTTTCTGGTAAAAAAATGCTGGAAGAAATGGAGCTAATGTATTTTAACTATTTTATAATCTCTTCAGATATGCATAGAAGGACCTAATCCTATTATTTCACATGTAAGAGACAGTGATATTTCACACGAACCATTTTCAAAACTGTTGCGTTCAGCAGAAAATGGATAGAATTTCCCCTGGGCTGATAAACTGGCAGCCATCAATTTGGGAGTCTATCAACCAATACTGGACTCATAGATCTGAAATAACTGGAAAATGAACAGGCAGGGAACAGTGCTGCTGCTAGAGACCATTTCAGAGGTGGATTAATGGGACAGCGATTCAGAAACAGAACCCTGGTGCCTGGATAACCAACCTGTTCCGTAAGGCTCAACCCCAAACAGCAATAGGGGTGTTGAGGGGTGCATCAGATGACATCTGTCTCACATACAGAACACAACACAGTCAAAGTTAAACAAAACCCACAACTGCCAAGGTCAGGGGCATGGAAGCTGTGTGTCAAGCCAGACCTTTGGGATGTTATCCTTCTCCCTCAAACACAATGTGAAGGTCTGGCCTGTTCTTTTCAGCATTACTTTCATTTTAATTGGGAGAAGTAAGGCTTGTTTGCATAAGTAATACAGCAACTTTATGCTGGGCAGGAATGGCAGAAGTGAAGCTGACAGGAGGCAGCCGGACTACAAATTAAAATTGAAGCAGACCAGTCTTTTCTCATTCCACCAGCTCAGGAAAATATTGAAAGTAAACCGCTGGCAAGTCGGCAGTGAAAAGCAAATTAGATTTGGGACCAGATGGTGTAGATCAGTATAATACAAGTTGATGTCAATAAAGCAGCATGATTAACGCTGCCAAGAGTATCACTCACGATCTTTTCCAATTTCAGGTGTTATTTGTAGCACAGGTGAGGTGCACACAGATGCGTGCACAGATCATTTTAGAAAGTGGGATTTAATTGAATCTCTGTTCCAAAAGAAAGTCTGTATCCAGATTTATCTGGCAGTGTGCAGGCACTAGAGACTGTCCTGGAGGGGGGAAGCTGGGGCTGAGAAGGAAAAGAACAGCACGTAGCGTTGTCTGATCTATGTCTGACCATGAAGCTTAGTGCAAGACTTGATCCCGAGCACTGAAGGCTTGTGTGTCTGATAATTGGGCAATGTGTATTAGGTTTATGGATGTGATTTCAGCATGCTCGATATCATTCCAATAATTATAAATTTTGTTATTTCTCAGTAAATATGAGTGTAGCTAAGTAGAGTGTTACTTCATCAATACTGGCTTATTCTTGTCGAACTCTTCAGTGTTGGTGAGTATTGTCTGACTGTAATATATCCTTGAGACTCTTCATTTTCAGAATGCTCTGTGACTTAATTATGAAGAATATTTCATATATTCAATAGTCTCAGTGTTGTAGTTCATCTTCTGATGGCACATTGAAATTCTATGTGAATATCTGATAGAAAAATGAGATTTATGTAAAATAAAGGCCTCACTATTGAATTAGATACCAGTCTGCAAAACAGAGTTGTAAAAGACGAGTTTGATGATAGAATGAAGAATAACTTTAAAAGTGAGTCACATTGTTTTGAGTGATGTAGTTGTTTTCCAGGAAAAATCTCTTGCCAAGGATCAGGGCATCCTTGGCAAGCTTAAATGTGCAATAACATCCCTTCTCAGTGCTGAACTCTTTGCTTTTGAATGTTTTTTGGTGAGGAATTTGGTAGGAGATGTCAGCTTTTCTCAGGGGATGAGTATCAGTTAAAACTGACTTTTTGCCACCTTTGCCCCTAGGCAGATATGAAACAGGCCATCTCTGGGGATATATAGTCACTTATTCTTGTATCCTATGCATTGCCATAGGGATTTAGACATTCAGATAGAAAATCTGACCTTTATGGAAGAATATTTTGTTCTCTGACTATTTCTTTTCGGAATATATTTTTCGTGACTTGATATGCAAGTTCTTCATTCTCTGGATGTGCCTTTTTCGGCATTTCTTGTGCCCACTAATCATATTAGCCATTCCTAGTCTTTGTAGAACACTGGGAGTTAATGTATTCACTCCCTTTTGTGTGTTTATAAGCATGTGTCTTCCCTTTGGTTTGTATTGACTCTGAAGGCTGAAGTGAGGATCAATGGCTCAGATTATTTCCTTGCTGTCAGCTATTGACTTTCTCTCAGCCTAATATCAGAGCTCCTTTCCCAGGGTGATGCTAGCAGGGTAGGAATAGGAGGGGGAGCTAAGCAAATGCTTCACAGATATCTTGCAGTTTATCTAAGGCATCTTTCACTGAATGCACATGAAGATGAGAGAGAAATTGCCAGACACCTGCAAATTAGGGTGGAAAATTAGAGAGGCTGAAATTCTCTATCAATGTTGCCTAAACTGGGATAGCTGTTGCCCCAAGAGGTTTATTTGTTTATATGATGATTGTTGTTCTGCTCAGACAGTTTTGAAGCTGAAAGGGATTTCTTTAGCTAAACTGCTGCACAGGTTGGGCAGTGTGGATTCCCTTCGCTGCAGCAGAAATAATGAAGACCAGTATGTGTGGACACAAAATCCTCCAGTTTCTGGAAAAAGGCTTTTCCTCCGTTCATCTACTACACTGTGGGTTCTTAGTTCATAATTCTCTGCTACATCTGTAATTATCTACATTAGAGTACAGTAGTTACGATTTAATTCCTAATTAGGACAGCAGCATTTTACCTTTTTCTGCCAAAGATGATGCTCAAGTGTCAAAATAGAGAAAAAGCGTAGATACTTTCAAGGGAAAGGGAATTTGTTGGAATATTAATAGCTTCAACTTCTACTGTAATACTAGTCTGTCTTCCAGAGTTCCTAGTGTTTTACAGGGAAGTAAACATTTTTATCTGGAATTCTTTAGGCTTTGAATTACAAATTATAGACTTTTAGGTGATAGTATAGATGTGGAGGAGAAAATGATGGAGTAATAGGGAAAGAGAAGCTGGGCATGATTGAGTCTCTGAAGTACTGGCAACTGATTCTGGAAGAAGACAAGGTCCTGTGTTGGTCACCATCTCTCCAACTTGGCTTCTTTTCCCACGTCTGCCCCTGAGCACTGGGAGACTCCTTCAAGCCAAAAGGAAAATTTCCACTGACTTCAGTGGACTGGAGTTCTTGGCATTGCTCCAGAGCTGGAAGACAGTGGGAGAACATGTGTGGCAACCCTGACTCAAAGTCTGAGTGCCAGGGTGGGAAGCTGGAGAGGCAGGTGGGATGTCTTGTGTCCCTGAGCCATAGCATTGAATGTGAGCTGGGATCTACTGCTCTGCTGGGTGCCCTGGTGCTGTGGACATGGGGGTCATGGAAAAAGGCTGGAGGAGGGAAGGATGAGCGTGTCCATGGGCTGAGAAACACCTTGGGTTTGGATCTGGCTTGGCTTAGCTTTAGATACTGAGTCTGGCTGATCTGCCAGTGTTGGAGCTGTAATTGGGCAGTTCAAGGTGTCAGGGGAATTCGAAATAAATGCATTGATCAAAGGCAGAGTATGGTTTAGGAAGCTGACCACAAAATTGGCACAATCTCTACTCTGCACAAGGGAGATCCTCATAGATCTTCCCTGGGCTGAGATCCAATCCTCCCCTCCTCTCCCTATGCTTATTTTGTTGGTCAGCTCAACCCTACATTTTCATCAACACAGCCCATCATTAATGTACATACCTAGCTATGTGTAAACACAAATACGTAAACTAACTTCAGCTAGGATGGAAAGATAAATAAGTACCTTTAGCAGAATTTCCCCACTTGTATCTGCCTGAAAGCAGACAGTGGAGTTGGTTGTTTAGCCCAATTTAGTTTTCATTTAACTAGACCAGAGAGTCTATATTACAAATGACATGTGGCCACCACAGTAGCAAAGTCGCTGTTTACTTAATCAAACATGATTAATGCATTGGTTTTACATTAAGATTTGCTTTTCTCCATTGTGGGAGTAGTCAAGGGATTCTCTTTGTCTGCTAGTAAGGAAGAACATGTTTTTTATCCTATCCTGCTTATTGTGCAGTCATGTCAGCAGTAAAAAATGTCTTTTAGCATGCCTTCTTTTATCAGTAGAAAGATCAATACAGCAACTTTCTGAAAGCATAATTCAGTTACATGTGTTGTGGGAGACTAACGCGAACTCTCTTGGCGAGAAAGCTTTTCAGATAGGCAGGGAAAGACATCACGGACTTTATTTCAGAGCAGGGTAAGATTAAAGGGATTTCAAGTGTGCTTTGAAAATGTCTCATAAAGGAGGATGGTTCAGGCTTGCAGAGCGATCTCTGTTCCAGAATGGAAATCAAGCATTGCTGCAGATAAAGTTTGCCTTTGCATCAGTGGTGGAACCAACGAAAAAAATCTCTGCTGCTGAATTGGACCTGAACCTGAAAATGACAGTGGTGGAGGGTGAGGGCAGCAGGTAGATGGATGTGTTGGCTTCAGGAGAGAGCCACCACTGAAATGGAAAGTTTTCACCCAAGAAATAACTAAGGACTAAACTCTGCCCTGAGATAAGCTGAGAGATTTTAAGAGGTTTTGAGAAGTGGTGGACAGACATCTCCTCAGTGAACCTGCACTTGGTGAGTGAAGAGTAATGAAGCCATTATAGGAGGCACTGAGATGCACCGTGGTCTTTTCTGCTGTTTTATCTTGGGTAGGACATGCTGTTAAAAGAAATATAGCAGCAGTCTTTGATGGCTTTTCTTGGCAGGAAAAATGAGGAGCTGACCTGAGTTAGAAAGTGGGCAACCACTTAGTTTGGCTGGGGCATCACTACAAAGGGCTTGAAAAATATACGTCAGGTGTAGTGTAGAGGCTTTTGAAGCACCGCCTGTCATAGGTCTGGATTTTATTTTCCCATTTATAAACACCAAGGAGGTTTTCTTCCTCCCTTGAAAATGCATGAGTCCTCCTTGACTCCAAGAAATGCTGGGCCAGTACCTTCCCTTGATTGTCATTCACAGTCCTTAATAACCGGTCAGGATAAATTTAATAACTTGCGACTACTTTTTTATAGCATGCTCACAAAATCTCATCTTGAATCAGGAGAGACATCCATAAGAGCTACTGAAATCCAGAATATTCATCACATAAGTGACTGTAACACGTTGCTTCCTTTTTCCTGATGACTTTGCTGGCCTTAGCACATTGTCAGCCTGGTTGGACCCCACTACCTCTCTACAGGAATGTTTTGATTTTCAGACAGATTCCTGTACTTGTCATTAACATGTAAATACATCTCATAAAGCACAGAAATGAACTAATAGTTACAGCTTTTCCAGCCATTAACACGTGTGATAGTTAAGCCTGATTATGAACTTCACCTCATTGGCAACACATTTCTGTGGGTCTCTGTATTTCTCTGTCTGCTCTGAGCTAGACTAACCTGGGAGTCCATAAAGCTAAAATCTAATTAATTAAATAGCAGCACTAGTGCTTGCACTGGGGTTAAATGTGCCAGGGAGCATTTTTTTTCCAGTTCTCAAATAGATCTTATTGAAAATACCATGCTAGAAATAGGAGTCTCTGACTTTGAGAGATGCCCTGGAATTTAACAGCCCATTATTTTTATATGGGCAATTTATTGCAGTCAGAAGTGATACAGTTCATGGAAAGCGGGTGGATGGATGGCTGAATCATTCCATCACCTGTCATGACTCATTCCCATCGTTTCAGTCTCCTCACGAAGGGTGCGTAAACATGTCTGCAGACTTAACCATGGCCCAGAGCATCTCATTAAAATATTGCCTTGGTTGGGGTCAGAAAAATGCCTGTGTAGCCCCATGACTAGATTGTAGAAGAGAGGAGGGATTGAGATCTTGACTGTTTCATTCAGAGAGGGATGTCCAAACCAAAAGGACACAAAGAGACTTCTGCCTGGACTTTTTCTTCTCACCTTTGCAAGCAATTTCAGAGCTATGATTCCTTCAGGAATTTTATAGAGTAGTTTGCTCTGGCTGCTCTGTTCCTCGAGTTCTGCCTGCTTTCAAGGATCCTTTCATTCTCTGGATGATACTGGATGTGGTGACTTTGTTGCTGGTAGTTCTGTGTCAAAATATGCTGATGTAGCCATTTCTCTAGATACAACCAGATGTTTTGGTGATAGTGAGCCAGATGACTGCTGTTGGAACTCTCAGACAGTGAAGTTAGCACACAATTCATGTATATTCTGTCCTCCTTCCTCAACAGACTCCCGTAGGGTGAATGGTGCAAAGCCTTTTGTGGCTTGGCTTAATCCACCTTCGAAGTGTGCTCAGAGGGTTTGTCCAGCCTGGTCCTCACAGCGAGAGCTCTCTCAACCTGACCTGCTGTGAGCTGACCTGGCCAAATGCCACGTGGCCAGAGTTAACTCAAGCAGAATTTATTAGCTTGCAGAGGGCACTGCGTAATCCAGTTACACAACTTCACTTTTGGAGCTGGCTTGTGTCTGGCCAGGTTGGAAGATGGGTAAATGTCTCTGGAAAATTATTTATTATTATTTATTAACAATGAAACCTTGTTATTTGCTTGCTGTAATGGCTAAGAAATCTAATCACTGATTAAGATTGCACTAGGGTAGAGATACCTCAAATAGAGCAGCAAAAATGCAGTGTGTCGAAAGGAATTTATAATCTGGATGTCACACACCCTCAATAGCAAAGGGAGCTCCAGGCTGAGCCCAGCAGTGATATGCTCATGCATCTGTGTGCTTTGTGAAAGAAACACGGTGCCAGTGGGAACATGAAGGCATTCTGTGGCTCAAAGTGGGGCTGGGACACACAGTAGGTGCTCCCCAATGGATACAGGCTCTGGGACTGCATCCCTGGAGTGCAGCGAGGCATGAGCAGGTTTGAGTTTGCTAGGCCTTGGCCTCTGGTGGAGCTCACGAAACACGAGCAATCTTTGTCCTGTGTCTCCCCCAGGTCTGTGCCTTGCAGACATCACCTCAGCAATTGTTGCTGGCTCTTCCTGAGCTGAATCCTTGGCTTCCTGAGCTTCATCCCTGGCTCTGCACGGTGACGTGATGTAATTGTGCGAGCGCGGCCCCTTTATTGCACTGAGAGCATAATGCCCCATTATTCTCTAGACAAGGGTAGGGGGAAACAGCTGTTTTACTGATTAAGTAAATAAAAGCATGACTCTCCAATCCTCCTCCCTCGTCCAGCACGCGGAAATCTGCCCAGACTCTGCGCATCGTCACCATCCACTCAGCTCCTTGCCCCCGAGTGCCATGAAAGCAGGCAGTGCCTGCAGCTGGAAGGCTGCCCTCGCCTTGCTCGCTCTGCTCCAAGAGGTTTTGTGAGTCAGGCGCTTCGCTTGTGCACAGAAACCCGTATTCCATCCTGCTTTTCCATTTGCTCATGCCCCTCTGCTGCCAAAGTAACCATGG